>JAVALU010001799.1:0-55000 GCA_030770095.1 Gila robusta | reverse complement strand
CAAACTCTTCATATATATATATCTATGAGTTAGTGACAGTGAAGTGAACTGGCAGTGAAGTCTGTCTTCATTGTTTAATATATGTATATATATATATATATATATATATATATATATATATATATATATATATATATATATATGTATATATATATATATATATATAGGTAGACCTCAAATATGCATTTTCTTTTTCTTAAACATGCCAAGATAGGACCTGCGACTCTGGACGATGTCTACCTTACCAACAGGGGACTCATATAGCCTGCAATGGATCTGTGTGTGTGTGAACAGTGAAGTGAACTGGCAGGGAAATCTGTCTTCATAATGTAATATATATATATATATATATACAGTATATATATATATTAGTGGTGGGCCGTTATCGGCGTTAACGTGCTGCATTAACGTGAGACTCTTATCGGGCGATAAAAAAAATATCGCTGTTAATCTATTCTCAAAGTTGGGTTGGGATCATAAAATAGCTTTTTCGAATATCGTTATATTTTCGCGCAATTCCAATGTGTAGTATATTTGACATAATTGACGCCACGCCTGTCATAGATCGCGCAGTAGGGTATTTTCCTGTCAGGGACACAAGGTTTACTTTTACTTTGTTACGTTGGGCGACATTCCTCTCGTTACTTTATTTTAATGCAATACATGTTGTTAAATGAGTTTATTCCAAGCGCGCTGTATCTTTTTTATGGGCATGAGCGATGCTCAATTTACAACTGAATCACTCTTTTGAGTCGATTCTGTTCAAAGACTTCATCAAACAAGTTGGCAGATCTGTCTAAATCGGTTCGCGAATCAGTTTGAATGATCTGTTCAGTTTCCTCACGTACTGAATCGTCTGAAGCGCGTTCAATCACACTCGACTCGGAGTCGTAACAGGAAGATTTAAGAACATCAAGAGTGTTGAATGAAGTGGCCGTGGACCTACAGTACAGTCTAGTGAAAGCAAATCTGCAAATGCATCATATTTTTGCCAGCGATGAAGATCTTTATTAGTTGAACATCTTCTTATGCTGTCTGTGAATGAATGATTCCACAGGACGATACATTTGATTTCATTTCATTCAGGTAATACATTTTACAACCAAACTGATTATTACGCCACGATTAAAAAGTATGACATTATCCGTTTTTTGGACATATACATTAATTTATAGGCTACAAAAAACGCTTCAGAGTGTCGGCGCACTGGCAAAGGTTAACAGGTTAAATAAGCTACCATTGTCCACAGTTTATGAACACCCGCCATCCCGCGGTAATGTGTGTGTGTATTGCGCAGTGGCATAGTCACACGAATAGTTTACATTGATTGAAACTAATTTGTTTAAAAAGGAGGCTATTGCCGGTAACAAGGCAGGTTCACATAAAATCATTATGACATATGACATTATTTTTTGATCTGACGAGCATCTGGTTTGGCGATGCAAAAACGGACTGTCGTGCTTCTATTGTTTTTTTCTTCTTCCAATTAGCCTACTATGTTAAAAAAAAAACGACGAAAACATGTTACTTGTTCAATTAATAAACAGTTTGTTTGATGACAAATCGCTAAAGATGAAATTGGCCTCCCTTTCTGTCATTGTGAGTGTGCGTTTTTTTGTTGTTGTTTTTTGAACGATATTCGAATTTTGCTCCTCGATTGTCGAATGGCATTTTTGGCAGAAATTCACATCCCTACGCGAGGCAAACTATTCTCAAAGACTTACTTTTAGTCATCATTTGGGTAGCACACATATTCTGAATGCCTTCGGCAGAATTCAAATGAGCCATTTTAATCTAGATTAATTCCAAGATTACAGTGAGATTAATCCAGATTAAAAAAATGAATCTATGACCACCTCTAATATAGAGGTGGGCATAGATTAATGTAATATATAAAATTGTATAATGTTCATGCGGGCATCAGAGATCACAATATGCAGATACACATATACAATGTACAATTAAAAAAAGAATGACTAAACCAGCTGTTATCAAAAATTAAAACATTTAAATTTTTTGAGTAAAGACCATTTGAATCTGTTTTTCATTCAACGGGTAAAAAATACAGACGGCCCGGCGGCAACAGTTCAAAAGCAGAGGCGAGAAGACGCCTCTTATCATTCTTAATATTATTTTTCTCTCTTCAGAGATACTTTCTATGCTTGGTTATGCAGTCCCTAACAATTTACTTGCCATGGTTACCACTTTTCTTAATAATTTTCTCTGTACCTCAGTAGCAATTCCATACTAACAAATAGTAGTGAATATCATAACACTTTCGATGAAAGCACTATAAATCATCAGAAGCTTTATGTTGTGGACATTACAGGAAAGTTATTGCTTTAAGAAATTAATTCTCTGTTGTGGCATTATACTTACACTATATGACCGTTCCACATATCCCATTTAAGCTAATGTCAAGAACACCAAGATATTAATAATGCGACTGATCGTATTGGCTGCCTATTAACAAAAACATAATTTCTACTCTAAAAAAAAAAATCAATAGACATGTCCTTTTTTTTTGTTTGTTTTTTTTGTTTCTAGGATGTTGATGTACAGAGATAGTCAGTGCTCAATCTAAATGCAACCAAACATATGTCATTCTTTACCATCCATCAGTGGACCTTTCTTGAAGATCAAATTCAAAACTTTTAAGCTGACTTTCTGCATCTGGTCATTTTCTCTTCATAGATACTTTCTATGGTTGGTTATGCAGTCCCTAACAATTTACTTGCCATTGTTATGTGTCATTGCACACACACACATACATGTCTATATTACTAACAGAGCACTGTCGCTCTACACTGGCCAAGAGGGGACTTTCTGAACGATTTCTATCCAACCAACTGGGGACTCTGTGTGTGTGTGAACAGTGAAGTGAACTGGCAGTGAAATCTGTCTTCATTATGTAACTTATATAGTTACATTATATATATTTTATATACATTATATATATATATATATATATATATATATATATATATATATATATATATATATATATATATATATATATAATGTTCACACAGGCATCAGAGATCCCAATATGTATAGATAAACATATACAATAATAATATTAAAAAGAGAATGACCAAACCATCAGTTATCAAAAATTAAAAAGATTAAATTTTTTGAGGAAAGACCATTTGAATCTGTTTTTACATATAACGGGTAAAAAATACAGACGGCCCAGCGGCAACAGTGCAGAAGACGAGAAGACGCCTCTTATCATTCTTAATATTATTTTTCTTATTTAACGCTCTCTCTTCATAGATACTTTCTATGCTTGGTTATGCAGTCCCTAACAATTTACTTGCTATTGTTATGTGCCATTGCACACACACACATACATACATGTCTATATTACTAACAGAGCACTGTCGCTCTACACTGGCCAAGAGGGGACTTTCTGAACGATTTCTATCCAACCAACTGGGGACTCTGTGTGTGTGTGAACAGTGAAGTGAACTGGCAATGAAATCTGTCTTCATTATGTAACTTATATAGTTACATTATATATATTTTATATACATTATATATATATATATATATATATATATAATGTTCACACAGGCATCAGAGATCCCAATATGCATAGATAAACATATACAATATAATATTAAAAAGAGAATGACCAAACCATCAGTTTTCAAAATTCAAAAATAAATTTGTTTGAGTAAAGACCATTTGAATCTGTTTTTCATTCAACGGGTAAAAAATACAGACGGCCCAGCAGCAACAGTTCAAAAGCAGAGGCGAGAAGACGCCTCTTATCATTCTTAATATTATTTTTCTTATTTAACGCTCTCTCTTCATATATACTTTCTATACTTTGTTATGCAGTCCCTTTAGGGATTATGACAGAAAATTGCTCTTTAAGGTAACGATTTCTATGATTTAATGCAGAATAATGATTTTATTAATCAAAATGAACTCGGTCCCCAGTCGGATGGTAACGAACGATACCAGTTTGGCTGCTTTGTACATTTCTTGCCATCACAAACACTGTAAAGATTTTGGAGGTCACTGATTCTTGGGAATTTGGATAAAACAGGTTTTAATTTTGAAAATAAAAAGTTAGTTTAAATTACAAAATCTGCAAGTATATCATTATAGACCAAGGTCTTGGCTGTTCAGCAACGTAACGGTGCAACCTCCTCATTTTGTATTTTTTTCATAAAAGTTATTACTTTGTTTTTGTTAACACCGTCAGACACAATAAAAAGCAAATTCTTTTTATTTATTTGGTCTAATATGTATTTAGAGTTTTTAAATCATTATCTGGCATTCTTAGTACACATATATGCTGTTAAATGTTGAATATTCACTTTTGTTAATTTTTTATACTGTTTCACGTGTACTCCTTTTAAAGATCTAACATCGTACAACGTTTACTTTAAGCCTAAATAGAAAAAAGTAATGTTTTTTTATTTAACAAACATATTCTTGTATTAAAAGAGACTATTACTTTAATAACTCAACAGCACTGAAGAAACATACTGTAAGCATATTCATTTAAAACAAATAAAACTCCCTCTGACGGTGGTGACTTTAGAACTGACGGTGGTGACAGTGGCCTCATTACAACATACATTTCCAAACTTTATACCACTCAAGTCAATGGCTTCTTGCTTAACAACTTTATTTAACTATTTGGTCCAAAACATAACAATCCTGGGCACTGTGATAAACATTTTTCAAGGAATATAAGGTACAATTAAGCAATATAATTATTAAAAGTACCCCATCCCCATATGATCAAATATCAAGTGGAGCCAATCTGCTTTTTGATCCTGAACTTGTTCCCATTGCTGCCATTTAACATGGTGAATGTTAGATTTGGTTAAATGTTGTCATGCCATTTTCATTTGGCTTTAGTCATTGTGACGTAAGCCAAATGAACATGGCATAATAGTGAATTGAGAGAGAGGGAAGGCACAGCTCATCCCATAGGGTTGGACGTTAGGCCGATGGTATAGTTCATCAATTGGTTATACTGCAGTTAGGTCCGGTCTAATTATTTAGAATCATTTATTATTTCCGATTGGCCGAGAGACGTTGGTTGTTTGGAACAGATTTTTAGTGCGGGCGAAAATCAAAATGACCGTTAGAAAACATTTAATCGCTTCAAACGTGTTCAGATGAAAGTGGAACTGCTGTATAAAAGCAATATAGCGCTCGTGTTCGTGTGGATGTTCATGGATATCCTCACTCTCACTATATTGCTTAATAGCATGCAATGTAGGCCTGTATGGAAGAAATATAGGGGGAATTACATAAATAAAAATATTAAGGTTAATGAGGTTAATGAAACATTACAGGTCATATTGGTATTTAGTGTGATCAACAATTATATTCTAGCCTCCGTTGAGGACCATTTGGAGGTTTTTGTCACCACCGTCAGACAAAAAAAAATTAGCCATCTTGTTTCCACTCTGTTGTTAGCTACTTCAGACCTCTTCTTAAAAAGTATACATTTATGTCATAATCTAATCTAATATTTTTTTATACAAAAGAGACAGTGTTGACATGTTATGGTTGTGACAGTAGCAGTGTTTCAAAAAATATGAACAAGTTTAAGAGAAAATGGGAAATTTACGGGAGTTTGAGTGATCTTGAAGCATGCAGTAGAGCTGAAGGTTAGAAAATGGGGTCCTCAGGAATGTAATTGACCTTGTAGTTGCCTGATTTTATTGCTTTTTATAAATATCTGACGGTGGTGACGAATATGTGGGACACATTTTGAGCAACCACAAAATAATAGTAAATATTGTTCAAAACTTACTGTTTGTAATTGTTAATACATATTGCAATGTACTCTTTCATGTGGTAAATATATTATTCAATTAAATTATTAATTTTTTTTTTTTAATCAAGTTGGAATGATTTTCTCTTATCCGACGACAACTGATTTTGTAGGCATTGGGCCAGCATATAATCATTAAATTAATACAAATTCAAAATAAACCTATAAAAGAACCTTACATTTGTACATTTTTATTCATGATAATGTTATTCATTTCCAACAGAATTAGCACTTTTCTTAGTGGGACATGTTTTTGTCAAAGTTTCAAGAATCAGTGAGGTCAATCTCAAAATGTTATGTTGACTTGCTGCACTGAACATTTTTAGTTGGTTCAGTTGAAATATATGAAGTAGGGATGTTCATTTAACATGTTTTTCAGCTGATGCTTGTTAACCAGTCATCATCAGTTAACTTACATTATTTGAAGGTTAGATTAGAATAAAATGGAATGAAGTGTCTGTGACCCATTCAAATACCTAAAAAATGTAGATCTATATGTGCAAATAGCAGCATAAACAACAGAACATGCGGATTCCCACACCGTCACATCAAGCACCCGCAGTGCTTCTGTGAACACATTAAACCAGAATAAAAGTGTATATATAATAAAGAGGCCTACGCAAATTAACAATTAACAAAACTAAAGTGCGATAAATAGTACACGCTTTAGGGACTGTTTACACAACATCATTTTCAACTGAAAACTTTTCATGCATTTTGGCCTTTTTGGGGGCCTGACAATGCAAGCTTTTAAAAACGAGTTTCAAAGTGCAAGGTTTTGAAAACGATGCCTTTACTATCTGCATGTAAACAACATAAACGTGAATTTGTGAAAATGGTACGTCATTCCATGTCTCTATAGCACGCATTGTGTTTATCGTGCAATTTATACACGAAAAGGAGTTTTTAACGTGCATATGATACGCATGGGGAGGTTTAGGGTAGGTTTAGTAGTGGTGTGGGGTACGCATGTATTATACGTTTGGTTAGGATTAGTGGTGTGGGGTGTGTGTGTATTATATGCAATAAAGTGCGTATCATATGCACGTAAAATACGAATTTTCGCGTAAAAAGTGCACGATAAACACAATGCGTGCTATAGAGATGCATTTTCATGAGATCAGGCTGGTCAAGCACAAGCATATAACATGTTCACATGCGTACTTATGATCACATGTTCACACGTTCATGAGTATTACGTGTTCGCGGGGTTTATTTTTTGACAAAGCGACATCAACTACTGGCCTGGCTTTCATAATACAGCCCTTTTAGGGTTTATAGGGTTTGTTTGTAAACAATGTTGTAGTTGTATTTGACAATATTTTACATTTTACACGCAGTTTTGACTGATATCTGTAGTGTATTACTTTAGTTTGAAAATGACTTCAATTATCTTTTTAACTGTTAACTGGTTTCAATCTTATTTATGGAACAGAAAGTTTTTGTCAGGATAGGTCATTTCTCCTCTTCTGTCGCTCACCTCCACAAGGATCGATCTTGGCGCCCTCCCTTTACTCGTTCTACATGCTACCATTGGGTTCTATTTTAATAAGACATGGTGTTTCCTTCCATTCTTATGCTGACAACACCCAAATATATATACACCTATTGAGAGAAATGATCCGTCTGCATTCATTTCTCTTTTATTATGCTTAGATGAGGTTACATCTTGGCTTGCTCAAAACTTTTTGTCTTTAAATGAAGACAAAACTGAGGTGATAGTTTTCGGCCCCACTGATAATTTTAAGACCACCAGCATCGGTTTGAGGAGCTTTTCTGCATTCAGATCTACGCATGTGCGGAACTTGGGTGTGCTTTTAGATGGGCCTTTAAAACGTGACAAACAAATAACTTCGGTAATTGTATCTAGTTTCAACTCAATAAAAGCAAGCAGAAATATCTCTTTAAGGTAACAATTGCAGGTCACCACACAAGTTAAACTGTACATGATCTAGACTCTATATAAATTAAATGCAATCGCAGCAGTAAGTCAGGAGAATGCTTATATTTCTCCCTTTGGTTTCAATTTTGAACATGTTTCAGTTCTTTTTAACAAGGTATACATTTTAATACAATTATAAAATGATATAACATGATTTGATACTGTATATTTGCAGCAATTACACATTGTTTTACCAACAAAGTGGAGACCCTCTTTTCTGTAATGAAAGACCAATCTTATTGGTTGTGGTCCCTCATACATTGGCCAATATCAGTCCAAAAAAAAAAAAAAAAAAAAAAAAAAACAACCTTGTTTCCCTTAGGGCTTAAATTACCCAGAATTTTTTATTACATCATTACATTTTTCCCCTGACTGACAGGTGATGCTTGTAACCCAATCATAATCCGTTAACCCACAACATTAGAATGTTATATTCTAATTAAATTAAATTAGAATATATTTATTTGTAAATACTTATCACTTTTTTCAAAGCTCTTCGCTCCGTTGTCTTAACCAACTTTCAGCTTCACTGCAGTAAATTTCACATTCAAAATGCATTAAAACTACCAAAACACATCATTCATGTCTCAAATTAAGTCATTATTCCAGAACACTAGTAAAGGTTTCACACAACAAACAATAAAATAAAATAAAATAAAAAAACACAACAGGCAGCAATATGCACTATTTTCTGCTGTTCAGAATTCGTTACATGGTTCATGTTTACATGAAAGACTAAGACTTGTGTAGGTGTTTAGTTACATCTTAATTTTTCTAGATTCAGAATATGTTTCAATGTGGTATACGGTAGAAATATCTTATTCCTCTGTGTGTTGATAGGTTTTGAACTTAAACATAACAGTCTTGGAAATAATATGTAAGCATGTGCAAATTGGCCTGTACAGTAAATCAAGTTCTGTTGGTCTTTGTGTTTAAGCGAGAAATGAATTCATGTAAATGGAAAGATCTCAGTTTAGCCGGAGACTGATCTTGTGATCACTGAGTGAAGAGTTTTGAGAAGGTGTTCAATGTTGTATTATGTTCAGAGTTTTGGCAGTGTTGTGTCTAAGTGAAATATGTAGTTTGGAAGATGTAGTCACTGAATGCATTAATACAACTCTAAAAAGAAAAAAAAAGAAAACAAACCAACCTGTAATAGCAGCTGCAAATGGAGCCTTATTTATCACTCAGAATTAGTGTTAAATACATTAACACAAACACATGTAGATCACTGTCTCTCTAGTGTCGTCCACACCGTCATAATGAGGGACAGAAGACACAGAATGATCATATGTGCCCCACATCACACCAGGATATTTCACCCAAAATTGAAAATTCACTCATTAAATGTTCAACTGATGTTAAAAACAGAAACATTATATGGTAACCTCTACACATTCTGTGTTGTTACAGTGCTGCAAAAATGGCAGAAATGTTTCTTTATGAAATAGCAGACACAATACCACATATATTTTTGAAAAAAAAGATCTAAATCAACTTCTAGGTTTGGGTGAAGTGAGAAAGTCACAGAGACAGAACTAAAAACCTAATACATCAAATAGACTCTAAAAATAAAAGATATTCAAGACTGTGGTATAAATTATTGAATGATTTGACCATAACTCATTACTATCCTTGATATTCTAACATAGGCATTTCATGTGACTCTAGTGTGTGGATTGAGCACATCCCCCCACATCATTTACATCTCAATACAGGACGGCTTGAAGGTGTTTTAGGTGAACCGGCCTGAGAGCTCACAAAAACACACTTACCAATGTCCAAGAATCTGTGCAACTTCTCAAACTACAATAAACTAGAGAAAACGCTGGGATTTACCCTTCCAAACATATTTTGTAACGTTTTCTTTTGTACAAATGTATTTAAAAAATTAATAAAAACAAGAATTACACTATCTACTGTTAACTGCGGTTTGTTACATTATCCATGTTTACAATACTGTACAAAATTATTCTTAATTTTCCCCTAGCAACATTGCTGGGATCAGTCCCGGAATCGACCCGGTGTGAAATAAAGGCAGGATGAATGCCATGTCACATGTATTAACGGTATCTTTACAGGATGTGTGTGAACACACACTGATTCCAGAAAATCCCTGGTATTGTGGATGAACAGAAATCAAAACATCCCGGGACGAATTATCAGTGTATTTTCCGGAATCTCGGTGTGAAAGGGGTTTATGTGACAAACTGTGGATCATTTATTACTGCTTTGGCAAAAAATGTATTCAATGACATCTTTCAATTTACATGAATTTATTTCTCACTTAACACAAACACTAACAGAACTTTATGTTCTTTACATCTTTACATTCTCTAATCAAAACTGATGTTCAAAACCTAACACAACAAAACATGAATAAGACCAAAATGTGCAACATTTATACAGT
Organism: Gila robusta; assembly: GCA_030770095.1. Lineage (NCBI taxonomy): Eukaryota > Metazoa > Chordata > Actinopteri > Cypriniformes > Leuciscidae > Gila > Gila robusta. The sequence continues at coordinate 44,839 of JAVALU010001799.1, read as the reverse complement.
AATACCATTTTGAAATATATTCAACAATTATATTTAACTAAACACCTACACAAGTGTTAGTGTTAGTCTGCGTTTAATCACCATCTATACAAAAGGGGAAATTAAGAATAATTTTGTACAGTATTGTAAACATGGATAATGTAACAAACCGCAGTTAACAGTAGATAGTGTAATTCTTGTTTTTATTAATTTTTTAAATACATTTGTACAAAAGAAAACGTTACAAAATATGTTTGGAAGGGTAAATCCCAGCGTTTTCTCTAGTTTATTGTAGTTTGAGAAGTTGCACAGATTCTTGGACATTGGTAAGTGTGTTTTTGTGAGCTCTCAGGCCGGTTCACCTAAAACACCTTCAAGCCGTCCTGTATTGAGATGTAAATGATGTGGGGGGATGTGCTCAATCCACACACTAGAGTCACATGAAATGCCTATGTTAGAATATCAAGGATAGTAATGAGTTATGGTCAAATCATTCAATAATTTATACCACAGTCTTGAATATCTTTTATTTTTAGAGTTTATTTGATGTATTAGGTTTTTAGTTCTGTCTCTGTGACTTTCTCACTTCACCCAAACCTAGAAGTTGATTTAGATCTTTTTTTCAAAAATATATGTGGTATTGTGTCTGCTATTTCATAAAGAAACATTTCTGCCATTTTTGCAGCACTGTAACAACACAGAATGTGTAGAGGTTACCATATAATGTTTCTGTTTTTAACATCAGTTGAACATTTAATGAGTGAATTTTCAATTTTGGGTGAAATATCCTGGTGTGATGTGGGGCACATATGATCATTCTGTGTCTTCTGTCCCTCATTATGACGGTGTGGACGACACTAGAGAGACAGTGATCTACATGTGTTTGTGTTAATGTATTTAACACTAATTCTGAGTGATAAATAAGGCTCCATTTGCAGCTGCTATTACAGGTTGGTTTGTTTTCTTTTTTTTTCTTTTTAGAGTTGTATTAATGCATTCAGTGACTACATCTTCCAAACTACATATTTCACTTAGACACAACACTGCCAAAACTCTGAACATAATACAACATTGAACACCTTCTCAAAACTCTTCACTCAGTGATCACAAGATCAGTCTCCGGCTAAACTGAGATCTTTCCATTTACATGAATTCATTTCTCGCTTAAACACAAAGACCAACAGAACTTGATTTACTGTACAGGCCAATTTGCACATGCTTACATATTATTTCCAAGACTGTTATATTTAAGTTCAAAACCTATCAACACACAGAGGAATAAGATATTTCTACCGTATACCACATTGAAACATATTCTGAATCTAGAAAAATTAAGATGTAACTAAACACCTACACAAGTCTTAGTCTTTCATGTAAACATGAACCATGTAACGAATTCTGAACAGCAGAAAATAGTGCATATTGCTGCCTGTTGTGTTTTTTTATTTTATTTTATTTTATTGTTTGTTGTGTGAAACCTTTACTAGTGTTCTGGAATAATGACTTAATTTGAGACATGAATGATGTGTTTTGGTAGTTTTAATGCATTTTGAATGTGAAATTTACTGCAGTGAAGCTGAAAGTTGGTTAAGACAACGGAGCGAAGAGCTTTGAAAAAAGTGATAAGTATTTACAAATAAATATATTCTAATTTAGTTTAATTAGAATATAACATTCTAATGTTGTGGGTTAACGGATTATGATTGGGTTACAAGCATCACCTGTCAGTCAGGGGAAAAATGTAATGATGTAATAAAAAATTCTGGGTAATTTAAGCCCTAAGGGAAACAAGGTTGTTTTTTTTTTTTTTTTTTTTTTTTTTTTTGGACTGATATTGGCCAATGTATGAGGGACCACAACCAATAAGATTGGTCTTTCATTACAGAAAAGAGGGTCTCCACTTTGTTGGTAAAACAATGTGTAATTGCTGCAAATATACAGTATCAAATCATGTTATATCATTTTATAATTGTATTAAAATGTATACCTTGTTAAAAAGAACTGAAACATGTTCAAAATTGAAACCAATGGGAGAAATATAAGCATTCTCCTGACTTACTGCTGCGATTGCATTTAATTTATATAGAGTCTAGATCATGTACAGTTTAACTTGTGTGGTGACCTGCAATTGTTACCTTAAAGAGATATTTCTGCTTGCTTTTATTGAGTTGAAACTAGATACAATTACCGAAGTTATTTGTTTGTCACGTTTTAAAGGCCCATCTAAAAGCACACCCAAGTTCCGCACATGCGTAGATCTGAATGCAGAAAAGCTCCTCAAACCGATGCTGGTGGTCTTAAAATTATCAGTGGGGCCGAAAACTATCACCTCAGTTTTGTCTTCATTTAAAGACAAAAAGTTTTGAGCAAGCCAAGATGTAACCTCATCTAAGCATAATAAAAGAGAAATGAATGCAGACGGATCATTTCTCTCAATAGGTGCATATATATTTGGGTGTTGTCAGCATAAGAATGGAAGGAAACACCATGTCTTATTAAAATAGAACCCAATGGTAGCATGTAGAACGAGTAAAGGGAGGGCGCCAAGATCGATCCTTGTGGAGGTGAGCGACAGAAGAGGAGAAATGACCTATCCTGACAAAAACTTTCTGTTCCATAAATAAGATTGAAACCAGTTAACAGTTAAAAAGATAATTGAAGTCATTTTCAAACTAAAGTAATACACTACAGATATCAGTCAAAACTGCGTGTAAAATGTAAAATATTGTCAAATACAACTACAACATTGTTTACAAACAAACCCTATAAACCCTAAAAGGGCTGTATTATGAAAGCCAGGCCAGTAGTTGATGTCGCTTTGTCAAAAAATAAACCCCGCGAACACGTAATACTCATGAACGTGTAAACATGTGATCATAAGTACGCATGTGAACATGTTATATGCTTGTGCTTGACCAGCCTGATCTCATGAAAATGCATCTCTATAGCACGCATTGTGTTTATCGTGCACTTTTTACGCGAAAATTCGTATTTTACGTGCATATGATACGCACTTTATTGCATATAATACACACACACCCCACACCACTAATCCTAACCAAACGTATAATACATGCGTACCCCACACCACTACTAAACCTACCCTAAACCTCCCCATGCGTATCATATGCACGTAAAAACTCCTTTTCGTGTATAAATTGCACGATAAACACAATGCGTGCTATAGAGACATGGAATGACGTACCATTTTCACAAATTCACGTTTATGTTGTTTACATGCAGATAGTAAAGGCATCGCTTTCAAAACCTTGCACTTTGAAACTCGTTTTTAAAAGCTTGCATTGTCAGGCCCCCAAAAAGGCCAAAATGCATGAAAAGTTTTCAGTTGAAAATGATGTTGTGTAAACAGTCCCTAAAGCGTGTACTATTTATCGCACTTTAGTTTTGTTAATTGTTAATTTGCGTAGGCCTCTTTATTATATATACACTTTTATTCTGGTTTAATGTGTTCACAGAAGCACTGCGGGTGCTTGATGTGACGGTGTGGGAATCTGCATGTTCTGTTGTTTATGCTGCTATTTGCACATATAGATCTACATTTTTGAGGTATTTGAATGGGTCAAGTCAAATATATTTATATAGCGCTTTTCACAATACAGATTGTATCAAAGCTGCTTCACAGTATCAATCAAAACAACTTAACAGTGTTTGTTTATTACTGGAAAAAGACATCCAAGTTAGGTAGAGCTGAATGGGTCACAGACACTTCATTCCATTTAATTCTAATCTAAACTTCAAATCATGTAAGTTAACTGATGATGACAAGCATCAGCTGTCAGTCAGAAAAACATGTTAAATGAACATCCCTACTTCATATATTTCAACTGAACCAACTAAAAATGTTCAGTGCAGCAAGTCAACATAACATTTTGAGATTGACCTCCAAAATCTTTACAGTGTTTGTGATGGCAAGAAATGTACAAAGCAGCCAAACTGGTATCGTTCGTTACCATCCGACTGGGGACCGAGTTCATTTTGATTAATAAAATCATTATTCTGCATTAAATCATAGAAATCGTTACCTTAAAGAGCAATTTTCTGTCATAATCCCTAAAGGGACTGCATAACAAAGCATAGAAAGTATCTATGAAGAGAGAGCGTTAAATAAGAAAAATAATATTAAGAATGATAAGAGGTGTCTTCTCGCCTCTGCTTTTGAACTGTTGCCGCCGGGCCGTCTGTATTTTTTACTCGTTGAATGAAAAACAGATTCAAATGGTCTTTCACATGACAATAGGTGATTTGGTAACAACAGTTAACTCTTCTCTCAACAGTTTAAGGGGAATATGTTCCCCCTAAACAAGTATTAATACCTTCTCAAATAACCTTGCCAAACTGGCACAGCACCCTACTTGTTACTTTCTCTTAATTATGGGGAGAAGATTTCCATTCTTTTTCAACTGATCAACCTCTGAAAAAAGTGCGGGGTCATTGCTTAAGGCATCTGAACACTTCTGGATAAAGCTCTGCAGCCTCTGGCCTCTGGATTAGCCTTGTAGGAGTTCTTCATACTTTGTTTGCGACACAATGACAAGTTCTGCAATTGCAGCACTGGCAACCACTGTGTTTCTGTCCACTCCGACAGCCTTGTAGGAAGACCTCAAGTTCTTCCCATGCCTGAACTGACGTAAGACCTTTTTCTATCTTTTCACAACCTGATTTGGATTTACAGCTGCAAAAAACAAACAAACAAAAAACACATGAATAACCAAGCTGCGAAAATATATATAACCTTGCAAACTTCTTTACTACGCTTATTGTACACTTTTTATTATGGGCTGTTCTTAAACATTGAAATTACTATTTTAAAACATACTCTAGATCAATAATGACATTAATATCAACACTATTCTTGATCAACATACTGTGTATACTATGGTAAAGACTCGTAATTTGTTTTTAAATTATATTTTTTATATATATACTTACAGATCCTGAGGAAAAAAAAAAACTTTTTACAGCCTGAAAGACTATGTGATATGCAAACTTGTTGTATCTTCCTGTAAATGTATAACCCAAACATCCCATACACACTGAGACCATTGTATCATTGAAGTGTACTGTGAACCAAAGGGCCCATAATTACAATAACACTAAAATTTGTGTCTTTTATCTTGTGTATTGCAGGCTCTCAATAAGGACGTCCTAGACATGACTCACTAGACATCACTCATGAAGAATAATCTACACTGTCACCTTATTAATATTAATTATTAATAATTATTAATTATTATAATAAATAATAATAATAAAGATTTCTCCCCACTAACCTCTAATGTCTGATCCAGCCACCATCAACTGCTCAGCTAAAGATGATAAAAACTAACACTACTTACCTCTCTTTACAAAGTTTCTTTCCTTCCTTATCTTCTCTTTCTTCTTCTTCTCCTTCCGGTTCTTCTTTTTCTTGTACTTGTTGCACTTTTTTACTTTCTTTCTCTGATAATCAGAAGAGGAGGAGGAGGAGGAGGATGAAGAAGATAATGTAGGGGAGTAAGATCCTGCTTGCTTGAGTGACTCTGATGAGTTAGAAAACTCGGAGTCATTGAGGTCATCCGAAACATCTATCCCAGCACTACTTTTCTTCTTGTCTAATGCAGAGAGAGAAAGATTAATACTTTGACACATAACACCAAAATACAGTTATGACCTCATCCGAATAAATATAATTATTCTTATATTTAGCGACTTTGTTGCTAGATTTAGCTACATTTCAGACACTGTTAGCGACTTTTTTCCCAAAAAGTGCCTAGCAACAAATCTAGGGACGTCTTGGACAAACCTTATCTTGCTAATGAGACTCACCAATGCCTGATGAGCTAAAGTCTTGCTTTCCCGCCGCAGGCACATCTTTCTTGGCATCTGCCCTGTTCAATGAGTGGCTGAGAGGAGTAGCACATTCACTTGAGGCTGTGCGCTCTGTCACAGAAGAAAGAAAATAGATATTCTTTTGCTTCTAACCTGAGTGATCATTCTACGTTTAAATATAGCCAAAATCACAGCAACTGTCATTATTGTATGTGTGTGATGACAGCGTGTTGATTATAATTCAGGATTTTAGTGCAGAACAACAGCTTGGAAGTGACTGCTGGTTAACTTGTAGTCTTAATGGGCCACTTTTCAGTTACTATTTCATATTTGTTTGTTGTCTGACAACAGAAACGGAAAAATATATCGATGAAAACAGTTTATTTGGAATATGTCTGTATTAAAATACATTATGTGCACAGAGAGTAGCAGAGAAGCAAACCAATGTAATAAGCACAATGCAAATGCGATGTAATTGCGTCATGAATATGCTAATTAGAGTTTGACGTTAGCGATATTATTTAGCGACTTTTTGAACAGGCTTTAACTACTTTCCATTGAAAATAGTTCAATGTGGCCCCACTGTACTTGACTTTGAAAACCCCTGCTATACATCAAGTGGCAAGCGCTATATTGTCAATATTATATACGCTAAATTCTGAATATTTACTTGAATTGTCTTTGTATTTACTTTTAATTATGCAAGAGGGCCCTATACGCCTTGCATAGAACAACATGTGAAGGATATTTCCCTCTTAATTTTAATAAAACTAAAATCCACCTCCTGCACTTTGTCATTGGGAAAATATGTTAGAATTATGTATTAGTATTTCATCATATGTTTACATATGTAAATGCTGAATTCTTCCTTTTATTTTTAAGGGTTGTCATAAAGGTGAGTAAATAATGACCACATGTTCATTTTTGGAAGAACTGTTCTTTTAAATCATGACTGACAGAACTTTAGCTTTCTTTCCTAAACTAATTTACTCTCTTTATCATCAAACAGCAAAAGAGAATCACACTCATCTGAAGTGCAAATGTATTAGTTCAGGGCAGATCATAGAAGATTTTCTCAATTAGAAACTAGAAGAAAGAAACTCACTGTCTCGTAACAAGCTCACAGTGTCCAAGTCGATTGGCGAACAATGTCTCCCAGGGCGAGAGAGACGGCCTCAGGGGTGTAGCGGGCAAACGTATTGGACATGTCTCCCCCATCACTCTAATTGTTAGTGACAGCACATGCAGCTGCTAATGATCTTTGCTTAATCACATTTAATCAGGTAATAATGATTCAGGGGCGAGCTCTGAAACAGCAGGCAAGAGATTTGGATGCAATTCCGGACATGTAATGAATGGAAGGTTTGGGTGAATGTTGGATGAGTGTTGGGAAAAAAGCGTTGTTGAGGTGTAGGTTTTTCTCTACATTGCTGTTTTTCTCTACATTGCTGTTTCTCAGTGGTCCTTATGGGAGGAGGGGGTGGAGGGTGCAGCTGGTCCCTGTGGGAGACTGCAAGGAGGTTTAGATCATGTTTATTCTGTGGGAGGCAGTCACAAAGGATGTTCAAAAATACCTGAAGTGTGGGAATATGCATCAGGTTCCTCACCATATGGTTCTATTGAGTGTCTTCATGAATCAACATCGCCCCCCCCCCCCCAGATGCAGTTGTTTGTACAATGTACATGTATATGAAACATTTCTAAGAGAAAGAAAGTAATGCAGCCAGTAGCTATTGTGAGAGGCATATAGGAAATGTAGAGAACTGAGTGAAAACTCACAAGTTAGGTAGATAATTTTTTTTTATTTATTTTTTTTTTTATATATATAATTACTTATTACTTAAAAGTTAATTAGTAATATGTATAGAACATAAATGGGATACACATTATTTTGATGGTCCATTTTACAGATTCTACTAAGTATAAGTAACTTTGCAATTACATGTTAACTAACTCTCAGCAAAGTATTATTAGATTGTTAGGTTAGGGTTAGGTGTTAAGGTCAGTATAATGTCTGTTGGGGGACCACAATAATAAAGTGTTTTTTGCCAAGACATGTTCCTGGATCAACATATTTGGTTGATCCTGGAACAACATTCCTGTCCGAAAATTTTGTCCCAACCCTATCCCTACCTCTAAACCTAACCCTAGCCTTAAAGGGATAGTTCACTTTGAAATTTATTTTTGATATGTTTTAGCTTACCTCAAGGGCATCCAAGATGTAGGTGTCTTTGTTTCCACAGTATTTTCAATTTTGATATGTTTAGGTCAAACCGTTCTTGTCTGTCAGTCATATAATGCAGGTATATGGGTTCCACCTCAAAGAGCATGCACAGAGAGGTCCAAATTAAACATGATTTAATGACTCGTAAATGTAAGTACACGTTGATGGCCTAAGACACGAAATGAGCGGTTTGTGTGAGAAAACGAACAGTATTTATATCGTTTTTACCTCTTGTAATCACAGTCACGTTCAAGTACTCTTAGGGCGCGGGCGCTTCTGTCTGCGCAAGCGCCGGCAAGCGCCGGAAAGCCCCGGAAGTGATCTCTCGCGCGTGTACGTCACTCATTGTTTACACAGAACAGAGATTGTAGGTAATCGTCTTCCATTGCGATTTCCTGTATATCTAAATATGTTTAGATCTTCATAGTGAAAGGTAACACTTCTGAAATCTCTGTGTAAACAATGAGTGACGTACACGCGCGAGAGATCACTTCCGGCGCTTGCGCAGACCGAAGCGCCCGCGCCCTCAGATCACTTGGACGTGGCTGTGGTTACAAGAGGTAAAAACTATATAAATACTGTTTGTTTTCTCACACAAAGCGCTCGTTTCGTGTCTTAGGCCATCAATGTGTACTTACATTTACGAGTCATTAAATCATGTTTAATTTGGACTTCTCTGTGCATGCTCTTTGAGGTGGACCCCATATACCTGCATTATATGACTGACAGACAAGAACAGTTTGACCTAAAAATATCAAAATTGAAAATACTGTGGAAACAAAGACACCTACATCTTGGATGCCCTTGAGGTAAGCTAAAACATATCAAAAATTAATTTCAAAGTGAACTATCCCTTTAACTTCTCCCTAAAATCAGAGGGAAATGATGGGTGAATAACACTGATGTAGAAGTACCTATGGTTGTAAGCCTAAACCTTGACATAAACTGTAAACTTGTCCCTCAAATCTGATTGGTTGATTGGAATGTTGATCCAGGAACATGTTGGACTTGGTGAAATCACGTTCACCGTCTACTGATAATGACTGGTAGTTGACATGTCGTTGCAAAGTTATATAGTTAGTAGAATGTCTAAAGTGGGCCATCGAAATAAAGTGTTACAGATTAATGAAATCTGTAATTAAACTTAAATATCTGCATTTTATCTCAGCATGTAAAGAAACTTCACAAAGAATATAGCAATCTGCTTTCTGTTGGGAGCACTCAGTTACAGCAGTTTACGCAGCAACACATACAGTGTTGTGTTCTTGAACAATTGGTATATTGTGGCTGAATTCATAAACAATTTGGAATAAATGTGCCCTGATTTCTTTTTGGTTATTAAGGTTGACTAAAACATACCATAAAACATACCTGCAACTTTACCTCTTAAGTACAATCATTTAATATGTGAATTAATTAAATTATTTTCATGAACTTTCTATTTAGTTTTTAGCAGTCACCTGTTTTCCTTTGTTCTAGTTTCCCGCTCCTCATTTATGGTTTTATAGGCTTCAACTATGGTTTCTGATTAATGAGTCACCATCTGTTCATCATTTGAGTTCAATCACCCTGTGTGATTCCTCCTTTCATTCAGTTGTTGTCTGATATTGTTTGTGTATCACACGCTGTTACGTTGCCTTCCTGCTATTGGATTACCTGAGTTTGTTTTATTAAAAAAACTTTTGTGGAAACTATTTTTAACCTTTTTCATCATCTTCATCTGAACCTGACCGTGAAAATAATTCATGTATATGAAGAAGAAAATGATTATTCCCACATTGTCAATAAAATGAACATTAATAATTATTTTATAAATAATTATCTAATAATTAATATATAATAAAATCTCAAACCAAATTTCTCCAGGTGTGATTTCAAATATAGAATATTAATTAAATATGAATATCATACAACATATGGGCTCTTTATATTAATGTTTATGGGTAAGTCATTCTGAAACGTGGTAATTTCTCATACTGAAATGCATGATTAAAAGTACAGTTAAAACTTTTTCATTCCCGGCTAATTGCACAATACAATCAAGCACACTACTAAATTTCACACTATAAGTACATCAAATCAATTATTCCCTTCATATTATAATATAAAATCATGCTATACATAAGGGTTTGTTGTTGTTGTTTTTTTAACAAAAGAGATCTGCCTAATGTCACTGTCAGATACTATCTACTGTACAGCTCACATTTTGTATGTTTGCCAGAACATTAATCCTTTGGGATACAAAATTTAAAAACAGTTGGCAATATTCGTCTTTAGAAAATATTGCATCTGTTAGAGCTTTATATATCAGAGATTATGTGCCATGGATATTGTCAGTTTGGGTTATATTCAATAACCCTCTCCTTTCCAATACAGCAGAAAATTAATGCTATCTGTTTTTAGGTAATCCTGTTTGCACATACAGTGATTTACCAGGGTCAACAAGACTGTGAAAACAGATGGGAAATGACAAGCACAACATTTTTTCTTTATTGGTGTTTCAAATATGGTGGCAGCTTCTCCTGAACACGAGGCATGGCAACCAACGCAAAACCAATGAGATTGTTTCTGAGAAATCACCTCTCGAGAGACACTGACCCTGCGTTCCACAGAGCAGTTGTGCACACACACACACACACACAGACACACACAGACACACACACACACACACACACACACACACACATACACACACACACACACACACACACACACACACACACACACACACACACACACACACACACACACACACACATACACACACACACACACACACACACACACACACACACACATACACACACACACACACACACACACACACACACACACACACTTGTTTGTAATGGGCCCCTGCGGTGATCCATGGCATCTGATAATTGTGAGCTCACTGAACCATTGCTAACAGATGCAGTGGAACCGCGCCATTAGCTAATACATGCGGGCTGTCAACCCACACATCATTGGTATGAAAAGTCAAACTGTCATTCTTGCAGTGCTGAGACCATATTCATCTGCCATCCAATCTAATACTTATTAAACGCACATTATCAGAGGATGAAGCTTCTCTGCTTGAGTTGGTCTTTGCTAACCCTGATAGCATGTGCCAGTGGATAAGAGTGAGGTGGTGAGAAATGGGCACACGCTCCTTCAGTCGACCCTGTTCCACTGAAATAGTGCTCATGTTGGAGTCAACGCTTGGCTGGGGATGTGAGAGTCTTTCATACCTGGTCTGTGTGTCCACTGACTTGAGAGCTGAACATTTAATGTAACTGACTATCTGATGTGACAGAACAACCACCTTCCTTTGAGTCCGTGTCAACCCATCCTTTTGATCGCCACCCTGCAGCCATGCTCCTGACAGGAGCAGAAAAGAAAGGAGGAGTACAGTAGCAAACTGGGCTGATGAGGTGTGACAAGTCACATCTGAAGTTAAAGGAACAGTTAACCCAAAAATGAAAATTATTTTATAATCCCTAGTGGGAAAAAAAACAATACCAAAATGTATTTAAAATGCATTTATTTCATACTAAGTATACTACAAATCAATTAACATGTTATCACTTGAGACTTACTGGTATAAAAATTATAATTAAACTTTATTTGGAGTACTTCTTTATTGCACAATTCACATTTCTTAATATTAAACCTAAAATGTGTGTAATATCACTATTAGTAAGGATAGTATGATCGTATAATATCAGTCTTTAAATGCAAAAAAAAAAAAAAAAAAACCTGTACTTACAGTATACTTGCAATAGTGCCATTTTAGCACAATCAAATCTTTAGATGGACCTCAGCTCTATTTCTGGATAACTAAAGTACATCAATTACAAAATTAGTTTACAATTTATGATACTTTAGCATACTTTAAGAATACTAATTTAGTTTACCAATATAGTATAGTATACTCAGAATGTGGATACCTGAAGCGGAAGAGGCCTTGAGAGACTGTTTTGAATCCACTGACTGGAGTGTGCTACAGAATGGTGAGGATTTAGAGTAGGTCACACAGTGCACAACTGACTACCTGAATTTCTGCATGGATGTTGTAGTTCCTACAAAGATTGTGCGCTGCTTCCCAAATAATAAACCTTGGGTGACCAGCGATATCAAAAGCCTCCTTAATAAGAAGAAGAGGGATTTTAAGAATGGTTATCTGAAGGAGCTGAAGCGCGTGCAGAAGAAGGGGCTCAAGGAATGTCTGAAAGAGGCAAAGAAGTCATACAGGAAGAAGGTGGAGAGTGAACTACAGGCGAACAACATGAAGGAGGTCTGGCAGAGATTGCGCAACATCACTGGATGTGGGGGGAAAAGTGGCATGGCAGATGGTGATATGGCCAGAGCTAATCTGTTGAATCATTTCTTTAATTGATTCGACAGCTATGCGGCTGCTGCTGCTTCTGTCCCCATTGTCACCATCATTACATTTCCTCTGCTTGCATCTGACAACAACTGTACAACCTGCATCAATAGCATCACCCCGCCAACCGGCGATTTTTCACTTCACTCTGCCTCTCCTCCCCCACCTCCGCCATCAAACTCAGAATGTACCCCCTCACCCCTCACTTTCAGTGCAGACCATATCAGAGGAGAGGTTAGAAGGCTAAAGCCCAAGGCTGCAGGACCTGAATGCGTATGCTCTAGATCAGAGGTCTTCAATCCTGCTCCTGGAGGGCCGCTGTCCTGCAGAGTTTAGTTCCAACCCTAATCAAACACACCTGAATCAGCTCATCAAGCTCTTCAGGATCGCTTGAATATACAAAGGCAGGTGTACTGAAGCAGGTTGGAACTAAACTCTACAGGACAGTGGCCCTCCAGGAGCAGGATTGAAGACCTCTGCTCTAGATTGCTTAAGGACTGTGCTGTGGAACTTGGGGAGTTACTTCAACACCTTTTCAATTTGAGTTTGCAACTGGGTAAGGTACCCTCACTGTGGAAAACAACATGCCTGATACCAGTTCCCAAAAAGGTACACCCCAAGGAACTTAATGACTTTAGGCCTGTTGCCCTCACCTCACACTTAATGAAGACCCTTGAACGGCTGTTGCTCCATCTCCTAAGACCCCAGGTTCGCCATGCGCTTGACCCCCTACAATTCGCTTACCAGGAGACCACCTTGTACACCATGGACTTCAAGTACATCTCTGAGTCGTGCCATATGCAGAAGTTCTCTGACGACACTGCAATTGTGGGGTGCATAAAGGATGGACAGGAGGGGGAGTACAGAAGCCTTGTGGAGGACTTTGTGGGATGGTGTAGGACTAATCAGCTGCAGCTGAACACCACCAAGACTAAGGAAATGGTGGTGGAGTTCAGGAGGCTTGCCACTCCCGTGTTGCCTGTCACTATTGATGGGGCTAATTTGGAGACTGTCAGTGCATACAAGTACCTGGGGCTACATCTGGACAATAAAATAGACTGGTCTGCCAATACTAATGCACTTTACAAGAAAGGGCAGAGCAGACTTTATTTCCTTAAGAGTCTGCGGTCCTTCAATGTCTGTAGCAAACTCCTGCTTATGTTCTACCAGTCTGTCATGGCCAGTGTCCTTTTTTATGCGGGATAAGAGGGTTAAGATGCTTTTTTAAGAAGGATGCTGGACGACTGGACAGGCTGGTGAGAAAAGCTGGCTCTGTGGTGGGTATGGAGCTGGAGTCACTGACATCAGTTGCAGGTAAGAGGACCCTGAGCAGACTGCTCTCTATAATGGACAATGAACGCCACCCCCTGCACACCACTCTCTCCAAGCAGAAGAGCATGTTCAGTGGCAGGCTCCTGTCTCTGTCTTGCAAAACAGACAGGCTACGTAGGTCCTTTGTCCCTAGGGCCATTCAGCTCTTCATTTCTACACAGAAGGGGAGGAGTGTGATTGATTTAAGTGTTTAAGTCTGCTCTTCAAACTACCCTTTGTACCATGCCTTCATCTGGGTGCCTTTATACATAAATATAATCTACCCTGGACTACCCTGGGCTGGACTGATTGGCACTCCCTTATTGGCTACATTAGCCGCTTGCCCAATCTGCTAGTTTGCCTGTATGGTTTTATACACCATGCTGTCTTTCTGTTTGAATAGGCAGTTTTCTATTTTTAAACATTTTCTTAATTTTCTATGTATAGTTAATTAAATAATGATTATTCTATTTTTGATAGATTGTGTAGCCTGTTGTACTTGAATAGGATATGGAATTTGCACTGGCAGTGTACTTGAAATGGTACTCGCTTGCACTATGATAACCATTGCAACTTTCTGCATTCTTTTCCCCATACCGCTCTTTTAACATGTTACTAATCTAACCTTACTGTAATGGCACACTACTGGCACACTATTGACATCTTCCTTTGTATTTTTATAGTTTGTATGTTTGTGTGGATGTCTTGTCTGTGTCTCTATGTGTATGTATGATATGTATAAGCTATTGGACACCATTATCTATCTATCTATCTATCTATCTATCTATCTATCTATCTATCTATCTACCAATTGCAGGGTATTTATATTAAGTATGTAATATGTAAATGTATTTGTAGTATACTTAGTATAAAATAAATGTATTTCAAATATATTTTAGTATATTTATTTTTCACTAGGAATGTAATTTTAAATCATGATTTTTCTCTTCAACAGAACACAAAAGAAGAAAGTTGAAGAATCGGCCAAATTGCTCTTTTCCAAACAACTTTAATGAATGTAGAGTGAGACTAAAGCAGTAGTAGCAGTCAATATGACTCATGCACAATATTCCAGGGTTTCTGAAGCCATACAATACTTTGGTGTGAGGAACAGACCGCTAACTAATGCAAGTTTAAAAAAGTCCTCAAAAATTGTTGAAAATAAGTTGACAGTCAGTAATAAAATAAAAAAACGAAAAAAAAAGCAAATTACAAACAATAGGACAAATACAATAGAAAGTGAAAAATTAATGAAACAACCAGTTCCAAACAAGCATGACAAATGGGCAGGCGAACTACTGAAATAAAATAAAAATGTAAGCAGTGTTTCCTGTACCACTTTTCAGTGTACCGCAAAATAAAGGCAATAACCGGTTATGAATATGTTCTTTGTGAGTCACAAACATACAGCACTGCCCAATTCCCATTCAAATTGACTATTTTTCCATTTCCTCGTGAATCTGAAAATGACTGCTTATTGGCTGATGCAGAGGTCCTCTGAGAAATCTAATTCGTAAGGATTTATCGAGTATAACGTCACACCAGCAGAGGGAGCCTTCTCCCGAATACTGACTGTGTGCCACTCCCTCTGCTTCACTGGTTACTTCCTGTTTGCTGATGTTAAAGACATTTAAGCATGGCCTGGCTTACAGACCAAGTATTGTCAGTCTGCCTGCCTTACTAAGCGTTCTATTATCATTGTCTTGTTTATACTGTGTATGACCATTGCCTGCTTTGTTCCGTTTATGCTATTTGGATTACTCCTTGCTCTGTTGCTTGGACTGGACGGCCTTATGCTGTTTTACCTCTGACTGCCTCACGTTTATGCTATCTGCCTTTCGATTTGGATTTGTTTGCTGTGGATTTAAATAAAGGACTGCATATGGTTTCTAACTCGGCCTCCGCCTCGTTACAAGTATTCTGAATTATTTAGCTAGGGGATTCTCTGAACGCCCGCTCCACTTTCATCATGGATATTGGCAATTTGCCATCCAACGAAAAAATAAGATGAAGTCAATAAAATCATGGAAACTAAAGCCGTTTTTACACCTGGTATTAAGATGTGTTTCGGTCTCTTTTGTCCACTTTCAACCATTGATTTATTCGAGGGGAGGGTCTATGGTCAGGTAAATAGATGTTTTTTTTTTTTTTTTCAGATCTTTCAATCTAATGGACAAAATAAGCTTGAGTTATTTACATATGAACGTGCCGAAGATGACAGAAAAACATACAGAGAGCATCAGCTTTCGTTTCTGCTCTGATAGCCGCAAGACCATGCCGAACGCTGTGAGTGTGTGTTAGAAATCACGAATAGTGAGAGAACATTGTGCTTGGTACGTTTTTCGTCTTCAAACCAAACTCGAGTCTCCAACCAACAAAGTTTAAATCCTGTCTGGCTAGCACGCTTGCTGTAATGTGTTAGGTCAGTAGGCAGAGAGTAAACGATCTTTTGCGGCTGTTTGAACGCATTCGACCACATGAGCATTTACACCACGAAGCAATATAGTTGAATATTTTTTCGACTACCTCTGTGGGTAGTCGAAGTGGTTGAAAGTGGACAAGCTCAAAATGTTTTAGACCCTGTTTACACCTGTTTAGTGTCATCCATGTGATCGACCATAACGCCTAATAGCAGAGAATAAATGTAAGAATCTATTCTTAATTTTCTAATCTAAAAGTTTGAAAGACAAATTTATGCTGGATTGTCTTAAAGCCAACTTAAAGTCTTGTTTAAAAATGTAAAATAGTTTAAAGTTAGAATAGATAGATGTTCTCTGTGTTTGCTAAGATGGTTGGTAGGATATGCTAGGTTCTATATAAAAGTTCTATATAAGGATGAATGTCTTAAATGATTGTATAATATCTATCGGATGTCTATCCGTTTAAGTTTCTTTTCAGTTTTTTTTCTAGTGATAAAGTAGTTTACAAGCTGTTTAATTCATACAATTTTATTACAATTAAAAATGTATTAAAACAAAATTAATTAATAGGCCTACTAATTTTTTTTTTTTTTTTTTTTTAAAGGTTCAATATATGAAGTGCCTGACAGAACCCTTTAAGGTTATAAAACTTCTAAGAGCGTACCTTCATACTGCGGTTTATTTCACTATAACTGGATTGTGAAAATGTGTGGAAGGTTAATAACTCATTAATGAGAACTCAATACGGAATAAATGGAGTTTGTAATACTGATGCAGTACTTAATTTCCACCAGGCTGCGTCTTTATAGCTGGTTCAGGAGCACAGAGAAGAAAGCTAAACGCTCTTGCCCTTCAGTGACTGATACCGATGGTTTGGCTGCGTGTGGTGGTTGTTTGAGTCGAATCAGGCAGCCCTGAGGGTCCCGATGCAGAGGTTACAGAGAAATGAGTCCCTGACCATACAGGCTTATCAGCAACCAGCTTTTATTTTTCATAAATGAGGGATTAATTATTGTCCCCAGAAGAGCATAGTCTGCACTGTGTAGATAAATCAGACATTTTCCCCACAGCGCTGTGCAGAAATGAGGGGGAAAAGGGCAGATTTAGGGTTGTAAACAGAGTGAGAGAGTAACTTTTTCCCCCACAACACCAACACAACTCCACGGCCATCACATGATCCAGAAAATTTAAACAATTTTGCATGATTGCCTACAACATAGCCCCCATTTTCAACCTTTTATGGTTTTATTCTATTAGTTTGTCTCTTAGGTATAACTAAGAAATTCTGGGAAAGCAAAAGCTTAAAATGTTTGTTCAATTATTTACCTTGTTTTGTTGTTGTTTTTTCCATTTTTTTTCCTTCTTCTTCAGTAAGTTAATTGCTGTGGAGGAGAAAACTGTAATGGTATTTAAAAAGCAGTGATGAAAATGGGCTCAGATATGTTCTTTTTAAAAGAAACAAAATGCATTTGAATCTGTAAGTGTAGCTCATGAAAAAGCATCTGTGCTTTGTGCTTGACCTCTGCTGTGCAACTCATGAATATCACATGACAAAAATATGCAAAAATATGCATGATACAGGATCATGTCTTACTTGGCAAAATCACGGTGACCAAAGCACAAAAGCTGCATCTTAAGTCCCAGATGAGTTTACTTTGACATCATAAATGTTAAGGTTTACATGTGAGGGAAAAGGTGTGCATTTACTGGTAAATTGGGTTTCACTATATTGTTGATGGTCACTTTAACACATTATGTTGACTATAAGTTGTGTTGCAACTACACGTCTACTAACTCTCATTAGAGTGTCATTAGAGTGTTAGTAGATTGGTAGGGTTAGGGTAAGAATAAGTTGACGTACTTGCAAAGTTAAGTATAGTCAGTAGAATGTCGGTTTGGAGGACCATCACAATAAAATGTAAGTAGATAATAAGCAAACATTCTACTAATACTCTAATGTGAGTTAGTTGACATGTAGTTGCAAATTGACTTATAAGCCCCTTTCACACATACAGTATTTACTGGTAAATTACCGGTAACAGATCATGTGTGAACAGGACCTTTTCAAAAATACTGGTAAATTCTTTCTGGCAATTTACCAGTAAGGGAAGTACATTACCGGTAAATTACCGGTGATGTACCGGTAATGTGCTCTGTGTGAACGCAGAATGAAGATTAACGGTATTTGCAGGTACAAAGTCAGATGGTGATGATGTAAGAAGTCTGCTTTTGGCCAATCATAAAGACTTATGAAGTTGACCTGATTTCTCTCCACTGTTAACAGTAAGCTTTTTAATAGTTTTTCTATTTAAATATGCACCACGTCTCGCAGCTTTTTCAACGTGTTGCGCTCGAGACCCAGCCTTCTTTTCCATGTATCAGCTATGCGGCTCTGCAGTTGGATACTATTGCGTGCGTCTCGTGGTTTTAAGAGCAAACATGCATTTTGTTTGATCGTCCGTTATGCCTGTCACTCAGACATCAAAAAGATGTTATCAAATTGAACAGATAATGAAACTATGCGGGAGGATAAATACAACGGCGCAGCGTTTAAAGATAATTTCCGATGACTGACATCACAGAATATGTTTCGCTGCTGATGTGTGAATGGTCTCCTACCGGTTAAAAGCCAGAATGCCGTTGCTTGTGTGAACAGCATATTTGTGTATTTACCGGTAAAGTCATTCTGGTAATTTTACGATAATTTACCGCGATTGCTGTGTGAAAGGGGCTATAATCGACAGAATGTTCAAAAGGGATCATTAAAAAAAATTGTTACAGTAAATTAAAACATATGGTGTGTTCAACTCATGTCGGAAAGATCGTATTTACAAGTTGAACGCACATGAACACCACCACAAAGTCGTAAATACCAGTAGGAAGCTCTGGATTTTCTACAATCCCGATCTTTACAAGTTGGATTAAGTGAGAAACATGGCGGAATACCACAATACTTATACTGTAGGTGTTTAGCAGTGACATAGTCAGGCTTTTTTTATTCACAAAAAATAAACTATACCATAAACAATTCTTCCACCTACTAATGTTAGGCCATTTACAGTTGCCAAGCAACATAGTATCTTGGTGCATTAAAATAAAATGTGCAATTCAAACACAACTCATCCAATCAATATTTAGATTTGGAACAATATATTTTTATATCAAATAATACTTACACACATAAACCACATATCCAAGAAAAGACTACTTCGACCATGCCACAGAGATCAAAGCCTTCTCATTTTCCTGCTGTCTGTCTTTCAGTATCTCTCTGCAGGACTCTGTAACTGTCTGCAGGCATTTCAGCATTTCAAAGAGCAGCTGTTGGGCCATCTTTCTTCACTTCATCCCTCTGTCATACCTGGAGAACGTTGCTTTTTGGGCTCCATCTCACAAGTGTAAATCAGGCCAGCCAAAGCAGCACCATGCTGCTTTTACAACAGTGCAACTGAATTCTCTCTGATCGTTGTTTTCATTGCTGATATTTGGCTGTGACAGAAGCATCACTCCCTGATTATTTGTCTTGTGCAAGCGTGGGCCTCCAACCTTCTTCAGAACCACCCATATGATGCGTGTCTGAGGTCCGTTGACAGCATTCAATTTGGCCAAAGAGGCAAGGTGCGAATTGAGGTGTCTTGAAAGTGGGGGCCAGATCTTTCCAGAGATGGAAGTGTCATAATTACATTGTGATTTGCAAATTAACTCTTATTTATCTCTGGCTGTAGTGGGAGGTCAGTCTATGGACGGCCATGAGCTTCTCAGCTGGAGGTCACATCAAAATTCAAATTTGTACCCATGAGGATAACTTGTGCTACATGCATGAGTAATGTGTGGTTATTTATTTCAAAGAAAATAAAGTAGTAGCACGTGAACATCTTACGCTGGGGAATACGGCCTCAACATTCCAGTTCCTCCTCATTAGTTTTCCTCAGTGGTACGAGACATGAAACAAAATGGGCCTAACCAGTCCTTATTGGATGTTTATTAGGAGCTCATTAGCATTTCTATTCTCGCTGACCTCAACTGCTGGAATCATGCTTGAATCGTAGGGTGAGGAATCTATGCGGTAAATCACCAGTGTACAGCAATGGTTTTTGATCGCTCAGAATTCCCAGTTTCTGGGAAATTATCATCATGAAAAACTCGCAATCATGTATTTAATGGGAGGAATAATTAATCAGAGACCCCAAATTAGAGCTAAAAGTATGACTGGGAAACGAAGAGGTCTCCCTCCGCAATACTTCACAGAAGGAGAATGAATTATTCACAGTCGGCATGCATGATGGGTAATTTGCTGCAGGCCATCTCTGTAAACAGCTTGCACAGGGCTCAGAGCAGAACGTTCTGTTATGTAAAAAAGCATATTGGAGCCAATTTCTAAAAAATAACAATAATTTCAGGGTAGGGGTTTCTATGAGATTTAAGTTGGTTTTACACCTGGTTTGATTGCTTGTCTGAATAAGAGTTTGATTATACCTTCTTCCCTTTCACCCAGCAGGCCTCTTTTCACACTGGGTCCGAACCACAGCTAGTATGTTTACATGCACCCAAATAAGTCAGCAGTGTATGATCGCTCAATCATATTGAAAAAAATGAGCATAAACGCCTCATTTGATCCGACTGAGCTCAATCTGAATTAAATTTGAAATTTAACAGAAACAATCCAATCAATAAGAAAAAAACTAATAATTATTTCGGTAATGCTTTAGAATACTGTTCCATCATTAGTGAAAAACTACACAGGAACAAATGAGTAACGCACTATTAACATTTTAGTAACTACTATTAACTACCAAGAAACTCTGATTAGTGAAATAGTAAGTAATAGCGCTCAGTTGAATGTGGTAGTTCACTGTCAGGGTTCTGTCACTTCTGTATGTCTATTTCTTGGTTTTATGACAGAGCCCTGACACTCCTGTTTTGTTTTGTCTGTGTGCCTTGTTACATGTGCGGGGCGTGGTGTTTGGATCCCGGCACGTCGGTCTAGTTTGGTTTTGGTTCTGTGTCGGGATTCGGACATTCATGCTCCGCGTGTTTGTATTCTGTTGAGCTTTTGCTCGTTCTTGTGCGTTCTGTCTTGTCTTGCGAGCATGCGGTTTCGAGTTTGCGCGGACCATACGCTCTTCTGTCCCCGTGTGTGGTTGTGTTCTGTGTAGCACGCGGTTCGTGTTTTCATCGGCCGCGTGTTTTGTCTTGTGCTGTGTAGCACGCAGCTTGGGTTTTACACTGGCTGTGTGCTTTCGTGTTGTCATGTTTTGTGTGAACACGTGGCTTATGAGTGTTCATGTCTCGTTTTTGTGAGCACATGGCTTGTGATTTTGTTTTACTGGCCATGTGGTTGTGTTTTAGCCATGTATGGTGTGAGCACATGGCTTGTCATGTGTTTCCTTGTGCCATGTGCTCTCCTGTCGATTGTCTAACCCCGTCCATCTTGTTACCTGATTATTGATTAATTTGCCCCACCTGTCTTCCCTTGTTACCTGCTGTGTTTGCTCTCCCTATTTATTCTCCTTGTGTTTTCAGTCCTGTGCTGGTTCGTCATCTAACCTCGTCTGTCATTACCTCTTGTTTCCTGTCCATGCCAAGTCTAGTTGGTGAAGACTTGCTACCTGTCTTGTGTTCCCCCACGGGATAGTTTTTGTTTTCATTTTATGCTTAATAAAAACCCCTTGTTCTCCACTTGAGTCCTCGCTACTTCCAACAACCCAAACCCTGACAGTTCACTATTAGCTAATGAATAACTACAACTTTTTTTCATACTTCCTGGGTATGATTATGTGAATATTATTATGTGAATAATACATAATGTATAATTAATTCTAAATGGAAGGTAATGGTAACCCACTACTCATGTGTTACTACATCATTCTAAAGGAATTACTATTTATTTGGAACAGTATTCTAAAGTGAAAAGCATGAACTCCATAATATTGACTGAAATCATTGTAAGCTTTTGAGGTTTTGGATAATGACTCAAGTGTTACTACATCCTTCTAAAGGAACTACTAAGCATTTGAAACAGTATTCTGAAGATCATGGTAACCCACTATATCTGACTCAAGTGTAACCAAATCCATTGGAAGGAATTACTATCCAAAACCTTACAAAAACCTCAAAAGCTTACACTGACTACGTTTACAAGTGCACCACAAATGCATTTATTTCTAATAATCAGAGTAAGGTCTTAATCGCAGTAAGATATTAACATGACATGAGCAGAATTCTTCACTACAGTTTACATGCAATTTTCATTAAGGAAATTTCACAAATTTCACTCAGGAATGCATGTTACTGACCATTGTTTTAATCTACTCACATCAAATTCAAAATACATTTTTACGGACAAACTGGATATTATTTGGTGCCGTGATTAACATCGCAATGCCGGGTTTGCCTATATGCTGCTGTCGCGTTCTTCGCCCCATCTGGATGAAAATATGGAGCAGAGACTGCGCGTGCGCAGCGAGTTGTGTTGACTGAGTTTAGCGATTTAGAGAAGAGAAAACTTCAGAATAATGTCACAGAGTTCATTCATGAAGTTGTGTGAACATCAGACAGCATCCGTATGTCCGTGCACATGCACATTTTGGTCAGAGTAGTAATAATGAGATTATGGTGTTAAAGGGCCCCTATTATGCTATTTTAAAGTTTCCTAATGTTGTTTTGGTGTCTCTTACAACAGGTTTACATGCATCAAAGGTCAAAAAACTGTTTAATTTTCTCATAATATAAATTTGCACATCACCACGTTTTCAATGATTCTCAAACGACTCGTCAGATGAATCAATATCTCTAAGTCCCTCTTTTCCGCGAGCTACTCTGCTCTGATTGGCCAGACAGCTCAGTCTGTTGTGATTGGGCACCGCGTACAGCGCGCGTCACAAACAAAAACACCCATTGCCATAACAACGTCAGCTCTGCTTGTCATGAGGCTTCCTACACCGTAAACTCATGTGCAAACTAGTAAACAGTAACGAACAATGACGTTGATTTTACCATATAAATCCGAGTGCAAATCCGAAGAGGAAACATTAGAAGAACTATTCATTCAACCCGAACCTCCATCGCAAGGACGACTCGAGCAGCACGTTTCTTAGTGATGCACTGCTCAGTTTGAGGTAGCCTACATTATGCAACTGTAATTCCTTACCATCAACATTAACAAGGGCATGTCCAACACAGCAAAAGTTTAGGATTATACTGCTGTGGCATCGTGGTAAAGATTAATTTTAACCACTGATTCTTCACATGCTCGTCCTTGGGCAGTGAAAAAAAACTGGCTTGTAGAGCACAGCATCTTCTCGACATGATGTTGTCCAATATCCACAGGAATCAGCTGCAGGTTTGAGGGGGTTCAAGTTTTCCCTGGTGTCTGTGCATGCGCAATAAGTGGGCGGGCAATATGCTAATGTTTCGTCTTGACGTCACGACGAAACGGCTTATGACTCATTTGAAAAACGATTCATTTCATTGACTCAGAGTCGACTCTTACTTTTGAAAGACAATAACTTTATATACGGTGCACTTTCAGATTTAAAACTTTGCAGGATGTTTTCATTCACCTAGAGCTATGTTACACACTACATGAAAGGTCATTTTCAAAAATCCATAATAGGGGCACTTTAAATTCCTGTTTATTGCAATTAAAGTTCAAGTCAACTTGTAAATCCGTGCTGATATGAGTTCTGTCCAATCTGGTGAACTTGTTCATTTGTGAACCAGACATCACTAATCAGAAGGAGAGCAAGCCAGCTTTACTGTGTCACTGAAGTATTTATACCTTTGGATGTACCTCTTATAAGTTGCTGAGAAAAGCAATTTGTTTGCCATAAACGTATTGCAAGTGATGTGAAAAGCATGTGATGTTCTCCGAAGGCAAATGCGCACCGCACCGGAGTTTACATTAGCAGGTCTGCACCAAACACTTTAGTATAAAAGTGTCTTTAAGACTCACCCAATCAACAGCCAGGAACCTGATTCCCTCTGCAGCTTCCCCATTAAATCCTGTTTATTTTCTTTAATTTTGTTTTATTCTCGCAAGCAGACCACTAATGCTCTGCTGTGTTCCTAGAGGAGCTGAGCAGTACTGGAGCGCTTCAGAGTAATTTGGTTCCACCTGAAGAGACCCACATGCTTGTGCAAACACAGAATCAATATTAATCAACTCTGAGGGAAGACTGGCTTGTGGTGTTGTTGTTTTTTTAAAGCGGATGTTGCAGCCAGGCGTGGAGATAATATTTCAGCACAAATGTAAGGGCACCTACAGCTGTGGTCAATCTCTTTCCTCTTTCTCTGGTCACTCGAAAGACTGATAACCTAAGAATCCCTCCTCTGCCTCTGCTTCGTGCAGCACATATACAATACGCAGGTGTGATGTATATGTTTTCCAATTTTGTCCACATTCATACAGTACACTCATGTCAAGATATATATATATATATATATATATATATATATATATATATATATATATATATTTTTTATAAATCTTTTGTAACAATATACACTACCGTTCAAAAGTTAGTAATTTTTTTCTATCCTTATTTTAAAGAAATGAATACTTTTATTCAGCAAGGATGTGTTAAATTGATAAAAAAGTGATAGTAAAGCATATACCCCCAGTTTCACAGACAAGGTTTAAGCTAGTCCCAGACTAAAATTCATGTTTGAGCTGTTTTAACTGAAAACCACTTGCACTGACATATCTTAAAATATGTCAGTGCCATTGTTTTGCCTCCAGATGCACATCAGTAATGTTTTTTTTTTTTTTTTTTTCCTAAGACACGTTTATAAAAGCCACTTAAATGTCCTAATTGAACTAAAGCCTAATCCTGGCTTAATCTAAATCCTGTCTGTGAACCTGGACCATATTGCCAGATAAAATTTATATTTAGAAAAAATGCTGTTCTTTATATTCATCAATGAATCCTGATAAAAGTATCACGGTTCCAAAAAAATAAACAATAACTGAGTATCAAATCAGCATATTAGATTTCTGAAGGATGTGAAACTGGAGACTGGAGCATTGGCTGATGAAGATTCAGCTTTGCATTACAGAAATAAATTAAATTTTAAAGTATATTAAAATAGAAAACGTACTCGGTTACTAACGTAACCTCGGTTCTCTCTAGAGAGGGAACGAGTACTGCATAATATCTTACTCTATGGGGAAAACCTCTTTTCCACGAGATATTGAAGCCAAAAATTATCCTTAATTTTGAATTAATGTAAAACGCTGTGCGGCAGCATGCAGACATTAGCAAGACGGCTCGCGCGCCTATTGGCTGCCCTGCGGCAACAGCAGCAGCCTATCGAGAGAGGCCCTGCGTGACGTGATACCCAATGGGGGCGCTTCGCGCCCATTTCGTCACGTCCCGCCAGAATAGGTGTGGCCTTGGCCTATAAATACGCTCGACAGGCTGATACAAACTGGTTTTCATCACTGAAGCGAACCAGCGCTGTTGTATGCACGGCAAGATACGCAGTACTCGTTCCCTCTCTAGAGAGAACCGAGGTTACGTTAGTAACCGAGTACGTTCTCTTACGAGAGTATCTCTCGTACTGCGTAATATCTTACGCTATGGGGAACACAATGCAACACGCCGTGCGTACTGGGATCCGACACCAAAGTCCCAAGGGCAGTAGCCCGGGGCTCATATAGTGCATAATCACCGTAGACTCACAGAGAGTCGGAGAAGAGAGGCTACAAGCATCATTCCCCATGAAATAGCATCCCACAGGAGCTAGTTATGTTAAAAGTGTTTCACGCAGACAGGGTGAACGTGTTCAGCCTGAACTGGCTATAAGTACGGGTTATTCAACACCCATGGAGCTGTTCTATCGATCAGTGAGCGATGCACAAGTAAAACTCAGCATTCTGCACCGGCGCAGCGGGGCAGATAGTACTGAATTCTAGACCGACAGCAGCTTGGCCTGTAAGGCGGGAACCTCTAGGTTATAAAACCTTATAAATGTAGACGGCGAGGCCCAGCCTGCCGCCATACAGATATCTTGCAAGGAAATCCCGCTAGACCACGCCCACGACGAGGCCACGCCTCTCGTGGAGTGCGCTCTGACACCCAAAGGACACTGCAGGCCCTTAGAAGTGTAAGCCAGCGCTATGGCATCGACTATCCATCTGGATAGGCTCTGTTTTGATGCGGCCAGTCCCTTGGAGCGTCCGCCGAACAAAACAAAGAGCTGCTCGGTCTGTCTGAAGACAGGCGAGCGGGATACATAAGCTCTCAGTGCCCTGACAGGGCAAAGGAGACTCGCATCCTCCTCCTCATCATGAACCGGGAGGGCGCACAGGGAAATAACCTGGGCCCTGAATGGTGTGTTGAGGGATTTGGGCACTTACCCGTGCCTTGGTTTGAGTATGACTTTTGAGTCATTAGGCCCAAACTCCATTCATGACGCGCTTACTGAGAGCGCTTGTAAGTCCCCTATGTGCTTCACTGAAGTGAGAGCCATAAGAAACACTGTTTTGAAAGACATATGTTTCATGTCTGACAAATGGATTGGCTCGAATGGGGCACCTTTCATGGCTTCCAAAACCATAGAAAGGTCCCACACAGGGACTGAGGGGGGTCTGGGAGGATTCAGCCTCCGAGCTCCCCTGAAGAATCGCACGACCAGGTCGTTTTTCCCCAGTGACTGGCCAGACGTCGGTTTTGCAAACGCCGCTATGGCCGCCACGTATACTTTGAGAGTGGATGGGGTTCTGCCCTTATCCAACAGCTCCTGAAGGAAGGAGAGCACTTCCGTGACCCCGCAGTCTACGGGTGAAAAGCCCTGAGCTTGACACCAGGCAGAGAACACTGACCATTTCAAGGAATAGAGCCGTCTAGTAGACGGGGCTCTAGCCTGCGTGATCGTGTTTAACACTCCCTCCGGGAGGTTAGCGGGTACCCGTTGATGGCCCATGCATGTAGGGACCATAATTCCGGGCGAGGATGCCAAATCGAGCCCTTTGCCTGAGAGAGGAGGTCTCTCCTCACCGGTATAGGCCACGGGGGAGTGCTGGTCAGCCGCATTAGGACTGGGAACCAAATCTGGTTCGTCCAGAGCGGAGCCACGAGCAGCACTGGGCATCCGTTTTCCCTGATTCGTTCCAGCACTTGAGGCAGGAGCGAGGCGGGGGGAAAAGCATAGAGGGGGCAGCGGGGCCATACGTGGGCCAGCGCATCCCTGCTCTTGGAGAAAAAGCTCGGACAGTGAGCGTTCTCTTGGGACGCGAACAGGTCCACTTGCGCTCTGCCAAATGTCTCCCACAGCAGTTGGATCGTCTGCGGGTGCAGCGACCATTCCCCTGCTGGGACATTGTTTCTGGACAGACTGTCTGGTCCCAGATTCAGGTGACCAGGCACATGCGCTGCTTTCAGTGAAAGCAGGTTGTGCTGAGCCCAGACCAGGAGGCGTTCCGTCAGCCTGTAAAGGTTTCGGGACCTGACGCCGCCCTGGCGATTTATGTATGCCACCACTGACATGTTGTCTGACCGGACCAAGACGTGGTGGCCTTTTAACTGGGGACAAAAGCGCTGTAGCGCGTTGTCGACTGCCAACAGTTCTAGACAGTTTATGTGTAGAAGCTTCTCCCGTTCTGACCACTGGCCAAAGAACGGTCTGCCCTCGAGCAGCGCTCCCCATCCCGAGGTGGAGGCGTCCGTGGACACCACCTTCACACTCGAGGGAGTCCCCAGACTCACGCCTGACTGATACCAGTCGGCTATTTTCCAAGGTTCCAGAGCCGAAACGCATTCCATGTCGACCTTGAGGCGAAACAGACCAGAGGTCCATGCCCGGGGTGGAACTCGCGCTTTCAGCCATAACTGCAGTGGGCGCATGCGAAGCAGGCCCAGCTGAAGTACCGAAGATGCTGAGGCCATGAGGCCCAGCATTTTCTGAAACCTTTTGAGCGGGACTATAGAGCCGCGGCGGAAGGATTTTGCGGCGTGCTGAATGTCCAGTCCGCGCTCCGGCGACGGACGTGCTGTCATAGACAGCGAGTCCAGCACTGTTCCCAGAAAATAAATTTTCTGGCTGGGAAACAGCGAACTCTTCGCCCAATTGACTGTGAGACCCAAATTCTCGAGATGCTCGAGTAATGTGGTTCTGTGTTCTATGAGCTCTGAGTGTGATCGAGCTAGAATCAGCCAATCGTCCAAGTAGTTCAAGACTCGCAGAGCTTCGGTGTGCTGAGACATAAACACTGCGTTTACAGTGTGCGAGGCGGGGGGCGCGCCGATCACGGTGGGCAGCCTGGTCGCGCTCGATTTCTCTATGACAGATTGTGGAGAGAGAGCGAGCGGGACAAACCCCGTGGGGTTGAGCGTGTCTGTGAGGGAATGTGGGCGCGGGACAGCGGGCACACTCACTGCACTGAGAACACCGTCGGCTTGCGCTGACTGAATGTGTGTTGGTTTTGTTTGTACAGAAACCGTGGGACACGCATCGAGTAGTGTTTGTGGGCACTGTGTCGTGGGCACATTCACTACATTTTTTGCACAATCGACATGAGTCGATTTTATTTGTGCTAGCCCTGAACTGTGGCGGGCTGTGTCTGTGTGTGGGAATGGGCACTGAGACGTGGGCATTCTTACAACACTCATAACACCATCGGCCGTGGACGGAATACCAGAAAATACACTCTTTTTGGGATTTATCTGGGTCGCCGTAAAAATGGCGTTTGTGTGCAGGCAAGCGGGCTGTGGTACCGGCTTGTTTACTGCAAAATACACTGGAACAGTCACATTGTTTGGAACTGAACGAGCGAGAAGTTTCGGTGGAGTCTGGCCGCGGCGAGACTTAAACACTGTGGGCCTTAGCTGACTGTATGTGTGTTGGTTTCGTTTTACAGAAACGTGGCACATGCAGTGTGTAGTGTTTGTGGGCACTGGGTTGTGGGCACATTCACTACATTTAATGCACAATTGACATGAGTCGATCTCATTTGTGCGAGCCCTGCACTGTGGCGGGCTGTGTTTGTGTGTAGAAATGAACACTGGGCTGTGGGCATTTTTATTACACTCATAACACCATCGGCTGTGGCCGGAATACCAGAAAATACACTGCTTATATGATTTTTCTGGGTCGCCGTGGAAACGGCATTTGTGTGCAGGCAAGCGGGCCATGGTACCGGCTTGTTTACTGCAAAATACACTGGAACAGTCGCATTTTCCTGGAACTGAACAAGTGAAAAGTTTCGGTGTAAGTCTGGCCTCGGCGAGACTAAATTTTATCTGCTGCGAGAGCTGGGATCGAACACGGGTCTCCCGTGCGAAGGCTTTGGGTTTCGCCATTGACTACGTTTACATGCAGCCAATTTTCGGGTTATGTTCGGGTTAAGGTCACTATTCGGGTTTCTGAAACATTAGGAATAACCCGTTTACATGCGTAAGCAGAGAGAGTTACTCCTGTATACATGGAATTGCAATATCCCGATGTAAACGGCGACGCACGGTTAGCGTCAACCTTAAGACGCAATATGCGTCATTTCCGATTCTTCTTCCTGTATCCAAAGACAACAACAACAGCAGCAGCACGCGGATAATGAATAGTTTGGGGCAGATAGCGATCGCCTTTGTTTGCGCTTTGGTGCTGGTACTGACCTCGCTCCAAAAGTATGCTGTGCTGCGTCTCGCAATGTGTACTTCCGGTATACTGCACGCGGGTTTTTGTATGCGCCGAGAAGTTCCTCTACTCAAAAGACCAAGATTCCTTGCGAATAGAACATGCGCAGAACACAAATCATTATGGGGATATGCCGATACGCGTTTACATGACCAAAAATACGGGTTAGAAAAGGGGTACCCCAGGTATCATATCCCGGTTTTTAAAATCCGGGATATGAGCATATTCAGGTTTTTGCCGGTTATTGCTAATATCCCGGTTTTGAACGGGTTATTGGCTGCATGTAAACGTAGTAACTGAGCCACAGGGGGAAACGACAAAAGCTTAAATTAGCTCGAGCAGATAAGAGAGCGTCATCACAGTTTTGTGTGTGTTGGCGTTTGTTTGCAGGTGTGCGTGTTATACAACAGGCTCATTGCTGCAATATTGACATTTTCAGCCGCTCAAACTAAGAGGAGCTGAGAAATGTTTGAGAAATGGAGATTGGTCCGGCCTCGGCGGGACTAAAACACACTCTTTCCTCATTTCGCCGGTGACGCACGCCCACGGGGGGCAGGGGCGGGGTAGCTTTCTTATAACGTAAAGAAAGCTAGCCGCGGTTTTGATGCTGGCCCGTTTCCCTGACGACTCGCGGGCAGAAGGGGGGAGGTCCACAGAGCTCGCCCAATCCTCACTGTCCGACGCCAGGATAGAGCAGCTGTTCTTCTCTACAGATGCAGCTATGTCGTCGTCATAATGGCGGAGGCGGCGGCGCGCGGCGGCCGTTGTCCGTCAGTGAGCGACTTGATTGAAGCTGGTGAAGCTGGCGGGCGAACCGGCGAGCTTTCACTTCTGGAGAAGGCTCGGGGACCCGTTGAGTACAGCGCTTTACGGCGCGGCACTACAGCGGGCGGGAGTGCAGACTCGGAGAAAAAATGCCAGGCAAGTCCTCAGAGTCACCATGGCAATAGCTCGCTCAGCGAGCGCGAGAGCTGCATGATCCTTACCCAGGCGGGAAACGCAGATGAAATGGCGGTCCCCGTCGCTGAGTGCGGCTCGGCACGAGCCACAGGAACGAAGCATCTTTAAAAAGACGCTGCTCTTTTAGATGAAGAGAGAGAGAGTGTGAGTCGCAACGGCGAACACACACTCTCAGCAGAGTAAAAGGATATTGACGCCGGAAAGCATAGCAGGTACAGCGTTTTACATTAATTCAAAATTAAGGATCATTTTTGGCTTCAATATCTCGTGGAAAAGAGGTTTTCCCCATAGCGTAAGATATTACGCAGTACGAGAGATACTCTCGTAAGAGAACCATTATTTTAAATTGTAATAATATTTTACAATATTACAGTTTTTTTCTTTATTTTTGATCAATATTATTTTTTCTTTCTTTCTTTTGATCAAAGGCTTGATGAGCATAAGAGACTTCTTTCAAAAACATTAAAAATAGTAATGTTTCCAAACCTTTGACCAGTACTATATATAAAATATAAACTAACTGATTTTATTATCACCCATCTCTTTATATAAATGTGGATATATAAGTATGTCCAGCCCGATCTCATGAAAGTGCGTATCTATAGCACACATTTTATTTCTTGTACCATTTATATGGCAAAAATAGTTTTCGCGTGCATATGATATGCACTTTATGGCATCTAATACTCACGCACTCCACACCCCTAATCCTACCCAATATGTTTACACACCTGAAGATGGGCTCTATTTCATCTGTTGGTGGCCTATAACATCTGCTGATGGTGGCAACTTTATATCCAGCTAGTGCGGTGAGCCTTCAAAATGGGGACTTATACCATCTTGTCCTATGTTCTCAAACTAATAAATTTGACGACTTGACACAAACACACACATACATGCATACATACACTCACCTAAAGGATTATTAGGAACACCTGTTCAATTTCTCGTTAATGCAATTATCTAATCAACCAATCACATGGCAGTTGCTTCAATGCATTTAGGGGTGTGGTCCTGGTCAAGACAATCTCCTGAACTCCAAACTGAATGTCAGAATGGGAAAGAAAGGTGATTTAAGCAATTTTGAGCGTGGCATGGTTGTTGGTGCCAGACGGGCCGGTCTGAGTATTTCACAATCTGCTCAGTTACTGGGATTTTCACGCACAACCATTTCTAGGGTTTACAAACAATGGTGTGAAAAGGGAAAAACATCCAGTATGCGGCAGTCCTGTGGGCGAAAATGCCTTGTTGATGCTAGAGGTCAGAGGAGAATGGGCCGACTGATTCAAGCTGATAGAAGAGCAACTTTGACTGAAATAACCACTCGTTACAACCGAGGTATGCAGCAAAACATTTGTGAAGCCACAACACGCACAACCTTGAGGTGGATGGGCTACAACAGCAGAAGACCCCACCGGGTACCACTCATCTCCACCACAAATAGGAAAAAGAGGCTACAATTTGCAAGAGCTCACCAAAATTGGACAGTTGAAGACTGGAAAAATGTTGCCTGGTCTGATGAGTCTCGATTTCTGTTGAGACATTCAGATGGTAGAGTCAGAATTTGGCGTAAACAGAATGAGAACATGGATCCATCATGCCTTGTTACCACCGTGCAGGCTGGTGGTGGTGGTGTAATGGTGTGGGGGATGTTTTCTTGGCACACTTTAGGCCCCTTAGTGCCAATTGGGCATCGTTTAACCCTCTGGGGTCGGCGGTATCGCCGGCGATACCAGCTCACTTTTTTCCTTATCAGTGCAAAAGAGACTCAAATTACTCTGTTGATTTTGATCTTACATATAAGTGCTGTACATCATTACATCCTGTTAAGTGTCTATTTTTTTTGTGGGTACTCACAATAAAAACAAAGTGTTGTGCTTTTCGTCAAATAAAGAAAAATAAACATGATGCGCGTTTTACCTTCTCGAGTCAGTGAGGTCCATTCTGAAACGCGTCCGAAAAATGAACTGTAACTCTGTCAATACTTGTCACAGAGATACGAGAGATTTCTCTTTATGAAGCTGAAATTCTCTTCTTTTAAATGAAGTCATTTATATAAAAAAACAAATATTCTCAGTTTATGTAATCTGTATGAAAAGAGAGAGGTCAGTATTTTTCTTTCCAGCTCATTATACCTCATTACGCGTTAATGTGCCACGCCCACGGAGAGCGCGCGTGCAAATGATCTAAGGCAAGCCATGCAAACATGCCAACGCCCACCAGCTGGATTATAAAACACATCGTGTTTAGTAAGTTTCTTACTACCGCTGTGAACACAGCATATCCCTACCCTGTGAGGAATAATACTATCTAATAACCCTGGAAAATGTACCAGAAGTGCTGGTCAGGAGCAACGGATCCAGCTGATGTAGTAAGTCATTTATTCTTAAGTGCTTTGTTCTAATCACGATATTGGATAGTGTCTGTAAACCGCAAAAAGACTGTTTAAATATGAATTGCGTGTCTGTGTGTAGGCTAAATGATGAATGAACGGCACAGGCGCGCGCGCTTTGTTTACTACAGTTATACAGCGCGTGTCTGTGCCGTTCATTCACTCTCGCATCTACATTAGTAAACATGTTATTAAATTTACATGAACACATCCAAACTATATTGCTACAGCCTACTAAGATGAGTAAAAATAGACTGAAATATGTTGAAATAAAATGTCTGTATGAGCAACAAACTGCAAATTAACATTATGCTAATATATCATACACAATATGTTACAGACTAAATATGAATGTTTAGACAAGATTTTGTGATTAGTTTTGGATAGATTATAAAGTTTTGACTGTAAAAAAAGACTACTGTAGTAAGTTTTTTTTTCATTCTCAAGTGAATCGCGTTTCTGTGTGTGAATGAATGAAAGGCAGAGATGCGCTGTTTACCACAACTTGCAAAAAGACAGTTTAAATTTGAATCGCATTTCTGTGTGTGAATGAATGATCCGCTTTTAGCAAACTATATTGCTATACTGAGATGAGTAAAAATCGACTGAAATATGTTGAAATAAAATGTATTTGTATAAGCAACGTATTAAACTGCAAATTAACATTTATATTTCTTATATAAACGAAAGACCTATGTTACAGACATATGAAAGACAACATTTCGTTTTCTAGTTTTGGATAGATTATACATTTTTCCTCTAAAATATTTGCCACCTCAAATAAGCTTTTGTTTGCCAATTTTTGCTCATATGTTAAATAGCCTATAGTATGTTTTGTCAAAAATAAAGTAATCAAATAATATGTTATTATGTGTTTGTTCCAATGTAGCCTAGGCTATATCCAAAGTAATGAATCCTTAACTTTGAAATATGTATGATAAAATGTATACTTTAGTTTTTACAAAGAAAGATTGCACTTGAATTGTTGTTGTAATTGTAACATTTTTAATAAAAAAAAAATATTTACAAGGTAGATGTAAACAAACTATTAAAAAGTAAATATAAGCCTTTTCTTTAAATAATTTTTATTGAGTTTTATTAGTGACAAATTTGGGGAGAGGATACATATTCCAAAACTGAAAATACAGTATGAGAATTAACTGCACAATTACTAGACATGGAAAAATATAAAAAAAAATGAGATGCTTCCAACTGTGAACCAATTTGGTAGAATATATATATATATATATATATATATATATATATATATATATATATATATATATACACACACACACATATATATTGCTCTTGCATTCTTTCTTGTGGCTCAGTGACACACCTGAATGAATGGCTCATTAAGTATCCGGGCCCCATGTTTATAAGCAACTGAAAAAAGCACAAATGTCAGGGCATGTCAGAGCATCTCAAGGACCCCAAAAATCCTTTAGACCCCAGAGGGTTAAATGCCACGGCCTACCTGAGCATTGTTTCTGACCATGTCCATCCCTTTATGGCCACCATGTACCCATCCTCTGATGGCTACTTCCAGCAGGATAATGCACCATGTCAAAAACCTCGAATCCTTTCAAATTGGTTTCTTGAACATGACAATGAGTTCACTGTACTAAAATGGCCCCCACAGTCACCAGATCTCAACCCAATAGAGCATCTTTGGGATGTGGTGGAACGGGAGCTTCGTGCCCTGGATGTGCATCCCACAAATCTCCATCAACTGCAAGATGCTATCCTATCAATATGGGCCAACATTTCTAAAGAATGCTTTCAGCACCTTGTTGAATCAATGCCACGTAGAATTAAGGCAGTTCTGAAGGCGAAAGGGGGTCAAACACAGTATTAGTATGGTGTTCCTAATAATCCTTTAGGTGAGTGTACATACTCAACATCTTGTTTCCTGAGGGTGTACTCACACTAGACAATCTGACCCGTGCCCTAGTGCGTTTGACCCCCAAAGTCTGGTTCGTTTAAGTAGTGTGATCACACCGTACCACACCCAGGCATGGATCATTTAATCGTCCCTGGCCGACGTCGAAGAGGTGGGCCAGAGCACGGTTCAGTTGGGTGTTAGGCTCGCTTAATCAATCGCACTCGGGCTCGGTACAAGGCAACCATGCCTAGTGTGAGTACACCCTTACCCTCATGATTATTGCCTACATTTTTTTATATGCCACATTTTGCTGTCCTTTATCTCTCTCTCTCTATCTCTCTCTCTCTCCCTGTTTCACTGGCCGTTTGCTCACGACTGTAAATGATGACTTGTTGCCAGTCATAATGTTGTCATAATAAAAGACTCAAGGGGCTTATTGTCTCTACTCTGGCACAGCTTGGCCTCACAGCTCAAATCATACTCACCCTGATCTCAGATCTCTGAAACGCCATACAAACACATTCATTTAGAGTCGCTCATTTGATTACGCACATAATCTCTTTCTATGAATTTAGATGGGAAGCAATTGAGTTCCTAAACAGCCTATGAAATCACAATGGTGGCACCATCTGCTAGTACGTTTTATTGATGGATTATAGATTGTAAGTAAATGTGAGTAAGTGTTTACATGTGTTTTGACGACAGTCATTTGGGGGGAGGGGGGTGGATAATTAGTTTCAGATGATCACATATGTAGCTAAATTAAGATAGTAGAACAAAGCTCTCCAGATACCTTTATGTCCTCCAATATTATGTTGGAAACACATGCTAAGTTGTGCAGGCTGTATTTTGATTGACATTTACAGAATTATCTTCTCATCAACTTGTATATTAGAAATCCTTTAACAGATTAGAACACAAATGGATCCTCATGGAATATCCCTGGAGGCTGTGTCTTATATTTGTTCAATAAAGCAAGTGTTGCATTTATTGTTTATACATTTTGAATGTTCCCTGCAGGTTGCTGAAGTCAATGGATGACGGTTAATCTGAAGTGTCATTCATTCATTTACTGAAATATGTGCATACTGTAACAACTAAGAGCTGCAAATAAATCTTTGAGATACTAGTAATTTAAATCAGTGTTGATGGATGTTGCAAATTGTATTTAATGTTCACACTGCAGTAGCCTATATAGGAAAAGCATAGGATATCAAGCTTCAAAAAGAACAAAAAATCATTATAAAGGTAGTCCGTACAATAATTATTGTATTCTATAATTACTCTTCTTTTATTTTATGTTATTATTTTTATTTTATTATTTATTTGCTTGTTTGGGCCCATTCTTTGTTACAGGGAGTTCAATGAATTTGACCCAGGGTCTTAGAAAGCCCTAAAGATATACGGACAAGAGAAATGTACTTTCATTTAGAAGTTAAGCTCTGAGAAACTCTTCCACAGGCCCATACGTGTTTGTCTTGATCATGGGTATGAAAAGAGAGAGAAAGACAGAAGGAAATAACAGTAATTGAGAGAGGGAGTGATTAATGTTCTCATTGTGACTAGATTAGGTAATAGGCAACTCAAAGCTTTCACCGATGATGGCTCTATTGGGTTTGACAAGTATGAAAATATTGTCTCATATCAGACACACTGATCAAGTTACAGCAGGGTGGGGAGAATCTGAACGATTGCAAACCTCATTCAGCCAGAGGGACAATAACTCTCTAAACATTCATTCTAGATGATTCAGCAAGCAGGCGCTTTGTAAGATCTCAGTACCTATGGCTCTTCTGCAGCAGCCCATTAAACCATCGTGAACTGATGAACGATTCCTTAACACTTTATAATAAGTATAGTGTAATAAAGTACTTACAAATCAATTGCAAGCTATTAGTTAGCTATATAGTTTATAAACTGTGGTTATACATTAATATAGACATCATACTCATATTAAAGCAATAGTATACGATGTTAAAAATCGGTCGAGAAAGCCTGAGACGTTAGGGAAGTTTTAAAAAACTCATCCCGCCCCTCCACACACACACCCCCCTCCCCTACCTGCTACCTGATCCCTGATCCCTCCCACCGGGAAACGAATTGAACAACGTCACTCAGTCAAGCTGTGATCACCGGTAGTAAACATCGGACACACATCATATGTAAAATTGCCTTTAGACACTTGAA
Source organism: Gila robusta (assembly GCA_030770095.1). NCBI lineage: Eukaryota > Metazoa > Chordata > Actinopteri > Cypriniformes > Leuciscidae > Gila > Gila robusta. The sequence goes on along the minus strand of JAVALU010001799.1, from coordinate 7,651 downwards.
CTTAGTTGCTTCATCAACAATTCAATGTCACGTTTGAGTTCACGTCAACGCAAGATTAGCAACACATGAAATGTTCGAAACTCCCCACCACCATTAGTATAATACTACTAGTATTGCTAAGGTTTTCAGTAATTGTTATTGCAGTACACAGCGCATCTTGTTCAAATTTCGATCGGCTCGAACAGAAACCCGCTAGGCCTACTGAAATATATTCAAGGACTTCAAGAAATATAATTACTTTGACCCGTGATAGGCGATGCTAAACGGCTAACAGTCCAATGCCGACCGGCAGCATGAGCAAGTTGTCAAACTGATAAAAAGCTATTTATGTAACACGTCACACCATAAAAGTATAAATAAATGTTTACCTGCTCAACAAAAAGTCAGCCGTGTCAGCGTCGGTCTTCAGTCCCAGATCTTCCTGAAGCTTCCTCCAACGGTCAATGGTGGACCCTATATTCATCCTACTCAAAGTTCGGCGTTCTTCACATTTTTTTTTAAATCTCTGCTCGTTCCTCTAATGACTTTCTCTTTCGTCCTAACTTTACTGTAGGGGCAAGCAGGGGACGCTTGCTGCTGTCTTTTTTTTTATCCATTGCTGATATGCTACTTAGCTAGCTACCATAGACTGTCAGCTGCTTATGCGTGCAATTTCATGTCGCAAGAGGGGGGCGGGGGCGGTGGGGTGGAGACGCGAGCGCCAGGCGGAGTTTCAAGTGGAGCTGGTAATTGGATGAGAGCAGTTGACCAATGTAAGCTGTCCGGCCGGACAGCTTACATTGGTCAACTTCTCTGCGGCTGTACAGCCAATAGAGTGAATGGATTTTTTTCATTCTTTTTTCTATTCATATTGTTAGGATTGTACTATATAACCATAACCAGCATCTAAACGAGGATATTAATAATGAACAATCTTTGAAATCGTATACCATGGCTTTAATAGACATTAAATAAAGCAAGTGTTGCATTTATTGTGTATACATTTTGAATGTTCCCTGCTGGTTGCTGAAGTCAATGGATGACGGTTAGTATGAAGTGTCATTCATTAATTTACTGAAAAATAGAAAAACTGTAACAAGAGCTGCAAATAAAAATTGAGATATTAGTTATTTTAAATCAGTGTTGATGGATGGTGCAAATTAAATTGAATGTTCACACTGCAGTATATAGGAAAAGCATAGGATATCAAGCTGCAAAAAGAACAAAAAAAGCATCATAAAAGTTGTCCGTACAACTATAATTGTATTTTATAATTAGTCTTCAACAATAATCATTTGTTAATAACTGTGACAATTAATGAAGAACTCACTATTTGTATAAAGTTTATATAACTATATACAAATAATGAGTTATTAATTAATTGGCACAGTTATTAACGAATTATTATTGTTTAATAAGCTCATATGTAGAGTTAGATAATGCTTGGTTAACAACTTATTAACAGTAAATAGTTCTCACTTTAGATTAGGTCATGGGAAATGGGAAAATGACATTAAGTGCTTTAAACCAACCTTTATTAGACATTAATTGCATTCATATTCAGTGTTCTTTAAAATGTTTACAAATGCATTAAGCACACACACACATTGGGTTTTCAAGTTTTATTGGGACTTTCCATAGAAATAATGTGTTTTATACCGTACAAACTGTATTTTCTTTCCCCTAAACCTACCCCTAATCCTTACTGATGTGATCTTATGAGTATTTGTACGTAATTCATATTAACAGAATGATTTTAGTTAGTTAGTTAGTTAGTTAGGTTTAGGTTTGGAGACCGGCTTACTGTTTTTGTAAACATTTTAATGTTCAACATTTTAACTCTTAATAATAATGCAATTCATGTCCAATAAAGGTTGGTTTAAAACACTTAGTGTCATTTTCCCATTTTCATGACGTAATCTAAAGTGAAAATTATTTACAGTTAATACATTATGTTGTTAACAAAGCATTATCTAACTCTTTTCAAATTAGCTAATTAAACTGTAACACTTTGTTAATTGCAGTGACAATGAATCAAGAACTCCCTCTTTATATATATATATATATATATATATGTATTTACTACAGTTTATAAACTATTAATTAACTATGTACTTTATTACACTATAAAGTGTTACCCAATGTTGTTCAAATAAGCTGAATTACTACTATTATATTATTTTATATACACTTTTACACATAAATTACTTAACTATCTGTAAAAGAAGGGAGGGTTAAAAAAAAATAGAAGAAAAAAACAAACCCTGATGGAGAAGCCAACAGCAAAATCAACAATTTCTTCCCAGTCTTTACAAAACATTGAATCCTCTGCCACTCCACCAAAAATCTACTTATTAAAGTAACAGCAGTGTCGGTACACAAAGCATGAATGTTTTATAGGATACAGAACATCAGAATCAGAGCCTTGAGGAACTGGCCCTGGCTTTTGAACCATCTACTGAGAGCATGGAGCTTTGAGAAGCCAACCCAATAAAACAAGCCTGTGTGTGTGTGTGTGTGTGTGTGTGTGTGTGTGTGTGTGTGTGTGTGTGTGTGTGTGTGTGTGTGTGTGTGGCAGAGTGGCTGCAAAGGGGCGAGGACTCCTGTGTGAGCAGAAATCTCAAGGTACACCTAAACTCTGTTCTGTGTGACTTGCTGTGTACACTGGCACTACATATTTGATGAGCACTTTCAAAGTATCAATACTTCTAAGAATTCCATTCTTTATCCTAAAAAATGGAAAATTATTCACCCAAATATAGTTCCCCTGTCATAATTTACTCACTCATGTGCCATCCCAAACCTGTATGCTATTTTTTTCTTCTTCTGTAGAACAGGAAAATATCAAATAATCCATGCAGTTCTTGTCCATACAACAATGTGCTGTAAAAAAAAAAGAAAAAAAAAAAGATTTTATCAAAGTTATAAATAAAGATTAAGATTATTAGAGTATGTTTTACAAGAGAGTCGGTCTTTGTACTAAACAAAAATCATGCTTGATTCAATGTGTTATTTGTAAAATTTACTACGAGTTTAAATTGGCGACATCTGTCAAGCTCCAAAAAGGACAAAAAACACCTTAAATACATCTAAATTATTTTTGTGCACTATATATTTCAAGTCTTCCTAATCATATCTACTTCTTTTGTTTAAATGGCATTTTTCCTCCTTTTTGTAGCATAAAAATCATGCTTACTTTGAACTTGTATGAAAAAAATGGCTTTTTAACATTTCTGTTTTTGTGCTCCATGAAAAGAAAATAACAGCAGAGAGGTTTTGGAACGACATGAGAGTGTGTAAACAATGACAGAATGTATTCTTTTAAGTTTTACTGTCTGTTTTTGAACACATTCATGCCCAAGGGACATCATCGGATAGATTAATGATTGTGGTTCCCAAAATAGAGGAGTCTTTGATATAGTACACAGAGGATTTAAGTCCTCAGATTCTCGAAGATGCTTCTTCTCCTCTTTTTTCCCCCGTTCCTCTGGGGTGGAAAATAAGACGAGAGTGTTCGGCGTACTTGTTGTGGTGCTCAGCATCAGCTGGTTGGCCCGAGCTCACTGACTATAAAAGAAATCATTTCACATTTGATTTGGTATTTATAAGCATCACTTTTATTTATTTTGTATAGTGATTGCTTCTTTTTCTATCTTTCTCTTCTGGACCGAATTTTACGCTGTTTTCTATCTGTACAGCTAAAATCGTGCATAAATGGAATGAATTGTGGGTTCTCAATCCACGTTTCATCTGCCACTTATTCAGTAAACCAAGTGCAGAGCGTGCGACAAAAGCCCAAATCGGCAGCTCTTTTTGTAATTTACCAGCAAGTGCAATCTCCCTTCTGCTTTTTACCAGCTCCTGTAGATTTAGCCATGCTGAAGATCAGAGCAATTATTAATTCGAGCTACCATGTGGTTGAAAATGGAGGGAATCACTTGAAAAGTATTTCCTCCATCATGCATTTCTCGATGTAAGACCTTGACGACAATGTGCTGAGAGGAGTCCAGATAAATGAACAATACCGGTCTTGTCAGTTACACTGTAGGACTTCAGCTGGCAGTGAATTTAAAGCAGGACTTCAGCAATTCTCCACAGTGCAGTTGTTGATGCTCTGCTGATCTCTTCAGATGAGAGATTCATCTTAATGCGGATCCTTTAGTCCAGAGAGAGGCAGTGTGAGCTGTTGTTGGGTCAAAGCTTGGTCAGATCTCTTTCTGTTGGAGCTCTGTGGTTGAGACGCTCCAGGGGACGAACCAGAGCTCTCAGTCTTTCACATCTTTAGTTTTTATATATTTAGTTTCAGTTTTAGTTTTAGTAATTATAGTTTAGCAGAGTTAACAGAACACTTCCGAGTTAAAAACATTTCATTTCAGCAAAGTTTAATGTTTGCAGTTTTGTGCAAAAAAAAAAAAAGTTTTGAGTTTAAAAAAGTTTAAAAGTAAAAATTATTAATTCATACTCATTCATATTAAAGATTAAATATTGTGGTGTATAAGAAAAAGACAAAAAATAGTATTATTTCTATGAATCCTTTCAAATATTATTCTGGTATTGATCCATTTATGCTTTTTGTCTATTGTATATTTTAATATCATATACTCATAGTTCTACTCATATTCATGTGTTCTAATCAGACCAGACATTTAGTTTACTTCTACTCTGAAAATCTATTTGTGGGCTTGACATGCTATTTGTTTTTTTCTGTTTTCTGCTCAGTGTGGTATCCTGTCTAATATGTATGGTATCTTGTTTATTATTAAGTTTCACATGATATGGTTATCTTACCTGGAATTAAGGTACAGCTGTATTTGCATAAGGTTTAGACATAATGGAAATAATTATATGGCCTATTCGGCTTCTTAAGGCTGGTTCACACAGTAAGAGTTTTTGCTTTGAAAAATGGGAGATGCGGGCAGTGGAATGGGGAAAAAGTGCAAGGTCTCGAGACACATCTTTTAAAAGTTCAAATTATTTTAACTCGAGTGCCGTGTTTTAGAATGCCGTGTCATGCGCGATACGCTGCAAAAGACGCCAGCGCAACGGTCATACATGTCCGTCTAGTGTGTGTTTACATTGGAAAAAAAAGTAGCGCAGTGGAAAAAATTTGATTATCCGGTACAGGATGAGAGCTTATTAATTACGAAAACAATTATTTATTTTTGCTAATTAGTATTTTATTTTAGTTATTTTTTCAGTAACTGTTGTTAGTTTTGTTTCGTTTTAGTTTTTCATTGATGAAGAAATTTAAATTTTATTTCAGTTTACGAAAATGCTGTTTGACCAATAGTTTTAGTCTTAGTTTCAGTTTTCGTTTATGAAAATAACCTTGGTGTGTGTGTGTACCTGGTATTTCCTACGTTATGGGGACCAAATGTCCCAACAAGGATAGTAATACAAGTCAATACCTGTCTTGCTTTAATTCAATTATATATATTTAATTTATATATATATATACATATATATATATATGACAAAATCTAATCCCAGTAAATAATGTCATGAGGATAAAATCCCCATGCCCTTCATGTCTGTCTATTGACAGCAAAGGTTTCTCATTAAATGCAAACACATTCTCAGTCTTTCGATTATAGCAATGCAAAGGAGTACCTTTAGTGTCCTAATACTGTAGTTGTTTTAAAAGTAACATTTCCCATTGACAGATGTTTATTTTGTCTTATTTTTCCTTTTAATTATTTTTTTTAAATGTTCAAGATGTTCAAAGAAACTGCACTCTTACAAGACATGACACTTTTGTTTAATTTATTTTAGAGCTGCCATTCCTAAAAGACATATACAAAACATAACAACAGAAACTCATTTTCGTGTTGGTCACAAGCCTCTTTTCTGTGGCTGACCATTTGAGACATAACTGTTACTCGATTTAGGCAGTCCGGACCCCTGACAGGCCTGACTAATTTCACCCACTCATAGACCACACAGGAAATAAAGAGCTAGAGTGCTGGAAATGTGATTCAGAACAGAAAATACATTATTTCCCAACAGAGTATATGATTATCCTCAGCATGCAAAATATGTGCGGTCTTTTTGAAATGTCAGACTAATGGCAAGACATTACTGAACACATAATTCAGCTCATTTGAGATTGAATTATATGCATACACCTTCAGTTCCATGATTGTATTATTAGACTAAGGTAGAGGTTCTCAAACTGGGCCTCAGCAAAGACTTAAAACAATTGAAAATAAGACAAAAGCCTAATTGTAACCTAATTGTAAAAGTGAATCAGACCAGGAAAGTCATGGAAATTAATACAATCTTAAAATGAATGTAATTTTTTTTCTAGATGCCAAGCTCTAAAATATTTCATTGTGTAGAAACTGAGTAAAAAAATAAATAAATAAAAAATCAGATTCAGACCAATGCTCAAAACAGATGGACTAGATCTAGTCCATCAACACCCTTAAAGTTTCACAGTCCTCTTCATGAGTTTGACATTTTTCTCAGTAACGTTAGGCAGTTTTGATATGCTGTTGAATATTTGGTAATCATTTTAGCTTACTTGCACGTAAGCAACTTCCACCCCCTCCTTCTGGTTTTTCCTTCCTTCCTTCTGCAGATCTTCGCTTGTTTTTGGATCCGAAGATGAACTACAATTAAAGAAGATCCGTAATAGCTCCCCCTATAAAAGTGAAAACATGGATTGCCGTAAAAAGTCATCAATGGCGGGGAAGCGTTGTCATAAATGACAGAAAATCTCGTCAATTGCGGGGAAAAAGTTTAAAAGAGTAGAATCCCTGAAGAATATTCTGCTCCTGAAACTTGAATTCTGAAAATTAATTATCCTAATTTTAATCATAAATATTTTAGTTAATTAATTTAATCTATGGAAACCTTTTAGATCTATTAAAATGTGTTGACATGAATTAAAAGGCAACAATTATAAAATATCTATCATTCGAGTTCTTTTTTGTACATTTGACAGTCAAAGCAAGGAGATCAGACATGTCCAGCCCAACTTTGCTCAAGGTTATAGTTTTATTAAGAGTATATTTACAGTACTACTCTACAATTCAATACGGCATAGTGCTATTCAATTTTCCCCAGCAGTTGTGTATTCATATGTTTGAGGGCTGATTGCAGTGCGGTCTCTGTGAAAGATGGGATTTATACAGTATTTACTCTAGTCCCTGGGCTTGAATTATATCAGACTTTGGCAGTGTTAGAAATGTGGCAAGCATCTCGCATCTCACGTCTATTTTACATTGTGTTTAAGATGAATGTCTCGAGTGGGGCAAAGGTCCAAGCTGTGTAGAGGGGGCAGAACAGTCCTTCGAGATGAGATCTGGCAAGAAAACCTGGACCTTTCAGCCAAAGAACCAAATCACATTATATCCATGGCCACACCTTTGCATGCTGAGGAACAGGCATGAAGAGCTTTAGGATTTGACACACATATTCCATCGTGGGTGCATATGACGTCCTTCCTGTGATTATTTACATTCTAACCGTCTTTTCTTGGGCTTTGAGGTTTTCCTAGTATTGTGTCCATTTGGTTCTTTGAGAACACTTCACTGTGACCTGTAAAGACCCCTTCACCAGCCAGACGAATTTTCTCTGAGATGGATGCAGCATTGATGATGTTACTTTAGGACACAGAAGTTAAATTGCTTTTGAAAGCCTTGAACTCATCAGACCGTGTACTGTATGT
>JAVALU010001796.1:485000-741770 GCA_030770095.1 Gila robusta | reverse complement strand
GTCACGGTTGGTAAATCCTATGTCTCCTTCTTGTCTCGTGTTTCTGTTGTTGTATGTGTGTGCGCTGATCAGAGGGGCGTGGCCGCTCATCAGCGCTCGTTCAGCAATCACTCATTACCTCATCACCAGCTGCAGTCTATCCATTCCTGTGTATATAATCTCATCAACTTCTCATCTCCATTGTCAGATCGTTGTTTGTTGGTGTCCGGTGTCTGATCCCCTCTACGTTCCAGTTATCCTTCCTTGTTCCTGTCTGTTTCCCGTGGATGTTCTGGATTCGTCTCGTTGATCGTCACTTCTCATCACTTCCACTTCTGTTACATCTGACCATCGAGTCCCTGCGCCGCTAGCCTGTTGCCCTTGGACTGTGTCTGTACTCTTCATAATAAACTGCTTAACTTGCACTTGCTTCCGAAGTTTATTCCGTAACAGAACGATCTGACCCAAAGATGGAAGCAGCGAGTGGCACTTCAGAAAGTCTGGAGGATTTTGTCAACCACAGCAGACAGCGTATGGAAAATCAAGAGAGAAACATCAATGACACAGCTCGCGCTGTTCAGGCGTTAGTGGCGCAGGTGTCCGGGCTCACCCAGCAAGTCCAACAGCTGCGCGTTCCCACTGCGCCGGTCCCACCGCCGTTTCCCCAAATACCACCAGTGGACCCCTCCCAGTCGGAGCCCCGCTTACCAGCCCCGGAGACATACTCAGGTGAACCCAATTTTTGTCGAGCTTTTCTAACTAGATGCTCCATGCACTTCTCTCTACAACCTAGAACCTTCCGCGAGGAAAAGACCAAGGTGGCCTTTGTATTGACGCTGCTGACTGGGAGAGCGGCGCTATGGGGAACGGCGGTGTGGGAGAACCAGGACGACTGCTGCACCTCGTTCCAAGCGCTCTCCGACGAAATGAAACGTGTCTTCGACCGGGCATTGGTGGGGAGAGAAGCAGCCAGAATGCTGGCCGATTTGCGGCAAGGACAACGATCCGTATCGGACTTCTCTATTGAGTTTCGCACTCTAGCGGCGGAGAGCCAATGGAACGAGGAGGCGCAGTGGGACATGTTCCTGCATGGGCTGGCTGACCGCGTCCAAAGAGAGATATATGCTTTGGACTTACCCCCCAAACTCAACGATTTAATCGCTCTAGCATTGAGAGTGGACGCCAGGCTGTCTCGAGTGGATCGGAGAGTACCCAATTATCGTTCTTCGGTGGAATCCGAGGGTCAACGCACTGGAGGTGGGGACGCGGTCAGCCCCGTTTACGATCCCGAGCCCATGCAGGTGGGTCGAGCCCGGCTTTCCCGGGAGGAGAGGGAGAGGCGGAGATCCCAGGGCCTTTGCTTGTACTGTGGAGGAAAGGGACACTTCGCCTATAACTGTCCGTTAAAAGGCCCAGCCCGATAGTAAGTATGAGGCTACTATCGGGTGGGATCTCCGCCGAGAAGACCTCATCGACATCGACTCTCCTTCCGGTTAGACTCCGATGGTCCAACCACCGTCACGACTGTCACGCACTTCTGGACTCGGGCGCCGAAGGTAACTTCATGGATCACACCTTTGCACTCAACCACCAAGTTCCCCTCAAACCCCTCAACCATCAGATTGCAGTACACGCCCTCAACGGCCAAGAACTCCCCACTATATCTCTGGTCACTGAAGATATCACCCTCATCACGTCAGGCAACCACTCAGAAACTATCTCCTTTTATATCCTGGACACTCCACTTGCACCCATTGTTCTTGGTCACCCATGGCTCACTCGTCACAACCCCAAAATAGACTGGCAACTTAAATCAGTAGCGGCGTGGAGCAGTTTTTGTCATAAGTCCTGTCTCGTGTCTGCCTGTCCGTCTGTTTCTGTTCATGTGTTACAGGAGGAGACAGTGGATTTATCTAGCGTGCCCACGGAGTATCGGGACCTGAAGGAGGTGTTCAGTAAGTCTCGGGCTGATTCTCTTCCTCCACATCGTCCCTATGACTGTGCTATAGAGTTACTGCCAGGTACGTCTCCGCCTAAGGGCAAGTTATATTCACTCTCTGTCCCAGAGAGAGAGGTCATGGAGAAATACATTTCTGATTCTCTAGCAACGGGATTCATCCGCCCTTCCTCTTCTCCAGCGGGGGCGGGGTTCTTTTTTGTGGGGAAGAAAGATGGATCGTTGCGACCTTGTATTGATTACCGGGGGTTGAACAACATCACGGTAAAGAATACTTATCCTTTGCCGTTGATGTCTTCAGCCTTCGAGAGGTTGCAAGGAGCATCTATCTTCACGAAATTGGATTTAAGAAATGCTTATCATTTGGTCCGCATCAGGGAGGGGGATGAGTGGAAGACCGCTTTTAACACCCCTAGAGGGCACTTTGAATATTTGGTTATGCCGTTCGGCCTTTCCAACTCCCCAGCGGTCTTCCAAGCACTTGTCAATGACGTTTTGCGAGACATGGTCGATCAATTCATATATGTCTACCTGGATGATATATTGATTTTTTCATCGTCTCTCCAGGAACACGTGCAACACGTCCGACAAGTGCTTCAGAGGTTGCTAGAGAATGGGCTTTTTGTCAAGGCGGAGAAATGCGTGTTTCATGCACAGTCTGTTCCTTTTCTAGGTCACATCATCTCGGTTGAGGGAATGCGCATGGATCCTGACAAGGTTAAGGCTGTGGTAAATTGGCCAAGTCCAGATTCCCGTAAGGCCCTACTGAGGTTTCTGGGGTTTGCCAATTTTTACCGGCGTTTTATTCGCAATTTCAGCCGACTAGCCGCGCCTCTGACCGCCTTGACCTCCCCCAGAACGACGTTCAGGTGGTCAGACGCAGCAGAAGCTGCGTTTGCCAAACTGAAGGGTTGCTTTGTTTCAGCCCCCATCCTGATAACCCCTGATCCTTCACGTCAGTTCGTGGTGGAGGTCGATGCGTCAGAGGTGGGGGTAGGTGCAGTGTTATCCCAGCGCTCTCCTTCAGACGACAAGATGCACCCTTGCGCGTTTTTTTCTCATCGTCTATCCCCTGCCGAAAGCAATTATGACATTGGCAACAGAGAGTTGTTGGCGGTCAAGCTAGCATTGGAGGAGTGGCGCCACTGGTTAGAAGGGTCGGGGGTACCTTTTATCGTCTGGACCGATCACAAAAATTTGGAATACATTCGTACGGCTAAAAGACTTAATTCCAGGCAGGCTCGGTGGGCTCTTTTTTTCGGACGTTTTGACTTTACTCTCTCGTACCGCCCGGGTTCTAAAAACATCAAACCCGATTCCTTATCGCGCATTTTTGACCGTTCCGATCGCCCGTCTACTCCCGAGTGCATTTTACCAGAGACCCTATTTATCTCTACACTCACATGGGAGGTCGAATCGAAGGTCAAGAAGGCCTTAGAAGGGGTAACGCCTCCGACTCGTTGCCCACCGAATCGTTTGTTTGTGCCGGAGAGTTTACGGTCCAGCGTTATTCAGTGGGGACACTGTTCCAATGTGGCTTGTCATCCGGGAGTTAATCGTACTATGTTTTTAGTCAAGCAACGATTCTGGTGGCCTCTCATGGCTCGTGATGTTCACAATTTTGTATTGGCCTGCTCAGTTTGTGCCACGGGTAAAACTTCCAATCGACCTCCAGATGGGTTACTCCAACCGCTGCCGGTACCTTCGAGACCCTGGTCCCATATCGCACTAGATTTTATCACCGCCCTCCCACCCTCCCAGGGTCACACGGTAGTTTTGACCGTGGTGGACCGGTTCTCGAAGGCTGCCCATTTCATTCCCTTGCCCAAATTACCTTCAGCCAAGGAGACAGCGTTGATTGTCGTTGATCACGTCTTTCGGATTCATGGCCTCCCGACAGACGTGGTTTCTGACAGGGGACCCCAATTTGTGTCCAAATTTTGGCGAGAGTTTTGTAAACTTCTGGGGGCGACTGTCAGTCTGTCCTCTGGGTTCCACCCCCAGAGCAATGGTCAAACTGAGCGAGCCAACCAGGATTTGGAGCGAACGTTGCGATGTTTAGTGTCCAAGAATCCTTCCTCTTGGAGTCAGCAACTGTCTATGGTGGAGTACGCCCACAACACGTTGCCGGTGTCATCCACGGGCCTATCTCCATTTGAGTGTAGCGTAGGTTACCAGCCACCTATTTTTCCTAGTCTGGAATCCGAAGTCGCGGTCCCCTCTGCCCACGCCTTCGTCCAGAGGTGTCACCGCACTTGGACTAGAGCCCGTGAGACTCTACTCCAAGTGGGGGCGCGCACCAAGACCAAAGCCGATCGCCACCGGCGGAGGCCTCCCGTATACGTCGTCGGTTCTAAAGTGTGGCTTTCTACCAAGGACATTCCTCTCCGCTCCGTTTCGAATAAGCTCGCACCTAAATTCATTGGCCCGTTTTCTGTCACCAAAATTATTAGTCCGGTGACAGTCCGCCTGAATCTTCCTCCAGTGTACAGGAGGATTCATCCCGTCTTTCATGTATCTAAAATTAAGCCCGTTTTTTTTGCTCGCATTAATCCGCCAGCCCCGGTTCCCCCCCCCGCCGCGTCTCGTAGACGGGGAACCCACTTATTCGGTCAATCGTGTTCTGGACTCGAGACGGAGGGGACGCGGATTCCAGTACTTGGTGGACTGGGAAGGTTACGGTCCGGAGGAGAGAAGTTGGGTACCGGCTAGAGACATCCTGGATCACTCCCTTATCGATGATTACAATCGGCAGGTAAGGGAGTCTGGGAACGCCAGGAGGCGTTCCTAGGGAAGGGGGTACTGTCACGGTTGGTAAATCCTATGTCTCCTTCTTGTCTCGTGTTTCTGTTGTTGTATGTGTGTGCGCTGATCAGAGGGGCGTGGCCGCTCATCAGCGCTCGTTCAGCAATCACTCATTACCTCATCACCAGCTGCAGTCTATCCATTCCTGTGTATATAATCTCATCAACTTCTCATCTCCATTGTCAGATCGTTGTTTGTTGGTGTCCGGTGTCTGATCCCCTCTACGTTCCAGTTATCCTTCCTTGTTCCTGTCTGTTTCCCGTGGATGTTCTGGATTCGTCTCGTTGATCGTCACTTCTCATCACTTCCACTTCTGTTACATCTGACCATCGAGTCCCTGCGCCGCTAGCCTGTTGCCCTTGGACTGTGTCTGTACTCTTCCTAATAAACTGCTTAACTTGCACTTGCTTCCGAAGTTTATTCCGTAACAACTTGTGCCCAGCCAGAGGACCCAGACGTGGATAGGCAGGATGATAAAGATCTGCAATCCTGTGACAGAAAATCCAATGAAACTCCCTGGGTAAGAGTCTATGCATGTAAATGCAAAATGATCTGTGTGGTTCACAGAGACCGTGGTGTTCATCTTGCTTTTCAGTCAAAACAAATGCAAATATCTAAAGAACATGAAGGACAACAGTGAAATGGTGCAATGAAGATTTATTTAAAAAATAAATAGACAGAAGAAAGTGCAGACTTCAGTGAAAACATAACAGTGTTGTTAGCAATAGTGACAGAAATGTATCTATTAGATTTTATACTGACCTGGTAGTGGACTGATAACTATGAGAGTGGATCAATAGTTTTTCATGCAGTGTTTATCCCACCTGGGTGTGCATCACTTATATCAGCTGTGTGTCAGGATGAATTATATCTGGAAAATATGCAAATAGAAAGCAGACCTTTAACGATTGTGTTGTTTTTAGTAAAGTGTTTACACAGTTCCAATATGTCATCAGATTAAGAGAAGAGAGCTGAGTATTGCAGCATTTAAATGGAAATTTCGGTAATGCTTTAGATTACAGCCCAGAAAGTACTGCGTAATTAATACTCATTTTTCAGCATAACTTATAGTGTACCTATCAAACCTATAAGGGAACAATATGTATTGGGGAATAAAGGGGTAACAACCAGGAGAATTAACAAATGATTTATACAGTAAGTATTTTAGAATTAAGGGGTACTTATTCTACTATTATGATACAACAATCTTACATTTGGGAGCAATTTAGCAAGAACATACACTGCGTACCTTTTTGTAATAATGGTGTAGCCTTACCAATACGTATAGACTTTTTAAAAATTACAGGGTACATATCTATGCATTTATACTGTAATTTATACATTTATTCTGTCTGTCTGTCTGTGTGATATAAAAGTTAATTGGATTCTGATATCTAAATAATGTTTTGTAAATACAGTCAGTTAGCGATTTTTGACTTTTGACAGAATAGAGATAAGGTTGAACTGCAGTGTTTGGCAAAAGGGCCCACCAACTTAAACCTAGAACTAAACAATAGCCTAAATATGATATGGAAGTTGATCCCTCAGTACAATAACACATGAGACTGTCCCATAGCCGAACACCAGTGTAAGGCCTGCCCAATCGGTCCAACGACAGTTTCCGATAAGCGGTTGAAGGATTACTGCGTGTAAAACTGTCTTTTCAGCGTGGCAAATTAATTTAATTACCTCCGTTTCATCTGACTCCAAAAAATGAAAAGGTTTATTTGATGTTTGTTGATTCAATTTAGGTGAATGTTTGATTATTCTATTTAACTCTTTATTGAAATTACCCCCGTTCATCATGATTCTTATAACACTTATAACACGGGCGATGTGCAGTCTGCTTTTAGCCCACCCGGTGAAATCGGGCAATCAGTGGTCTACGTTTAACGGCTTGGCTATAGCCCTGATTTACACCAGCGATTAGTATAGCCAAAATAGTCTTACAATTGTTTTTCGCACACGCAGCTTCATGTTTGCTGTCACACATAACATTTATACACAATCTACGATATTGTTTGACTGTCTTTAATTTTAAATGACAAAAATGCACTTACATTTCTCAACCGCTAGATGGCAACAGCCCTACTGAGACATAACTACTGGCACCACGAGACTTGATAGTTAGTAGAGATCACTGTTCTCGCGATCCCTCAGCATTGCATTCACTTACCTGATGGTCGAAGAAAAGAGGTAAAATAAAGACCTACTTTTGTCTTGTAAGTATCTGTGTTTTCGTTTTGACCTGCTTATTTTGTAACTAAATTATTATCATGTGTTGTTGGAATCGTGACATTTTAGCGGGTAAGGCCATCCTTAAAAATATTCTTTTTTGCCGTAACCCGACCGACCCTGTCAATTTAGGACCGACCCAATTTTTTATTTTTTTTCCCTTTTAGTCCGACCGACTTGCCGGTTGTAACTTGCGTTAAGACCGACCGATTTTTTTTTTTTTACTCTTCAAACAACTAATACAAATTCAATAAAATAATATTAATTATATTTTAGTAAGTATTGTGAAAGTTGCTTATGCCTACATAGCCTACAAAGGTAGGCTACGTTCTTTCTTTTAAATAAAAACCCGTGGCGTCATCGTCATCTATGATTATGTTTACACCATTGGTTTATGCATGTTACACTATGGCTTGTAAGTTTGCTTCGTTTCATTCACTGTTTGCGCTTGGTAATGATTAGGGATGGGTACCGAAACCCGGTATTAAGCGGGCTCCGGGGCTGAATTTTGAAAGACCGCTGTATCGATAAGCTCGGACGTTATCGGTTCTGCTGTCGGTACTGGAGAAATTAAGAAAATGGGCCTACTATTTATTATTGCTTTAAAGACGTAATCTTGAAAATGTTTATCTCGCCAGCCATTTCTATATATAATAATATTAAACCATTTGTCTGTGATGCAATTTTGCAATTCGCAGTCCAGAAGAGAGAGAGAGCGCGATCTCTCACGCGGAGCCACAGCGCGCACAACACGACAGCCCTGCTTAATGACTGACGATGAGGACAGAACATTCAAACGTGGTTACACTTTAGATCTGGGATATTATTCTAATTTTATTTTAGATTTCGGCTTTCAAAGGTTATAAAAAGAAGATATTTGAGATGAAACAATTACAAACATTCTGTCTAGCGCAACTTTCTTCCCTTCACAGCGATGCGCTGTCATTTCTTCCTAAAACCCAAACGTACCGTCAGAATCAGCACGATCGGTGATTGTTGTAAAATGCAGTCTCTACTGTTGCTAAATTGCGGACGCGTTTAATCATTAAAAGAGCTATTAAAAGCACAAAAATCTGCACAAAAATCTGTTCACAAGGCGACGTGCTCCAAAATGGACTTCAACGAGACAAGAAAAGTAGGCCTATACTTAACTTTGGGCTTCATGTGCGCATCTAAACTATCAAATATACATAAAATATAAAAATGACCAGCTCTGAGATTCACTGAAACACAGTTTATTCACTTAAACACAGTTTATGTCTTAGATGGACGTAAATAGTTGGGAGGAAGATGATGGTGCATCGGTCTTAAAGGGGCAGCGTCTAATAAACCTGCTGACGATTGAGCCATTAATGCGAATCAAACAACAAAAGGCAGAGAAAATCACTCACAGCTCTTGAATGAATAACTTAAACTTTAATAAGCATTAATCTATCTATGATAAACTATGCAGTGTTATTTTACATTTGATTACTAAATTAGACAGAAACACTTACCTGAAAAGTAATTTTAGTAGACCTTCCTGAAATTAAAGCACTGTGTATATAATTTGTATCTTTGTTTAATTATTCTTTTTTTTAACATGTGTTTGTACTTGTTTTTGAATTGTTAAAACATCTCGACACCGCTTTAACTTGGCACGAAGTTCTGGAAAAACTGTGCCCAGCTCTTTTTCCCTCCCTAACGGTGATCGCGTCGACTGACCTGAAGGAAACCACTAAAATGTTGGTGGAGGAAACTCAAACTATTGAGGACGTGCTACAATTTGACCCTAAAATAAAAGTGGTTTCTTTTAAATTGAAATTTCAAAATGAGCCACCACCACCAAAAATGTGTTTTAGGTGGACAGATCAATACAGTACACAGAACATGTAGGATGTTGGAAAATAACAATGTCTTTTCTGTTAACCAAATGCTTTTTAATATTGCTTAGTGACGTGTGTGTTCAAGTAAGCCATGAAATGCGCAGATTCTGCGCAATACGCTGTATTTAATATATCATGAGGACTCACGAGTTGCGTATTTGCGCTAAATCCGTGCAGATTTGGCTTACACAAACTTCAAAATTGTTTAAATTCATACCTACGTAATCACCATGACCAAAATTGTACTTTTTTTTTACATTGAATCTTGAAAAAAAAAAATAGACCTACCTACCGACCCTTTTTTTTTTTTTTTTTGCTGTTACTGCAAACCAAAATATTTTTAAGGATGGCCTAACAGTGTAGACTAGAGTAAGCCTGTGCATATTAACATGGTACATGCACGTGTATTGGAACCCCATGTGTCCATGTGCAACCTATTATAATCAGTGACGTGCGGTGATGTCTTAAAGAGGCTAGGCACTGAGTTATGAAAGCCAGATTACCTGATTTATTGTTTAGGCTAATAATACGTAATAACAGTAAACGTTACGCACAAGCGGCATATCAAGAAATGTACAAATCAGGATGTATATTGTGTCTCTCTCTCTCTCTCTCTCGCACACACACACACACACACACACATACACAAGCGCGGCACAGCACAGGCACACACCGGTAGTTAAAGTCCCTGTAAAGTCCAAATTAAGTATGTGTTCTGAGTTTGTTATACCACAGAAAAATGTGTTATTAGCCACCCAGACAAATTTGAATGATAAAAAAAGCCGGCAAGTACATAAAATAAGCTATCAAAATCTTGAAAAAATGACCAGTAGTCTCTGCTCTCAAATGCTGGGGGCGTGTCCGCTGTCTGCGCTGAAACCACGCCCACTCGCGCCACACTCACCAGTTGTCGGCGCGACGGGAGGATGAAGGCCGAGGCGGGAGATAGTCGGTTTGGCCCCATTCACCAGCAGTGTTGGGGAAGTTACTTTTAAAAAGTAGTGTTTGCTCGTTACTCGTTACTTCTTAAAAAAGTAATCCGTTACTTTACTTAGTTACCCCCTTTGGAAAGTAACTTTTTACGTTACTTTTATGTTGCTTGACTTTGGGCAGAACCCAATATCTGTTCCTAAATGTGTAGGCCTACATAAATTAACTCTACTTATTGAAAAACTAGAAAAAAACAGAGATTTTGAGATAGAAAAAAATAGGCTATATATTTTTATTTAAATAACATTTGAAAAACCTGTATAAACTGAACACCAAAGAACAATATTAACTATTGAGCGGTGGTGACGCGTTCATGAAAAATGTCACAAAGAACCGGCAAAAGTAATGATTATGAATATGTCAAATATAGCAAGGAGACATTTCAATTATTTATTAATAAACAAGTGTTTTCTTTGTCAGTCAGTGTCGGCTGCAAAGATAAAGTTGACGATGCTGACTCGCGATCTTCGCAGTAGTGAACGCGCCAAAGAGAAATGCACATTTCATACGGATTACATAAGCAGAGAGTAGTCTGTTTTCTCTCGTTTTGAATAGTTTTGTTTTAAAGTACACATTTCAAGCTTTCTATATATTTCTCAGATCTTTGAGACAAGTAGCTTACGCTGAGTTTCGGTTCATTTATGAGACGAGCTCAGTTCACGCGCCGGCACGGAGCTCCTGAGAAGTCCTGATTATATTGCCTACTATTTACTTTAACCCAATGTACCCACAGTATGCCCACACTTAACCCAATGTACCCACAGTATGCCCACACTTTGCCCACCGCATGGGGACCCACTCGGTCCCATAGTGTGGGGCCCACATGTGCCCCGCATTTCACGTCGGTATCTGGGCCCACAGTGGGCTGCCCACAATGGCCCCACACGGGCCCCTAAGGGGTTTGCTGGGCCACACGGGCCACACGGGCCCCTAACTGGCCCCAATGGGGGCCCACTCTACTTAGTGTGGGCCAGCCCACAGTCAGCCCACACTTTGGGGGCACATGTGGGCCCCACACTATGGGGCCCAGGTAGGACCCCATAGTGTGGGGCCCACATGTGCCCCGCATTTCACGCCGGTATCTGGGCCCACAGCGGGCTGCCCACAAGGGCCCATTCGGGCCCCAAAGGAGCATGTTTGCTGGGAAGCATGTGGGGGTAGAGGTACGATTTTCGAGCAATCATCGAATATTATTTTGCTTGATATGCCATTCCTTAATATTTGGTGTTTTAAATGCCTGTTTGAGGTCTCTGTGAAAGTTTTAAAGCAGTCTTTTAGTGCCGCTTTCAGAGTGGTCACGTCCGAAGAACTACGTCCATAACATTGATTCTTTCCTCATAAATGCGAACACGAAAGATACAATAAAATGAATATTTTATGTTCTGTGGAGAGCCAACCCTTCTTCATCCGGTGGGTAGTATTACTTTTGTTTGCGCAGTGTAATTCACAGAATTGATTGCTCTGCTCGCAGCTGAGGAGACAGTGTCGCTGTCAAATCTGTCCATGGGAAAAGTAACGTTGTGCGGAATTGAAAAAGGAACTACGTTTCGTTACCAAATTTTCAGTAGTAACGCGTTACACTACTTTTACCCAAAAAAGTAGTTACGTTACTGTAACGCGTTACACACAACACTGTTTACCAGTAACCGCGGATTATCAGTGAATCCCAGTTGTCTCCGGCGAAAGTTTATAAAACTACCCCGTGTAAAAGGATCACTACAGAGGCGGGTGTTTGCGGTGATCCTCAGCTCTCCATCAAGGTGTCTCTTCACAAAATTAATCCACCTCTTCTTGATGTGATCGTTTTTCGGAAATGTAAATAAGGACACCGATCTGTTTTGTACGTGACCGTATCCAGGTAGTACGCATTTCCGTGACCGCATCCAGGTAGTACGCATTTCCGTGACGAACTAGCTAGCAAACTGTAGGCTAGTAACTAATACTGACAGTAACTTGGCAAACTGATGTCATTAATGTGCTCTATATTGTTAGGGGAGGGGTCAGCCTCAGTGGCTTCAGTGCCTTATCAAGTAGGGGCCTGTCCAGGAGCTCAGTGGCTCCAGTGCCTCATCAAGACCCCGTTTTAGCCCCGCCCAAAAAATCCGGAACCCAGTAATTGTGAAAAACTGTTTAACGTTAACGATCTAACTCCACAATTCAGTACTTCACAGTTCACAGTCTTTGTAATATGTTTTAGCAATACATTTCTAACATTTATAATGTGTTTAGAATTTTTTTTTTTACAATTGCCTTTACAGGGACTTTAATGTCCACTCCAGCATCAGAATGCAACCATGCATTCTTAATCCTTAATTGTTGCACAGCGGCCAATTGTTAGTCAGTCAGCAAAAGTAAAATCACACACTGCTCAATTGAATATGAAGGCAAATGGCTTACATTAATTCAACCACATTTAACAATTCAATATTAAGCCCAAAATAGTTATTGACTCACCGGTAGATTATTTGTACATAAAATCCATCCGCCGCTCTTTCCTCGTGAAGACGTCGATCACATCTTTTCTTTCATAGCCTGTTTGAACCAGTCATAACCAGTCTGTTTGAAACGATCGGACAATTTTTGGGCCCTTTTGCTGCACTAGTCCATCTAAGACTGGCGTAGACCTCCCTCTTGATTTTGAATTAAAATCGAGCTTGGAAATTTTTTTTAACTCCGTGATCACGGCCGGTGCTGTCATTTTGACTTTGAATTTGGCGGGGATTACGCATGTAGGCGGGCTAGCTGTGGTGTAATGACATTAGCTGCGCAAATGTCCAGTAATATCTCGATTTTAATTGGTCCATGTCTGATACGTGACGGAGATGATTACTGGCATAGCATATTTACGTCCAAAGGCACAACAGATTTGTGCTTTTTGCCGTACATGTTGAAGAGTACAGGATCGAAGTGCGCATGCGCAACATGGGTTTTTCGCTTGTCATCTGCAATGAATGGACAGTAAAAGCGCTGCTTATTCTACCATTTGTTTTTTATTTGATTATGCGTAACTGCTACATTTGTCATCATAACGTCTAAACAATTGGAATAACACACATATTGCATATATAAATCACAAGATTAAACAGTAAAAATACAAATACGTTTATAATTTTTATTTTTGAATTTTGGCAGGTTAGGCAGTGCCTAGTTTGCCTACCCAGACCGCACGTCACTGAAAAGACGTCTAATAGCCGTCAAAACACAGCCCAGACGTCTAGGCTAAAACGAGGCTGAATTTGGGCTGTCAGTGAAAATCTAATAGACGTCTAACCATAGCTAAAGAATAGACTAGTGATCAATTAGACGGCTATTGAACGACTACATATATATGTCAAATAGACCGTAAATATGGGTCTAGAGTCTAGACTATAACGAGGCTGAATTTGGGCTGTCAGTGAAAATCTAATAGACATCTAACAAGACCTCAAGAATAGACTAGTCATTAGACGGCTATTGAACGACTATATACGTCTAATAGACAACAAAATGATGGCTAAAGGATTAAAATAATTTTTTACTCAAATATAACAGGTTTTCATAAATGACAATCCATCCAAACAAATTAAATATAAAAGTTTTATTTAGAAAAAGTACATTAACAACTTACAAAAAGATCAAAACATAAAAATGATCAAATCAAATATGGAACATCAACAACTTAAGATAATAAAAATATTAAGAATGACAAAATAAAAAGTAAAATACAAAACCTTTTTTTTTAAACAACGATTGTTGGCTTTATTTCCATAATAGATTTGAGACTATATCATTATATATATATAATATATATATATATATATATATTGTGCATCACAATTATTCAGCCTAAAACAGTTAAGCTCTCTGGTCAATGTTTGCAGTTTGTATGCACCATACTGTATATCTGGAACCAACTCCAAGAAAACTTTTTTTTTAAGTTAAGGCTAAATACTTTGTTTTGTTTGCCACTACCTTTTATCAATTGGACAAATTATTATTATTTTAAAGTGTTTAATTCTTTACTTCTGTTGTATTTTTATATTGCCTTGCTGTTGCAATGTGCTTTGCAAATAAACTTGCCAAGTTAAAAAGTCCTATTTTCATATCATAATGATAGAAGAGAGTAAAATATATTTTATTTATTACTTCCCGGCGAAATCGAGGCAATCAGTGTACGGCTTGGCTATAGCCCTGATTTAGACCAGCGATTAGTATAGCCAAAATAGTCTTAAAATTGTTTACATGTTTTTCGCCCACATAGCTTCATGTTTGCTGTCACACATTCATTAAAAAATCTACGATATTATTTGACTGTCTTTCATTTTAAATTAAATAAAAATGCAATTACATTTCTCAACCGCTAGATGGCAACAGCCCTACTGAGACATAACTACTGGCAACGCTAGACTTGATAGTCGCGATCGCGCGACAAACACATTTCCACAATTTTTGAAACATTTTAAACGAGCCAGAGCATTGCATTCAGCTGTCGGTCGAAGAGAACAGGTAAAAGACATTCCTACTTTTGTCTTGTAAGTGTCTGTGTTTTCGTTTTGACGTGCTCATTTTTAGCTAAATTATTTGTTATCATGTGTTGTTGATGTGTAGTATCATGGTACGTGCACGTGTACTGTAACCCCATGTTTCCGTGTGCCCTTAAACTCGAATTATCTGAATCCAAAGGTGTAAACATGAAACATGTGCAACCTATTATAAAGTGTTATGAAAGCCACAAATATATTTTACTCTTTTCTTTAGATCATTATGATATGAAAATAGCATTTCCTCACTCTCATTTATGAGAGCCTGTTATATTTGAGTGAAAAGAATCCTTTAGCCATCATTTTGTTGTCTATTACATGTATATGTAGTCGTTTAATAGCCGTCTAGTTGATGTAGTCTATTTTTGGGCTACGTTTAGACGTCTATTAAATTTTCACTGACAGCCCAAATTCAGCCTTGTTTTAGCCTAGACCCATATGCACTGTCTATTAGACATATATATGTAGTCGGTCGTTCAATAGCCGTCCAATTGATGACTAGTCTATTCTTGGGCTATGGTTAGACGTCTTATTCTTGGGCTATAGTTAGACGTCTATTAGATTTTCACTGACAGCCCAAATTCAGCCTTGTTTTAGCCTAGACGTCTGGGCTGTGTTTTGACGGCTATTAGACGTCTTTTAGAAGTAAAATTGCTTGCTGGGAACACACTTAATTAAGGTAAGATACTGGCTGTGTCCGAAAACTGATAAATACTGCCTCCGGAGGACACATTCCAAGGTCGGAAGGCATCAAGACACGTACGAATGCAATGTTAGTTTCACTTTCCGTGACCTGAGACCTTCATCTGATCGATTTTTGAAATGTGAAGGAAGGACAGGAGAGAAAGAAGCTTTCCCGCAACTTCACTCTGTGGGGTGTGGAGACAAATGGCAGTATGCATTTGTGTTGTCCATATCTCAGGAGATCAAAGTATCTGAGGTTCTGTTTGCCTTAAGGCTGATTTATACTTCTGCGTAGAACCTACGCCGGAGCCTCTACGCTATACACTACGCGTTGGTTTTCATTTATACTTCTGCGTCGTTGTCCGCGTTGACGCGCAATTACACATGCAGAGGGAGCATGTGAAACCCGAGGGAGGGGTTCTAGCAGACCAATCACAGCGCTTGCGTTCGCGTAGAATTGACGCGTTGTTAAATTTTTGGAGAGGTGCACGTCAGGGTACGCCGGAGGGTACACGCGCTACACACAGCCTACGGCGTAGCTACGGCGTAAGTTCGACGCAGAAGTATAAATTGGGCTTTACACCAGTGTGATCAAGATGACTGTGACGGCTACAAAAGCCTTTCTCAATAGGGTATTAGCACCACATGCTTGAACCCCAAAGATGAATTCAAAATGAATGTAGATGTATTATAGCATCTTTTTTGTATTATTATTAACAAAATCATTACACTAATAAATAGTTGATTTACATCCACACAACATTAGAATTCTCAATATTTTCATACATTTTTCAGTTACTGTGCTTCATTCTTTAAATGTGCTTTGTTCACTTGATCTACTTGCATTTAATGCAAAATACCACGTATATACAATTAATTAAAGGAATCCCTGTTTATTTATTTGTTTATTGGACTTTTTGCCAATTTAAACAATACTGGTAAAGCAATCTTGATAGGGAAATGATAAGGAGAGAAGATGGTTACAAAACCCAACCCAGAACTGACTTTTCATCTCTATCTGAGAGCCACTGCTCTGCAAGGATGCACAATTTATGAGGACGTGGCTTCAACATTTTGTGTTGTTTTAATAAGAACCTTTTTGATGCATGAAAACATACCATGCTTGGACAGATAGAGAAGAGGCTGTATAATACTACCTTGTTGCCATAACCACATATTGATGCCCATCAGCACACAGAAAGCATCCTTAGAAATATTATTCCTAATGGTGAAAAGTGGTAAATCCAGGCCATATGGAACAGATATGCAAACTAGAATGACAGTGATAATTACAAATGCCCTCTTTTTCTGGTGGTGCATCCCTTCCTTCTGTGTTTCACCAGGACTTGGTCTCAACAGGATCTTGAGCACTCCTAGACTACAAGTAGTGATCACCAACAGGCTGATTGCCAGGGAACAAGCATAGACATCAATTTGGGTGCTTTGATTGGTGAAAACAGAAAGTCCTCCATAAGCTACACTCAGCATCCAGACCAGTCCAGCACTAATATATCTGTGCTTCACAAAGGCTGGGTTGCGGTACATCGCTGGATGAGCCACGGCTATGTAGCGTTCAACACAAATCAAGCTAGTCATAAGGGGTTGTCCAACCAGGTAGCTTCCAGAAAATAACCTAATAAGGAGTATGTTTTCTTTGTGGTTAAAAGTAAAAGGAACCATACGTAAAGGAAAAATTATGGTCACAAAAACCTCTAGTGCAGAAAGGTTCATTGTAAAGATTTCTGAGGCTGCCAGACGTCCCCTAATTCTAAAGTTTCTTGTGCCCAGCCAGAAGACACAGATTTGGATCGGCAGGAGGACAATGAAGTTCAATGTTATTACAGAAAGTTGAAGTGAATACCCTGGGATGGAGTCTCCACATATGACCCCAAAAGAAGATGTTTGGTTCTTGGAGACGGTGCTGTTCATGTTTCTCTTCAAGAAGTCAAGTTTCTAAAGAACGTAAAGAATAACAAATAATGCAACGGTACAATGAAAACACATTTGAAAGCTTTAAAAACAAGCCAACACCTGTTTTTCTCTGTGGTGAAGATGAACAATATAGAAATGTAAACAATAACTTACACTGATCTGATGTTAAAAGGACAGATAACCTTCTGAGTGGTTGTCATACCTGCAGCTCCGCTCACATTAGTTTCATCCCATGGCACATTTGTTTGCATTTGGATGAATTATGAAAGGAAAATATGCAAATATGGAATGAAACGCAGCATTTTAACAGTGTGTGTTCATTTGAGTTTGTGATCACAGTTCTCCAAATAAGAAGTGAAGAGAACAAATATTGCAACCTTTTGAATGTCATATTTAAAGGGTTAGTTCGCCCAAAAATTAACCCATGATTTACTCACCCTAAAGTTCAATTCAATTCAATTCAATTCAAATTTATTTGTATATCGCTTTTCACAATACATATTGTTTCAAAGCAGCTTTACAGAAAGTGCATTTCAGAAATGTACATAGAAAAATACAGTTAGTTAATCATGTATTAATTTAGGGCATAACATATCGCCGGCGTTGAGTCGTCTCTTCACAGGCGTTTAGTCATCTCATCGCAGGTGTTGGGGATCTGAAGTCTCCGTGAGAGGCTGGATACAAACTGGAGCTGACGAACGCCATTTACCTCGGGACTAGCGTCCCGAGATAACAGCAGAAAAGCAGATGGGAGATAATTAGCGTAGCTGCTGTTCATAATATTAAAGCATTCGATCTGATTCAACAGTAGTATAAAAGGTAAGCATTATGTGAATGCTTGGCTAAAGAGATGTGTCTTTAATCTAGTTTTAAACTGGGACAGCGAGTCTGAGCCTCGAACAATATCATGAAGGCTATTCCAGAGTTTACGAGCTAAATGTGAGAACACCCTCCCTCCTTTAGTGGACTTAGATATCCTAGGAATGACCAGAAGCCTCGAATTTAGTGATCTTAAAGAACGCGATGGATTGTAGGGCGATAGAAGGTCCATTAAATACACAGGAGCTAAACCATTTAGGGCTTTATAGGTCAGTAGTAATACTTTGTAAATAATTGATACGGAACTTAATAGGTAACCAGTGTAGAGATGATAAAATTGGTGTTATATGATCATATTTTCTTGACCTAGTAAGAACTCTAGCAGCTGCATTTTGCACTAACTGTAGCTTGTTTATTGAGGATGCAGGACAGCCAGCTAATAAAGCATTACAGAAATCTAGTCTCGAGGTCATGAATGCATGAACTAACTTTTCTGCATCAGAAACAGATAGCATGTTACGTAGCTTAGCAATGTTTCTAAGGTGGAAAAAGGCTGTTCTTGTAACATATGAAATATGATTTTCGAAAGACAAGCTGTTGTCTAGTATAACACCCAGGTCTTTTACTGTAGTGGATAAAGTAACAGGACATCCTTCTAAATTAAAGTTGTATTGTACGAGGTTTTGTCGGTAGTTTTTTGGACCAATAAGTAATACCTCCATTTTATCTGAATTTAATAGCAGGAAATTACACGTCATCCAGCATTTTATATCTTTAATTTAGATAAGTTAGTGTTTTCATCTGGTCGTGATGAAATATATAATTGAGTGTCATCAGCATAACAGTGGAAATTAATTCCATGTTTTCTTATAATATTACCAAGTGGCAGCATATATATTGAGAATAGCAGAGGGCCTAACACCGATCCTTGCGGCACTCCATAGTCTACTGACGTTATCTTCGATTTTTCCCCATTTAAACAGACAAAATGGTAACGGTCTGATAAGTACGATCTAAACCAGCTTAATGCCTGTCCCTGAACACCAATGTAGTTTTGTAGTCGATCCAAGAGTATTTTATGATCTATAGTGTCGAACGCAGCGCTAAGATCGAGTAGAAGGTGTACATGACTTTCTTCTTTAAGACGAATACAATCGGAGTGATATTAAAAAATGTCCTGGCTCTTACAAGCTTTATAATGGAAGTGAATGGCTGGAGAAAATTTCAAGCCCAATCCATTATAAAAGTAATCCATATGGCTCCAGAGGTTAATAAAGGCCTGTCACAGTGACACACTGAGAGTCATTACACTGAAGGGATTAGGCCAAATATACAGTAAGAGATCTTGTTTAATCAGGAAGGGCTTTATTTTGTGATAACTTTTGCTTCTGCAACCATATTTCATTCATTACTGTTATTATGATGAGTCATTCATTTCCAGGTAGAAATGACCTTTTGCTATTAACGTCCACATTGGTTTTCATAGTAGCGAGTCAAATGTAGGTTCAGCATGTGTGAGACTGGCCGTGGTGGATTCATTTATTATTATGTTTTTCATGAACATCAACACATTTGTCACAGACAAGAGTGCAAAAACATGAAAGGGAGGCAATATTCAATCCTTTTAACAGGACAACAAAAAAAAGAAGTTTTTTTCTGCCTATACACTATATTGGCAAACGTTTTCTGATGTCTGCCTTTACATGCACATGAACTTAAATGACATCCCATTCTTAATCCGTAGGATTTAATATGGAGTTGGCTCACCCTTTGCAGCTATAACAGATTCAACTCTTCTGGGAAGGCTTTCCACAAGGTTTAGAAGTGTGTTTATGGGATTTTTTGACCATTCTTCTAGAAGCACATTTGTGAGGTCAGGCACTGATGTTGGACGAGAAGGCCTGGCTCAGGCCTTCTATCAGGTTGAGGTCAGGACTCTGTGCAGGCCAGTCAAGTTCCTCCACACCAAACTTGCTCATCCATGTCTTTATGGACCTTGCTTTGTGCACTGGTGCGCAGTCATGTTGGAACAGGAAGGGGCCATCCCCAAACAGTTCCCACAAAGTTGGGAGCATGAAATTGTACAAAATGTCTTGGTATGCTGAAGCATTAAGTGTTCCTTTCTCTGGAACTAACGGGCCAAGCCCTGAAAAACAACCCCACACCATAATCCCCCCTCCACCAAACTTTACACTTGGCACAATGCAGTCAGGCAAGTACCGTTCTCCTGGCAACCACCAAACCTAGAATCGTCCATCGGATTGATAGACAGAGAAGCGTGATTCGTCACTCCAGAGAACAAGTCTCCACTGCTCTGGAGTCCAGTGGCGGCGTGCTTTACCCGACTGCATCAGGCGATTTGCATTGCAAGTCAAGTCAAGTCAAGTCAAATATATTTATATAGCGCTTTTCACAATACAGATTGTATCAAAGCTGCTTCACAGTATCAATCAAAACAACTTAACAATGTTTGTTTATTACTGGAAAAAAGACATCCAAGTTTGGTAGAGCTGATCAATGGTATGATTGGTTAATTAATTTGAATATCCCCAACTGAGCAAGCCAAAGGCAACAGTGGCAAGGAACCGAAAAACTCCATCCAGTGACCTAATGGTGTCCTAACACCCCATCAGATGACCCAATGGAGAAAAAAAAACCTTGGGAGAACCCAGGCTCAGTCGGGGGCCAGTTCTCCTCTGGCGTTTATGAACTAGAGGCCGAATTTACAGTAACTGTAAGATAAAAAATTTATATGAATGCCTGGCTAAATAGATGCGTCTTCAGTCTAGTTTTAAACTGGGAGAGCGAGTCTGAGCTACGAACAATATCAGGAAGGCTATTCCAGAGCTTCGGAGCTAAATGTGAAAATGCTCTGCCTCCTTTGGTGGATCTGGATATCCTAGGAATGACCAGAAGCCTCGAATTTAGTGATCTTAAAGAGCGCGATGGATTGTAAGGCGATAGAAGATCCATTAAATAGACTGGAGCTAAACCATTTAGAGCTTTATAAGTCAAAAGCAATACCTTGTATTTAATGCGGAACTTTATAGGTAACCAATGAAGTGATGATAAAATCGGTGTTATATGATCATATTTTCTTGATCTAGTAAGAACTCTAGCGGCTGCATTTTGGACTAACTGTAGCTTGTTTATTGAAGATGCAGGACAACCAGCTAATAAAGCATTACAGTAATCTAGTCTCGAGGTCATGAATGCATGAACTAACTTTTCTGCATCAGAGACTGATAGCATATTACGTAGCTTAGCAATGTTTCTAAGGTGGAAAAAGGCAGTTTTTGTAACATGAAATATGCTTTTCAAAAGACAGGTTGCAGTCTAATGTAACACCCAGGTCTTTTACTGTAGCAGATAAAGTAACAGGGCATCCTACTATGTTAAAGTCGTGCTGTGAAAGGTTTTGTGGACGGTTTTTAGAACCGATAAGTATTACCTCTGTCTTGTCTGGATTTAATAAAAGAAAATTACGCGTCATCCAATCATTTATATCTTTAACACAATCTGTCAATTTGGATAATTTAGCGTATTCATCTGGCCGTGATGAAATATATATTTGAGTGTCATCAGCATAACAATGGAAACTAATTCCATGTTTCCTTAGAATATTACCAAGTGGCAGCATATATATTGAGAATAATAAAGGGCTAACACAGATCCCTGCGGCACTCCATAGTTTGCCGAAGTTATAATCGATTTTTCTCCATTTAAGTAGACGAAATGGTAGCGGTCAGATAAGTATGACCTGAACCAGCTTAATGCTTGTCCTTGAACACCAGTGTAATTTTGTAGTCGATCTAAGAGTATTGTGTGATCTATAGTATCGAACGCAGCACTAAGATCAAGTAAAACTAGTACTGAGATACAGCCTTGGTCCGAAGCTAAAAGTAAATCATTTGTGATTCTAACAAGCGCAGTTTCAGTGCTATGATGTGGCCTGAATCCAGACTGAAACTTTTCATAGATGTCGTTTTCTTGCAAGAAAGAGCCGAGTTGAGCGGACACAACTTTTTCTAATATTTTTGACATAAATGGAAGATTCGAAATGGGTCTGTAATTTGCTAGGTTATTTGGATCTAATTGTGGTTTCTTAATAAGAGGTTTTATAACTGCCAGCTTGAACGTTCTTGGAACATGACCTAAAGATAAAGATGAGTTAATAATATTGAGAAGAGGCTCTTCCATTATAGGTAACACTTCTTTCAGTAGTTCAGTTGGTATAGGATCTAATAAACATGTTGTTGTTTTAGATGAAGTGATAAGTTTATTTAACTCTTTTTGTTCTATGGTTGTAAAGCATTGTAATTGTTCTTGCGGGGTGATAATTGCGGCCGAATTATAAGGCGCGAGCAAAGATCGAACGTTTACGATTTTGATTCTGATGCTTTCAATTTTCTCGGTGAAGAAGTTCATGAAATCATTACTACTAAACTGTAACGAGGTATTTTGTTCAGACGACGTCTGTTTATTTGTTAGTCTAGCCACGGTATTAAATAAAAACCTTGGATTATTTCGGTTGTTTTCTATTAATTTGCTGAGGTGCTCAGCCCTGGCCGTTTTAAGTGCCTTTTTATAAAGTGACATACTGTCTTTCCACGCGATTCTAAAGACCTCTAAATTAGTTTTTTTCCATTTACGCTCTAAATTACGGGTTTCTCTCTTTAAAACATACGTAGTATTATTGTACCATGGTGCTATACTTTTTTCTCTGACCTTTTTTAATCTAATGGGTGCAACAATATCCAATGTTCTAGAGAGAATGGTGCTCATAGTGCTAGTTAGTTTGTCTAATTCATCTGTTTGTTTGGGTTCAGGCAGCAGCTGAGACAGATCAGATAAGCTATTTGAGAAATGATCTATGGTGGATGGACGAATTGTTCTACCTGGTCGATAACGTGGCGCAGCATGACATATTACAGCAGTACGTAATATGCAAGTTACCAAGTAGTGGTCAGTGTCATCATCATTGCACTTGGTGATGTAAGTCTTAAGCCTGGAACACACCAAACCGACGTAAACAAAGCAGTGCGTGCTTACCGTTTTGAATATCAATCCTGCTAAACACTTCCTTTATTCCACTTCGCTCATGTTAATATTGAAATATTTGCCAAGGAACAGTTAGGTAAGATGATGTAACATAAGAACAGCCTTCTATCTGTAGCGTTTTGACTTCTTTGCTCGCCGTTTTGCTATTATTCTCGTGCACTGACTCGTTCACTAAGCTGAACAGCCAATCAGAGTTCCCTCTTTCACAGACGGCCTGACGCCGATTCAACATGTCGAATCGGCCGAAACGAAGCCGACGAGGACCAATTTCAGCCGACGGTGCGGAACACACTGAGAACTTAGTCGGCCAACACACAAAAACTGCCCGACGGCCAACCGTCGGCTTGGTGTGTTCCAGGCTTTAAATGCAGCTGCTCGGCCATGCAAACCCATTCCATGAAGCTCTCTACGCACTGTTCTTGAGCTAATCTGAAGACCACACGAAGTTTGGAGGTCTGTAGCTATTGACTCTGTGAGCTATTGGCGACTTCAGCACTCTGTGCTTTTATGTGGCCTACCACTTGTGGCTGAGTTGCTGTTGTTCCCAATTGCTTCCACTTTATTATAATACCACTAACAGTTGACCGTGGAATAAAAAGTAGTGAGGAAATTTCACGAATGGACTTGATGCACAGGTGGCAACCTATCACTGTGCCATGCTTGAATTCACAAATGTTTGAATAAGCAGTCTACATGCCTAGGTGCTTGATTTTATACAACTGTGGCCATGGTAGTGATTGGAAAACCTGAATTCAATGATTTGGAGGGGTGTCCCAATACTTTTGGCAATATAGTGAGCATAGATCAAATATAATTTTTCATCTCTTTATTATTTAAAACAAAAATCCATATACATTAGCAATATGACGATTATACGATTTAATTTACATTCACATTAGCATTCTCAAAAGTTTCCATAACATCACACAGTAGAATTTAGTGTGCTTTATTGGTTACATATACTTTGTTCAGATCATCTACTTACATTAAATGCAAACATTTATTAATATTTGAAGAATCCTTTCAGAACTATTTCACATCAGACAGAGCACTACCAAAGGACACTGAAGACCATAAGATAGGCGTCCCATTTTGTTACCGTCTTATTGGCTTTTAATGCCATTTATTTATTTATTGGATATTTAAACATTTCTTTTAACTATAGAGGCCAAAAAAAAAAAAATTATAAGGAGAGTTTATGGTAACACAACACAACCCAGAATGGGTTATGTTTTACATCTGAGAGCCAAGTGATATCCAAAGCCACAGCTCCAACCTTCTGTTGTTTTAATGACAACCTTTTTTAATGCATGAAAACTTGCCAAGCTTGGACAGATAGAGAAAAGGCTGTATTAAACTACATTCTTGAATCAACCACATATTGATGCCCAAAAGCACACAGAAAGCATCAAAAGTTATATATATCTTCATTGCGTAAGTGAACAAATCCAGACCATATGCAACAGATATGTAAACTAGAATGCCAGTGATAATTACAAATGCCCTCTTTTTCTGGTGGTGCATCTCTTCCTTCTGTGTTTCACCAGGACTCTGTCTCAACAGGATCTTGAGCACTCCTAGACTACAAGCAGTGATCACCAACAGATTGATTGTGAGGGAGACTAGGTAGGCTGCAATCGGCAGATCTGGAAAGCTTAACACATAAAATCCTCCATAAGACAAAGTCAGCATCCAGACCAGTCCAGCACTAATATATCTGTGCTTCACAAAGGCTGGGTTGCGGTAAATCGCTGGATGGGCCACGGCTATCAAGCTGTGCATAAAGGGACGTCCAACCTGGTAGCTTCCAGAAAATAACATAACAATGAGCATTGTGTGTTGATAGTTAAGAGCAAAAGCAACCAGTGAAAACACAAAATGTATGACAGTCAAAAGTTCTAATACAGACAGGCTATCTAGGATATCTGAGAGGTAAAGATATCTGAGGTTGCCAGATTTCCCCCTTTTCTAATGTCACTTGTGCCCAGCCAGAGGACCCAGACGTGGATAGGCAGGATGATAAAGATCTGCAATCCTGTGACAGAAAATCCAATGAAACTCCCTGGGTAAGAGTCTATGCATGTAAATGCAAAATGATCTGTGTGGTTCACAGAGACCGTGGTGTTCATCTTGCTTTTCAGTCAAAACAAATGCA
Source organism: Gila robusta (assembly GCA_030770095.1). Taxonomy (NCBI): domain Eukaryota; kingdom Metazoa; phylum Chordata; class Actinopteri; order Cypriniformes; family Leuciscidae; genus Gila; species Gila robusta. The sequence continues at coordinate 716,768 of JAVALU010001796.1, read as the reverse complement.
AATATCTAAAGAACATGAAGGACAACAGTGAAATGGTGCAATGAAGATTTATTTAAAAAATAAATAGACAGAAGAAAGTGCAGACTTCAGTGAAAACATAACAGTGTTGTTAGCAATAGTGACAGAAATGTATCTATTAGATTTTATACTGACCTGGTAGTGGACTGATAACTATGAGAGTGGATCAATAGTTTTTCATGCAGTGTTTATCCCACCTGGGTGTGCATCACTTATATCAGCTGTGTGTCAGGATGAATTATATCTGGAAAATATGCAAATAGAAAGCAGACCTTTAACGATTGTGTTGTTTTTAGTAAAGTGTTTACACAGTTCCAATATGTCATCAGATTAAGAGAAGAGAGCTGAGTATTGCAGCATTTAAATGGAAATTTCGGTAATGCTTTAGATTACAGCCCAGAAAGTACTGCGTAATTAATACTCATTTTTCAGCATAACTTTATAGTGTACCTATCAAACCTATAAGGGAACAATATGTATTGGGGAATAAAGGGGTAACAACCAGGAGAATTAACAAATGATTTATACAGTAAGTATTTTAGAACTAAGGGGTACTTAATAAAACTTTATTGCAGACACAGGTCCATATATCACATACATACATAAATACATACATAAAAATTCCATATTAGCCTATAGGATATACAGGCTATTGCACCAATGTCGTCTTAACCTAGAAGTGTATCTATAACAGCTTTTCAGAGGACTGACTAGGGCTCCAATTATATGGTTCACTGACTTGTCCAGGCGACACATAAAACTAAACATCAGTTTAGTTTTAAGAGTGCCTCACAAGTTGGCACTCTAGTAGACACAAACAAATGACTGGCACTATGCCACCTAGGGACATGAAGCAGCAGTCTCGTTGCATCATTGTATGCTACCTTGAGCCTCTGCATACTCTTTTCCTTATAGTTAGACCACAATTGAGCAGTATATAGCGGTGTGATGTAGGTTCTAAACAGAGAGCACTTCACAAAGTCATTATATGGCTTTTCTTAGCGTTATACTTTATGCCATAATCAAGGCCATACTGAGAGCACACCTTCAGCATTTGCTGCAGCCCAGCACTACAGGTCCTTCTCAAAAAATTAGCATATTGTGATAAAGTTCATTATTTTCCATAATGTAATGATAAAAATTAAACTTTCATATATTTTAGATTCATTGCACACCAACTGAAATATTTCAGGTCTTTTATTGTTTTAATACTGATGATTTAAAAAAATTAGCATATTTCATCCGACCAATAAAAGAAGTGTTTTTAATACAAAAAAAGTCAACCTTCAAATAATTATGTTCAGTTATGCACTCAATACTTGGTCGGGAATCCTTTTGCAGAAATGACTGCTTCAATGCGGCGTGGCATGGAGGCAATCAGCCTGTGTCACTGCTGAGGTGTTATGGAGGCCCAGGATGCTTCGATAGCGGCCTTAAGCTCATCCAGAGTGTTGGGTCTTGCGTCTCTCAACTTTCTCTTCACAATATCCCACAGATTCTCTATGGGGTTCAGGTCAGGAGAGTTGGCAGGCCAATTGAGCACAGTAATACCATGGTCAGTAAACCATTTACCAGTGGTTTTGGCACTGTGAGCAGGTGCCAGGTCGTGCTGAAAAATGAAATCTTCATCTCCATAAAGCTGTTCAGCAGATGGAAGCATGAAGTGCTCCAAAATCTCCTGATAGCTAGCTGCATTGACCCTGCCCTTGATAAAACACAGTGGACCAACACCAGCAGCTGACATGGCACCCCAGACAATCACTGACTGTGGGTACTTGACACTGGACTTCAGGCATTTTGGCATTTCCTTCTCCCCAGTCTTCCTCCAGACTCTGGCACCTTGATTTCTGAATGACATGCAAAATTTGCTTTCATCCGAAAAAAGTACTTTGGACCACTGAGCAACAGTCCAGTGCTGCTTCTCTGTAGCCCAGGTCAGGCGCTTCTGTCGCTGTTTCTGGTTCAAAAGTGGCTTGACCTGGGGAATGCGGCACCTGTAGCCCATTTCCTGCACACGCCTGTGCACGGTGGCTCTGGATGTTTCTACTCCAGACTCAGTCCACTGCTTCCGCAGGTCCCCCAAGGTCTGGAATCGGTCCTTCTCCACAATCTTCCTCAGGGTCCGGTCACCTCTTCTCGTTGTGCAGCGTTTTTTGCCACACTTTTTCCTTCCCACAGACTTCCCACTGAGGTGCCTTGATACAGCACTCTGGGAACAGCCTATTTGTTCAGAAATTTCTTTCTGTGTCTTACCCTCTTGCTTGAGGGTGTCAATGATGGCCTTCTGGACAGCAGTCAGGTCGGCAGTCTTACCCATGATTGCGGTTTTGAGTAATGAAACAGGCTGGGAGTTTTTAAAAGCCTCAGGAATCTTTTGCAGGTGTTTAGAGTTAATTAGTTGATTCAGATGATTAGGTTAATAGCTCGTTTAGAGACCCTTTTCATGATATGCTAATTTTTTGAGATAGGAATTTTGGGTTTTCATGAGCTGTATGCCAAAATCATCAGTATTAAAACAATAAAAGACCTGAAATATTTCAGTTGGTGTGCAATGAATCTAAAATATATGAAAGTTTAATTTTTATCATTACATTATGGAAAATAATGAACTTTATCACAATATGCAAATTTTTTGAGAAGGACCTGTATATGTACATATATATCTGCCCATATATAAAACCTATTAGAAAATGGAACAATTTCATATATTGACATATAAAACTAGCCCATATATTTTATGTATGTATAATAGTATTTTTTATATATATATATGTCACATATATAATTATCAATATACATGACATATATTTATTTGTATAAATGTTCAATATACAAACTACACATATATGCATAGCATATTGCTTACATACATGTAACATATATATGTCCCTAATATGTTTTTATATCGTCTTAATATATATTATATATTTAAAATGATACATACACTGCCGTTCAAAAGTTTGGGGTCGGTACAATTTTTAATGTTTTTAAAAGAAGTCACTTATGCTCACCAATGCTGTATTTATTTCATTAAAAATACAACAAAAAACAGTAATATAGTGAAATATTACTACAATTTAAAATAACTGTTTTTGATTTTAATATATTTTAAAATATTATTTATTCCTGTGATCAAAGCTGAATTTTCAGCATCATTACTCCAGTCTTCAGTGTCACATGATCCTTCAGAAATCATTCTAATATGATGATTTGATGCTCAAGAAACATTTATGATTATGATCAATGTTGAAAACAGTTGTGTACCATTTTATTTTAGGATTCTTTGATGAACAGAAATTAAAAACAACAGCATTTATTTGAAATAGAATCTTTTATAACATTATACATGTCTTTATTGTCACTTTTGATCAATTTAATTCCTCCTTGATGAATAAAAGTATTGATTTATTTTATTTATTTCCCCCAAAAAATAAAATAAAAATACTTACTGACCCCAAAGTTTTGAACGGTAGTGTTTAATGTTACAAAAGATTCTATTTCAAATAAATGCTGTTCTTTTGAACTTTCTATTTATCAAAGAATCCTGAAATAAAAATGTAAATAACTGTTTCAACATTGATAATAATGAGAAATGTTTCTTGAGCATCAAATCATCATATTAGAATGAATTCTGAAGGATCATGTGACACTGAAGACTGGAGTAATGATGCTGAAAATTCAACTTTAAAATCACAGGAATAAATTATATTTTAAAATATATTAAAATCGAAAACAGTTATTTTAAATTGTAATAATATTTCACAATATTACTGATTTTTTGTTGTATTTCTAATTAAATAAATACAGCATTGGTGAGCATAAGTGACTTCTTTTAAAAACATTAAAAATCGTACCGACCCCAAACTTTTGAACGGCAGTGTATATATATTTTTGATAAATGTATATGGAATATATAAATGGAATATATAAAAACATTGTGTTCACATATTTTGAATATGTTATGTTCTTATATTATGTATATTAATTGCAAAATGTTTTGCATTAATGTATGGTGTAAACTAAACAAACATGCTTTCATTAATTTCTTAAATAGTTTTAAATATAGGTTATGGACGTGTACTTACACACTTGCAATGCAATGCACATGACATGCCTAAACCTTAAATGTTAAACGGTGAAGTTAGCAAAAAAAGAAGTAATACAGTACAGTTAAAACATTAAAAATTTATTAAAACAGTTTTAATTTAAAAAGAAAAACTGTTAAGCTGAGCAAAATTAGAAAACTACTGAACACACAACTTTATTATATACTAGTGATGTCCGGTTCTGGAACGAATCGTTATTTTGAACCGGTTCTTTTTAGTGAACCAGTACACCAAATCGGACTGAATCGTGCGAAACAGTTTGCGTCTTGCGTCAGCGCATCCACAACTACTCACTTTCAGACACCTCTGACTCGAAATAAACCAATATCCTGGAGTATATTTTACTCCAGTAACTCCAACAGTTCACTGAACTGAGACGTGCTGAGAGAAGTAATGAGCACGAGCAGCTGATACTGAGCATACGCATACTACCGAACGTACAGGTACAGCCGTTCTCAATCACCAGTACAGAACCGAGAACTGTTTCTTTCGGACACATTCGACATACTGAGAACCGTTGAGCTGAGCATGCGTGCAATTTTTTCAGAGGGAGGAAATATTTTGTGTAACAAAATAAAACATGTTGGAAACATCTTTATCACATAATTACTGTCTTTTCACTGTATTATTTTAAAGATTGGAAATGAATGGATTGTAAAACTAAACAATTATTATTATACTAAAACATTATTTTCAGGAACAGCTCATTTAATTTCTAAGTAAGTTGATATTTGACGTAAACTCTTGCCAAGATTTTAAGAGTGCAAAGTAAATGTTTATAATGTGTTAATCAAAACATAACGTATTAAACATACTGGAGACATGTATCAACTTTTTAGTTTTGTCGACTGTAGGCTATATTCAGGTTTCAGCAGTTCTCAGATCAGCGCACGCTGCACGTACTCCTACAGCAGTTCTGTGATCACCAGTACAGAACCGAGAACGGTTTCTTTTGGACACGTTCGATACAGAGAACTGATGAGCTGGAGATACTGAGCATGCGTGATAGCCCCGTCTCTGAACCGAACACGGAGGCGGAACCATTATAACTTCGCCGTCATTATGTTAAGCCCGCCCACCGACTCTATACACTATGTGATTGGCCTGACTAGATTTTGATTTCTAGGCTAATTAATGCCTTTGTCTGAATTTATTTTTATCCGCCGGGATGATAGAATTGACGTCACATTACTTGAGGACGTAAAAGAACTGGTGAACTGTTTTTTTTAACCGGTTCATTGAAACAAACTGTTCGAACAGATTCGCAGAAAATAACCGGACTTCCCATCATTATTATATACAAATACAATATTACAACAAAACATAAAACAAACCCAGAAAAGGAAAATCCACCAACAGGTATATGATACCGCCTGTTCATATTTTAAGTTTGTTGAGACTTTTTGGATGTCCGCAGCTCAGTGACCTTTTGAATAATAGCTACCCCTAGTTGGCCCCTGGTGGTTCCAGGAAATTTCTGGATCACTGCATCTGTAAAAAAGACAAATTGTTTTATTGGCATTTGAATTTGTTTTTAATAAGTCTTTACTGTCGTAACTTGCTGTACTACAGTAGTGGTTTGGAAAAACAGCATACTCAGTTTCCTGTAGGCTGGAAGGTGATGCCAGTTGTTCCTGTGTGCTCTGCTCCTTTGCTTCAAGACATTTCCCCAGCTTGCCCATTGTACTAAGGAGTTTTGGCATTTCTAGGAAGCAAAACAGTAAAAAAAAAAATTGCTTTTCAGTATCAGTATTTTCAATTTCTTTAGCAGAAAATGAAAATCAGCTTGCCCAAAACAGTAAGCTCGGAAATAATAGCAGAGTGGATTAGCTGATGGCATTAAAACAGATAAAAAGATATAGCCTTGTATATAAGCTTTACCATAAGTAAAAACAGGCAAAGCAACATAAACAACTCTGACAGACTGCGTGTACTTGGCTGTGAAAAATGACTAATCCTGTCAAGATCTAGGGAAAGTTGTAGATTATTAGGTTCTCCTAACTTTGGATGATTCATTTTAAGTATTTAAAGTATTTAATTTCTAAATGTAGTAATTAATTTGAAAAGTTATAAGTAATAATGATTTTGTTTTATTTTATCCTGAAGCAACAACTTTATAGTGGGCAGCCAATTATTTTTTACATTTGCAATGCAGATGCTAGTTTTAGGTCTCAGTAAAAAAAAAAATCTTGTGACCTTTTGGGGCTAGATGGTCCGTCATTACTGGTCTCCTCTTCAACAAGCCTAGGGTTTGGCCTGCATTTTCTTTTGCTCAGAAGTTTTGGACTGGACTGATGTTGTGTCCTCATTAGTTTTTCTAGGGTGGACTGTCTCTCTGTGGGGAAAAAAGGGGAATACAAAATGTAAAATCTAAAACAAAAGATACAACTAGGGCTATGAAAATGACAACAACATAGGCTGACCACATGTAAGCGCTTATGCACCCACAAAATTATTGATGTCATGATGACAGTGTTCAAAATATTAGCACACATACTGACAGGGATTTAATATCCTGCAAGTTTACATTGGCATACATTTGAGATATTTTTACTTTAGTATTATTGTATTAGTTCTAGACTCTAAAGGCATATTGTATTTTTTTCTCCACTACATGTGTCTGACAGCTGAAATCTCACTTTTTTAAGATATTATTCTCACATAAAAAACATTTAAATATCTTAGAATGATGCACTGCAGTGTAACGTTAACAATCTGGGCCTACTCCTAGCTCGTAAACATGACCATGAAAATCAGAACATGAAAATGCAACGCACACAATAAAGCAGTATTAACAGTAGCGTTAAAAACAAAAACAAAAAAAAACAAAAACAAACCTTAACAGTTCAACACTGAATATCTGCTCAATTATCCGATCTGTACTAGCTTCGATGTGATAAGTAGCTTATAAATAGCTCATGCAATTCAGCGATTATTTTAATTATTTATTCTCTGTGCAATATCAATGTGTGAATTATAATAAAAGTTCAGAAATTAACTTACCTGCAACTTATGCACAGTTGCCTCGTACGGCCATCCCGCCTTTAGGTTTTTTCTTCAGTCCACCTCTCCACTCACTTAAAGGGGTCATATAATGCCATTTTTGTACAAGTTAATATGAATCTTTAGGGTCTAAATAAAAACTTTGTAATATACTTTTATTAAAAATTCTCATTAGTATTTTAAGAAAACACTAATTTTACCTGCTCAAAAACAGCTCTGTTTTCAGCACGCCGTTTCAGTGCATATGCCTTTAAATGATAATGAGCTTTGCTCACTCCGCCCCTCTGTTCTGTGCGTACAGTTTTTAATAACACAATAACCATAACGCGTTGTTCATTATAAACGTGGGATTATTAATTATATTGAGAACGTCGTAACGTTACATAGAATACATGCCGTAATGTACCCGTGTAAACATTAGCCACATTCATCGTGAAGCGTGCAAGAACAAGCGATATGCAAAGATTAATATTTAAAGGTTAATAAAACGTTACACTCACTTCTTCTGAAGGTGCAGCAGGGACACGAATAGTTGGTACCGATTCCTTTTTCAGGAGCAGCTTCTTAGCAAAACCAGCTTTATGACCCTCCTCGTTTATAAAGCAATCTGGTGTGAAATGATTCGCGCAAACATGAACGCATTGACGTTGCTCGTGGGGAATATTCCCATCGTAAACAAAACTCAGCCACTGCGTCTTCAGCGGTTCCGATTTAGGAACATCAAAATGACTGCTGTGTTCATTATTACACCCAAGAACAGAACACCACAATCGCTTAGACGCCATTCTGCTCCAGTGTAAAGGAAACAATGACGGACTATGAGGACAGCTCGCTCAGGGCGGGGCTGTGCTGAAACGCTGCTGTCAATCAACAATCGTGGGAGGGGCGTCCGTTTTATCTACGTCACAAAAACGAACGGCTCAATTTGAGGCAGGGAAAAACATATAAGGAGATTAAAACAAAAACACTGGATGGATTTTTATCATTATATGATGGTTGTGTACAGGCACTGTCAACACACATTTCAATACAATCAACTTGTAAAAGTGCATGTACCATTATATGACCCCTTTAAATATAGCCTACAGATCTGTCATCAAGTCAGTCTAAGAAATCATTAATATTGAAGTTTTTTATGTGTGATGTTGGAACAATGCTCCAACTTTAATTATCAGTTTCTTCTTTCCACTCGACAAGGGCGAACATTCTTCATCCGTTGGTCTCTGATTCAATGCGCATAATTTGGCGGTCTTTTGATTGAGTTTGAATTTTGGCACGCCTATGGCATTAGGCAATGACGTAAGGTATTGGGGTGGAACGCATGCTAAATGCATGGCCTGAAATGCAGACAGAAGTGTTTCTACCAAGCGGCAACCTCCCTGTCTCTCTCTTGAAACCAACACGGAAGTGAATTAAACTGCAATTCATCGACTGGCCGCAAAAGTGAGTCAAATCTGTATCTCCCCCATGTTAAAATGCCCAGCTTTACCGCAGAAACAAATATGTTTACAGCCTGATGTCTTAAGTTGTTTTGGTCTATACAGCTAATTTTGCCCTTCGTGACAACTGTGAGGGGGGTGAATTTTTTTTAGAACTCATCCGTTTAAATTATATTAAGCCTTAAAATGCTGCATAATCAAGGGTGTGGCCACTTGAGTGACAGGTGGATTGCCGCTGCTGTTAGCCGTTTGTCTGCTCTCTGTTAGCCATCACATCACCTCAGCTGATTCCAGCTGCTGAACTTGCCATCTCTTCCGTGTTTGTACTTTTTTTCGGGATTATTTCATACAATTTAATACACGCCTTATACCTTCGCCCACGCCGTTGGATTCCGTCGTTGTCGAGTATCGAAAGACCAGCGCTGTTTTTCAGTTGTTTTCCTCTGTGAACATGCACTCATGGATGTCTGACACTTTCGTTGCTTTTTGGAGTTCAGATTTAAAAATGTCTAAGATATACAGTAGAGGCCACACTCGTTCTGCGGTACCGTTGATCTTACGGAACAGATAGTCTATAATATGCTTATTTAACTTTTTAGTGTTCAATAAAAAGTACCGTCAGATTAAATCCTGCAGGTGTCAGTGCTTTCTCTCCGTCCCTTAAAGGGGCATTCGGCAACCCTAGCTATTTTTTCGCTGATTTTCACTTTTGTTGTCGCACGTTTTGTCAATGAGATCCCCCTACAGCTGTGAGGCGTATATTTCACAACAATGTCGTAAAAAAACCTCACTTGTGGCACCCTCCTCCCCCTTTCTACCGCTGCTCATGTGCATTTGTTATTATCGGAGCCGGCCAACTTGATCGTGTGGAGCTATGTCTACCGAGGTGGATAATACATCATACACATTGAGGGCGGCGTGTGTGTTTATGTCGAATTGCCATGAAGCAGTTTGTGTTTCTCGCTCGTTCTCGCTTCTCACGAGACTTCCTATTTTCAACTTACCGGGACGTTAATCCTCATGTTGCAAGGTTGGTTTTCCGCCTGGGAACGCTGGAGGGAGCGGGGAAAGTCACCATTCTCACCAGAACAGGTTATTAAACCATCCAAATGATTTCTAAACGGTTTTATTAAGTTGAAATAGTTGCCGAATGCCCCTTTAAATGAGCGCGGATTTCTAGTGCATTTACTTGAACTTTAGGTAATATCTATCAGAATTTAAAATGGACTGAATAAAGCTCTCTACGAACTTGACGTGCGGTGCCGTGCTGACATGTATGCGCCTGAATCACTGTCACACACACACGCTCAGAGCAAATATTGTAAGTTACTGCATGAGAATAATAATGCATCACAATACACATAGTCTCATGGTTAGTTATGTCTTTTAACTATTATAGTATTTCAAAAGGCAAAAACATGAACTTTAACTATTGGCTTTAGGCCTAACATTACTTCAAGTCAACTGTCACTTTAGCGCGAGGCCAGTAGCACATTAGCTCCTTTTAGCCTGCTGAGCAAACTCGATCACGTCGAGCTAGGTGGGCGTAGTTTCAGCATCCAGGCACCTCAACTCCACCCACGTCCCGCCTTTTTGCCCATTTTCGTTTATCCGGGAGTGACACGCTTCCAAGATGGCGACGGCCGACTCCGCCCACTTTAGGCTTCAAAAACGCTGTTCAGAAACCTACGGGTGACGTCACAGACACTACGTCCATATTTTTTTACAGTCTATGGTTTTACATGCCTTTGGAACAGCACAGATGTGATTATACCGGCGACTTTTCTTAATTATTATGAAGGAACGTTTTAATTTTTTTCATATCTGACATCAGTGACATCAGTTTTTGCAGCTCTGCCACGCTTTGTTGGAGACATATTAACTGTGTATTATTCTGTATGCATCTGCATATGTAGTGCATGTATTAATGTATGTATTTTCTTACATATAGAAATTGGTTATATTGATATTTGGTTATTTATGATATGAAAAAAAAAAATTAAGTTTGCAAATATAATTTGTTTAGTATTTGTTTTGTTTTTATGAGCCAGTTAAGATAAGGTAAAATAATAATAAAAAAAACAATTTTATTTATAAAAAAATTGTGCTAATTCTAAAATGGGATAGAAATTGAAAAGAAATGTGGATTGTGTAGACTTGTTAAAAGTTCAAGATGTTCAAATAAGGAAAAGAAGGAATGAATTAATAAGGAAACCATAAGCATGTAAAATATGTATGTTGTTTAAATAAATTTGCATATATAAATTAAACATATCAGTGAAATATATGGTTATAACATACAATATTATATAAACAATAATCATATACATTGTATTAATATATGTCAATATACTCATTTAATATGGACAATTTATATATGTTATAAACCTATATCAACATATATCTAGAGATATGTATATATGTGGTAGCAATATATTGTCTTATATTTAGCATATATGACAGCGTCACTTGCGATATAGGGACATATATGTCATATATTACATTTCCGTGCACTCCATTACTAACATGGAAAGGAGCAGATACAACATTGTCCCATTTAACCATAAACGTTTGATGGGCATACCAAAACACTAAAATTCTCACTAAAAATTTAGGGGCACCTCTATCTAGCAATTTTACAAACAATCGTTCATGATTAATTCTATCAAATGCCTTTGACGCATCAATAAAACATAGGAATATAGATGTATTCAGGCTTGTGTACCTGGACACAATCTCTTTAAGAGCATAGATACACAGGTCAGTTCCATGCTTTCTTTTGAACCCAAACTGATTGTCAGTAGTAAGGACATACATTTCTAGCTTTGTTAACAGTATTCTCTCCAGTCTTTTTGGACAAGATACTGGCTAATGCAATAGGTCGATAATTGTCAATACTGTTGAGCTTACCAGCCTTGTCTTTAAGCACAGGCAGTAACATCACAGACATAATAGCATTTGGCAGGACACCATGGACCAAACAACCATTAAAACACATGGACAGCAAAGGACAGAGCTTATGGCTGGCATATTTTAAATGTTCTGCAGTAATACAGTCCATACCACAGGCTTTGTTGTTCTCCAACATATCAATGGCACCATGAATATCTGCTGCCCTAACTATCATATCTGCTGAGAAATCAATATGTTCATGATTGATTCTAACTGGGCTACTTTTAACACAATTAAACAGGTCCCGGTAGTGCTCACGCCAAAGCTCAGCTATTTTTTCTGGGCCACTAATACTTTCAATATCCGCCGGTAAGGATGTTTTATTGGAATTCATTACTTTGACCTCTTGCCACAAGTCAGTAAGGTTATTGTTCTGTAGCTTTCTGGCTAACGAGTCTGCTCTCATTGTGTTTTCATTTTTCTTAATATAACGGAGTGCATACTTAACTCTAGCATTTGTCCGTTTTTTCATATCTAGCAATACCCCATGTCTAGGCTTACCTGCCTCTGACCAGAGTCTAAAGGCCTCTCTTGCCTCAGCATACTGCTCAGCCACAAACTCATTCCACCCAGGCCTGATGTTAAATACCTTTCTGTTCGCAATGAATATTCAACCACCACCTCTTTACTCAGTTTTGACCAGTTTACTTGAAGAAGCAGCATTATTATTTCTAGACAACAGAGGGACATTCTCAACATCTAACAGAGCGGCAATAGGTATGTGATCAGAGGTGGCAAGTTCATAGCAAATCTCCACATTTACCAGTGAGGCATGAGCATCAGCTGTGGTCACAATATGATCTAACCAAGATGTTGTGTTCCAGGCTTCACTAACATAAGTAAAACTTGTGTCAGGCAACAAAGCTATACTCGATAGAATTAATTTAGACTCATTACAAAACTGCTGCAGGTGTGCTGCAAATAAAGATTTGCTATCTGACATGTCAGCATTAAAATCATCCATAACAAACACAAGATGAGCTATTATCCTCTATGAATGACTGAATAAAAGCTAGCCTGTTCAGAAATTCGTCCTCATGCTCATATGATTCATACGGTGTATAAACATTTTAAACAGTAAATTTCTTTTCATTAAAATTAATCTCTAGCCCTATGGCCCAGTCAACATTTAGGTGCACCACATTCACCACTGAGTCATATTTAATGTTCCACAGTATAGCTACACCACCAGCTATCCTACCTCAACCCAGCCTTGTACTGAGGTCAGTAGTAGACTCTCCAGCCCCATGGAAATTCACGTGTATAGTGTTCAACTCATCCAGATTGTCAGGGTTGAGGTGCTGGTTGAAGGATGAATCAATAGGCAGAAGTCCAATACAAACGTTTACTTAATAAAAATGAAACAAAATGGTACAGGCAGGTAGACGGGTTGAAGATCCACGAGAAACACAGCATACACTCAACATGTGCTAACATTCACATTGATAACAACAACGACCGACAAAGACTGAATGAACCGAGGCTAACTAAATACAGAGACAAATGAACCATAATGATGTGAAGACAGGTGACACAGATGATGATAACGAGGAACAGGCTGGTAAGTGAGGGAGTGAGTTCAGGTGTGGAGACAAGGAGGATTCTGGGAAGTGTAGTGAAGAGACAAGGACAGACTGGTGCAGACGAAGACTGTGACATTACACCCCCCTCCCGGTAGGCGTGTCCTCACGCCGTAGAACAGGGGTGGGAGGGTGGGCATCCTGGAGTCCGTGACGGGAAGGTGGACCGGGTGCAGCAGGTCGGACTCCAGGATGGTCCAGGCGGCCATGGCGGAGCAGGACGAGAGGGCGGCCAGGGCGGAGCAGGACTTGCAGGCGGCCTGGGCGGAGCAGGACTTGCAGGCGGCCAGGGCGGAGCAGGACGTGGGCGTGGCCACGGCGGAGCAGACGAACCCTCGGGCGTCCAGGGCGGAGCAGGCTGTGGGCGTAACCACGGCAGAGCAGTAGGACCTTCAGGCGGCCACGGCGGAGAGGACCCTTCGGGCGACCACGGCGGTGAAGACCCTTCGGGCGGCCACGGCGGTGAAGACCCTTCGGGCGGCCATGGCGGTGACGGATAGCCCCCCCCCCCAAATTTTCTTGGGGAGAACTGACACCGGTTCAGGAACAGACGCGGGCTCAGGCTGGGGAGACTGGACATGCATAGTCTCTGGCTGGGCAGACGGGACGTGACCAGTCTCTGCGTGCCTGACGTACCCCAGCGGTGAAGAGGGCTTGGTGCTGGACGGAACCAGCGGCGAAGAGGGCTTGGTGCTGGACGGAACCAGCGGCGAAGAGGGCTTGGTGCTGGACGGAACCAGCGGCGAAGAGGGCTTGGTGCTGGACGGAACCAGCGGCGAAGAGGGCTTGGTGCTGGACGGAACCAGCAGAGAAGAGGGCTTTGAACGGACGGTCTCCGGCTGGACGGTCTCCGGCTGGACGGTCTCCGGCTGGGCGAGCGGAGAAGGGTCTGGGCAGGTGGTCATGGCATGCCATGGGAGGAAGCTCTCCAGACATCTGGAGAGTGCCACTCTCCAGTCTAGACCGGAGATGTCTGGGAGCTCCCTCGGGTCCATGGTTTCCACCCCCAGCCGATAACATGCCATAATGGCCTCGTCGTTTAGAGGGCTGGAGGCAGCCAGAGGAATAAAACCCCAAGTGAATTTGAACAGATCGCGGCTATCCAAAGCCAAAGCCGCGATCTGTGCAGCGAGTCCCCAGCTCATCTTATTTTGGTCGGTCGTTCTGTCAGGGTTGAGGTGCTGGTTGAAGGATGAATCAATAGGCAGAAGTCCAATACAAACGTTTACTTAATAAAAATGAAACAAAATGGTACAGGCAGGTAGACGGGTTGAAGATCCACGAGAAACACAGCATACACTCAACATGTGCTAACATTCACATTGATAACAACAACGACCGACAAAGACTGAATGAACCGAGGCTAACTAAATACAGAGACAAATGAACCATAATGATGTGAAGACAGGTGACACAGATGATAACGAGGAACAGGCTGGTAAGTGAGGGAGTGAGTTCAGGTGTGGAGACAAGGAGGATTCTGGGAAGTGTAGTGAAGAGACAAGGACAGACTGGTGCAGACGAAGACTGTGACACAGATCTTGTTTCGCCAGCCAGGTTTCTTGCAGGCACAGAATGTCACACTCCTCCAGCATTGTATCCACAACTAGACGTTTTGATCTATCAGTAGCAGTATGTCCTACTCGCAACCCGCGGGTGTTGTACGAGACCACACGCATTTAATATGTTTTGTCTCTCCCAGCGGAGCAGCTGGCCTTCATCCCATCCTCGCCCTCAACTGCAGCAGGCACCCCAGCATCGTTATCATGCAACAGCCCCTCATCTCCAGAGCGGGGGGACATCCTCTGGACCAGACGGTCCTATGTCTGCTTTTCTAGGGCGACGAGGCTCATAATAGCGTCAGACAAAAGACCCAGTGGGCCAAAGCTGCGGATCGTACAACTCCGCCACATCATTACATTCAGCGGAGATACAGAAGGAGCTGAATCTACTCTGTGTCGCCTTTATTTTTCTACATGTCACTTCCCGACCCAGCTTCATTTTTAAATACTCACTGAGAGTATTGGCATCTACACTGAGATCAAACTTTGTAGCAAATATCTTTACCATCTTAGTTTTGACAGCTAGTATATTACTAACCTCACCAGTCCCGATTATGCCAGTTTTCTTTCTCACATGCCTCGTTGGAGTTTTTACAGTGCGAGGTGTAGGGCTACGATGGGCAGGGTTTTCAGGTACCTGCCTCAATCGTACCTGCTTCAGTCGGCGTCCATCCTTTACCACCATGCTCCATGGGGGGGTCTTCATTCGTCCCAGGGCTGGATCTACAGACTGGGCTATTTGACTGCCGTCAGACCCGCCATGCGTTGCTGTCACCCATCCATTAACCCCAGAAGGAGTGCAGGAGGCAGGATCAGGGCCCAGCTGCTTCTCCATCACAGTCAAAGGAAGACCTGTCGCGCCGGGCACAAGACCCGGTTGTATCTCCACAGCAGAGAGGCAGGCAGCCGAAAGAGTAGCGTCCAGGCCAGAATGCCCCTCCACAGCAGTCAGCCCGCTGTCAAGTTTAACAGAAACCTCCCGCAATGTTTCACAGGCATCTACCTGAGTTCCCATAGTACTTTTTAGGTAGTCAATGTCAGCATTAATTTGCTGCATTTTCCCAAGGAGCACAGACACATCGATGTGTTTAAATGAAACGGGGGGTAATTCATCCAGGATGTGCGATACAAATCTTGGGATCTCTTCACCGCACTCATTAATCGCTTGCAGGCACATTTTGACATTGTTAATGTCCTTCTTTTGTCCCCTGTGGGAGATCCATCGTTTGTAGTGTGGAAGGAGTTCTGACAAAACTGCCTTTGAAGACTCAATCCGCTCAGAGCTGAAACTGCTCGTTACTATCGACACAATATCATCGTGGCTTAGTGTTCGCATTTTAATCATGATAAAGTTCAGCAGCTCATCCTCAACTATGAATCTACCGTCTTCAGTATGGTAAATCTCCGGTTTAATTCGAGAAAACTCTCGTGTAAACTCTCCCACAGTACGCCGTGCTGCTACACCGGCCGCCATTGCGAAGTCTTATATCACTTATATCAGTACTTATTCTACTATATTGTTATACAACAATCTTGCATTTGGGAGCAATTTAGCAAGAACATAGCCTACACTGCGTACCTTTTTGTAATAATGGTGTACCAATACATACTGTATAGGCTTTTTAAAAATGACAGGGTACATATCTATGCATTTATACTTTTTTTTTTTTTGATAGCAAAAGTGCAGATGTTAAAAGGATAGTTCACTTTGAAATTAATTTTTGGTATGTTTTAGCTTACCTCAAGGGCATCCAAGATGTAGGTGTCTTTGTTTCTGCAGTAGTTTCAATTTTGATATTTTTAGGTCAAACCGTTCTTGTCTGTCAGTCATATAATGCAGGTCTATGGTCACCACCTCAAAGAGCATGCACAGAGAAGTCCAAATTAAACATGATTTAATGACTCGTAAATGTAAGTACACATTGATGGCCTAAGACACGAAATGAGCGGTTTGTGTGAGAAAACGAACAGTATTTATATCGTTTTTACCTCTTGTAACCACAGCCACGTCCAAGTGATCTGAGGGCGCGGGCGCTTCGGTCTGCGCAAGCGCCGGAAAGCGCCGGAAGTGATCTCTCGCGCGTGTACGTCACTCATTGTTTACACAGAGATTTCGGAAGTGTTACCTTTCACAGTGAAGATGTAAACATATTTAGATATACAGGAAATCGCAATGGAAGACGATTTCGATATGAATAAATAGGCTTGTTTGAGATGAGCAAAATCTGCGCAGAACCGATCACCGGTGATCAGCGCGTAATGCATGCCGGTTAGAAATGTGTCCGAGTGCGGTCCGCCTTGCGCTGATGTCATGCTGACGTGTGTCAAAAAGCTCTCGCGAGCGCAAGGCGCACGTGTCGGATTCTGCAGTCGTGCGCAGTTGCTCTCCACCGACTGCGCTGATCAAAAGTGTTATGTCTAAGTCCTGGTAATCATGAAGACAAGAACTTCTTACTACTTCAAGGTTTATTCAAACCCACAAGCAATGTAACAGTGCCACATGGCTACATAATTAGACAGCAGGTGCAACCACTACCATTCTTACTCTACACCTTTTATAGGTAACGTCATGTGAACTACAGCGCCATCTCCTGACAAGTACATAAACACAACATTCCCCCTTTACTCAAAACTATAAATTCCACCCAAAATACATAGTTGGTGCAATAGGCAAAACTTATACCATATTTACATCCAATTCAATTAGTTTAACAATATATTCTACATTCTGTAACCAGACCTATTAAAACTAGAATTACTTTCTCATTTAGCACAAGGTAATCAATGTCTTTTGTACTAAGTGACATAATCATGTAACCAACGCGGAGGGCGTTTCACTCGTGATGAAGACCTTACAGGAACAGATGGCGAAGCAATTTGATTAGGCAAGTTCACAAGTTCATCTTTAGGCAACACAGTAGAGGACGGAACAGACTGGAGGGGCAAGGACACCAGTTCACTCTCAATAACATTTTCCATAGGTGCACAAGCTGGAGAAAGATGAGAGGCATGCCAATTTTTTCCATCTGATAATTGGTAAGTGCATGGACCAAGTTGATATACAATTTTCAAAGGTTTTGAGAATCTCGGATGTCCTTTTGGAACATGAACTGGAATTTTTATACGCACCCAGTCTCCAGATTTGAACTCAGGAGTAGAGGCTCTTCGTTTGAAATCTGTGTATGTTTTCATCTTCTTTTGAGATAATGACACTTTCTGACTCACAGCAGGATCCTTACAAGTCACAGGAAGAGGGAGAACATTAAGACGAGTACGCATTTTCCTGCCACAGAGTAACTCAAAAGGAGACCGTCCAGTAACAGAATGGGTAGTAGCACGGTAAGTTTGAAGGAATTCTGTTACTGTTGATTTCCATGGCTTTCCAGACAGAATAGCAGATTGAATAGAACTCTTCAGTACTCGATGGAATCGCTCAATAGCTCCATTTGCAGCTGGATGATACACTGATGTACGTATGTGTTGAATGTCTCGATCTTTCAGAAATGCTGCAAACTCCACTGACTTGAACTGACATCCATTGTCAGATACAATGTAATGAGGATTTCCAAATCTGCTGAAGACTGATGTCAAGAAGTTGATCACATTTTTACTTGTGATTGAAGAAGTGAACGCTACTTCTGGCCACTTACTATGATAGTCAATCAATGTCATAATGTACCGACAATCCCAAGTAGCGGTATCAAATGGGCCAACAATGTCAACAGCCACTTTTTCCCATGGCATAGATGGAAAAGGTACAGGTTGTAAAGGTGCAGCACGAACGGTTGTAGTCTTGTCAGAAGACAAGCAAACCTCACAGTTCTTGATCTGTTCATTAACCAAGCAGTCAATACCAGGCCACCAGTAAAGTTCACGAATGCGCTGTTTCGTACGCACTATTCCTTGATGACCTTCATGGGCCAGTTTCACCAAAACACGTCGCAATACAACAGGAACAACAAGACGTGACCCTCTAAACACATAGTCCTTTTGCACAGCAAGTTCATGACGTACTTGAAAATATGGACGTAGAACCACCCCCACAGCAGCTGATGAAGAAGGCCATCCACGATCAATCTGAGCACGTAATGCAGTCATTTCTGAGCATGATGCAGAGGCAGAAGCAAATTCAGTTGGAGACACAGCAGACATTTCAGAAGACAAAAATGCAACAAACTCTGGTTCAGTATCAGAGAGATCCTCATCAGAAGCAGGCAAGGGTAGGCGTGAAAGATAATCAGCAACCTGGTTTTGGGAGCCAGGATAATAATTCACCTCATAATTAAAACACAGGAGTCGCTCTGCCCAACGCGCAATCCTCATTCCAGCGCGATCTGTGCCTTTAGAGGAGAGGAGCACTGTCAAGGCCTGATGATCCGTACGTAGAAGAAATTTTCGACCCCAGAGGTAAGTTCTCCATTTTTCAACAGCCCAGACACATGCTAAAGCTTCCTTTTCAATCGTTGAATATTTACGTTCCGCAATCGACAATGTTCTTGAAGCAAATGCAACAATGTGCTCTGTGTTGTTTTCATGAATTTGAGAGAATACAGCACCTAGTCCATAATCTGATGCATCCGTCGAAACGACAGTGGCCAAGTTAGGGTCAAACAATGCCAAAGCGGGCCTTTGAAGTAACAACTCCTTTACAGTACTGAAACTCTTCTGAGCCTCATCTGACCAACAGAACTCAGATCCTTGTCTGATGCAAGCACGCAATGGCTCTACTACTGTAGCAAAATTTGGAATAAATTTATTGTACCATGACAACAATCCAAGAAGGGAACGAAGCTGATGTGCATCTTTAGGAACAGGAGCATAAAGCATTGCACTAAGATGATCCTCATCTGGGTGAATACCCCGTGCAGATACAGTATGACCAAGGAAGCGCAAACTGCTTTTATTAAAGTGACATTTTGAATCATTCAACTGTAAGCCTGCATCTTGTATGCGCTGAATAACCACTTTAAGCATGTGGTCATGGTCACTTTTTGTGTGTCCCCAGACAATAACGTCATCCAAATAATTGGCTACATTTGGCAATCCTTGTAGAACAGTTGCTAGCATTTTCTGAAACGCAGATGGAGCTGAAGCAAGGCCAAAAGGTACTCGACAGAATCTAAATAACCCTTCATGAGTGATGAACGCAGTCAGATCACGACTTTCTTCATGTAACAGAAGTTGGAAATAAGCATTCTCTAAATCAATTGTAGAAAACACAGTTGCTCCACGCAGCATAGACATCATCTCATCAATATGGGGCAACGGATAACTGTCCGCAACAACAGCTTTATTTGGTTCTCGCAGGTCTACACACATGCGAATTCCACCGGTCTTCTTCTGAACAACTACAATTGGAGAAATCCACGGTGATGCATCCACTCGTTCAATAACACCCAAATCAAGAAGGCGTTGAAGTTCATCATTGACAGCATTTCGAACAGATAATGGCAACCGTCTAAGTTTCTGACGTACAGGTTTCACCACTGAAGAAGTCTTTACCTTATGCACAAATCCTTTTGCACATCCTAGCTTAGTAACAGGCACAGAACCAGAAAGTTGCATTACAGAAGCTGAAACCAATCCTGGAAGTATGGAAGAACCTTCAAACTTGAGATGCAACCCATTAATTAAATCCATTCCAAGAAGAGCAGTGCCACATTCAACTATAAAGATTGACGTATTACAGTTCATATTATCTCTGGTAACAGTAACAGGTAGACAACCAAGCACTGGTATTGGATCTCTTGAATACGTCACCAATTTAACAGAAGGAGGCAGCAAAGAGTCTTGTTTAAAGTGTTTTTCATACACAGATTTTGGCAGAATGGACACGGAAGATCCCGAATCCACAATCAACTCCACAGGTACAGAGGCTGATGCAGTCATGATAGTAGTAGTACACTTAATCTTATTAGATACTGAATCATGCATGTAAAGAATCTGAAGCTCAGGCAGTTCAATCTCATGTACCGAATGTGCTTGCTGTGAACGACACACTCTTGAAAAATGTCCCAACTTTTGACAATTATTGCACTTTACAGAAACTGCAGGACATCTGGAATCATTTGCAAGATGTTTTGTAGATCCACATCGATAACATGCACGGGCCAAGGAAGTAGCAAAAGACTTTGGAGGCACAGACAGAGGTTTCAAAGGTGATTGTCTTTTGTAACGATCAACAGCAGGCACACTTGTTGCTTGTATTGCTTGCACAGGTACTGAAGTCTGATTTAAAAAAAGTTTAGCTTGTTCACCAGCAGCCTCCATTTGTGTAGCAATAGTAATAGCCTTGTTAAGAGTCAAATCAGTCTCTAATAGCAGACGTTCTCTAACACGATGACTGTTTACATTCTCCACTAGTTGATCTCGCAACATTTCATCATTATTAGATGCAAACTCACATGTCGTGGCCAAGTCCCGAAGAGAAGCAACATACTGCAGGATTGTTTCCCCTGGTGCTTGAATTCGTTTTCTGAATGCATGACGCTCAGCCACAACATTACGTCGAGGAATAAAGTGTAGTTTCAAAGTCTCAATAGCATCCTCCATTGTTTCTCCTTGGTTTGGTAAAGTATAGAACAATCTCTGACCTTCTGTTCCCAGGCAATGAAGAAGCAAAGCTCGCTTTCTTGCAACTGGCCAGTCATCTCCTGATGCATTTACGACAAGTAAGTAATTCTCAAACATCTTTAACCAGACGCCAAAAGGAATAGACGGCTCACCCGGACATGGTAAGAATGGCGTAGGAAAAGAAGCAACAGCAGCCATCTTTCATGTAGACCAGCAAAATCCTCGTCGCCAATTTGTTATGTCTAAGTCCTGGTAATCATGAAGACAAGAACTTCTTACTACTTCAAGGTTTATTCAAACCCACAAGCAATGTAACAGTGCCACATGGCTACATAATTAGACAGCAGGTGCAACCACTACCATTCTTACTCTACACCTTTTATAGGTAACGTCATGTGAACTACAGCGCCATCTCCTGACAAGTACATAAACACAACAAAAAGCATGATGGGAAACGACTTGCTGACGACACAGCTTAATGTTGATTGGTTTAAACAACCGTGATGTATTGTTCTCTTTTAAAATGTTTGATTTTAAAACTCGGATATCATGTTTTATGTGTATATGTTATGTGTGAATATTCCCAAACTCTCGGACAGTGCGATGGGTTATGCAATGTCATTTTATTATATATAAAAAAAACACATAGCCTATGTCTGTATTAAAGAAAAAATGATTGATAAACACTTATTTGGAATGGAATTAAATAAGTAATTTGGGTGTCTTGTTCATTATATTTATTTTCATATAAAAGCAACAGAACTTAAATTACATCCAGTTTATTAGGCGGCTGCAGTGCACGAGCGTGAATCCCGTGAATCCCGCGATATCCATCATTGATCTCGCAGGTGTCAGATCCACTGCGAGAAGCGAGAAATGTCCGGCTTGCCTGCGCTTTTTTCACTCCTCCTCTCACTGCAGCCGCCTACTCTCGACTACATTTCAGGCGAGGCAAGGCGCATCTCAAACAAGCCTAATATGTTTACATCTTCACAGTGACGTACACGCGGGAGAGATCACTTCCGGCGCTTTCCGGCGCTTGCGCAGACCGAAGCGCCCGCGCCCTCAGATCACTTGGACGTGGCTGTGGTTACAAGAGGTAAAAACGATATAAATACTGTTCGTTTTCTCACACAAACCGCTCATTTCGTGTCTTAGGCCATCAATGTGTACTTACATTTACGAGTCATTAAGTTAAATCATGTTTAATTTGGACTTCTCTGTGCATGCTCTTTGAGGTGGTGACCATAGACCTGCATTATATGACTGACAGACAAGAACGGTTTGACCTAAAAATATCAAAATTGAAACTACTGCGGAAACAAAGACACCTACATCTTGGATGCCCTTGAGGTAAGCTAAAAGATACAAAAATTAATTTCAAAGTGAACTATTCCTTTAAGCTTGGGCTAACATGTTGCAAGGCAAGTAAAGCCAAATCTATAGCAATTTTTTTAAATACTGGGAAATATACTCTATTGTTTCACGTAGTTACAGGGTAAGTGTGAGATTGCGGGCCGTAATTTAAAGTGGTGCTTGTTATATTTTATATTTACATCATTATTATTTACTAAAACAGCATACGTCTATCTATCTATCTATCTATCTATCTATCTATCTATCTATCTATCTATCTATCTATCTATCTATCTGTCTGTCTGTCTGTCTGTCTGTCTGTCTGTCTGTCTGTCTCTGTCTCTGTCTGATATATACAAGATACAAGTTAATTGGATTCTGATATCTAAATAATGTTTTGTAAATAGTCCGTTAATGATTTTTGACAGATAGAGATAAGGTTGATCTGCACCAACTGGCAAAAGGGCCCACCAACTTAAACCTAGAACTAAACAATAAATATGATATGGAAGTTGATCCCTCAGTACAATAACACATGAGACTGTCCCATAGCCGAACACCAGTGTAAGGCCTGCCCAATCGGTCCAACGACAGTTTCCGATAAGCGGTTGAAGGATTACTGCGTGTTACTGTCTTTTCAGTGTGGCAAATAATTGTATTACCTCCTTGTTTCATCTGACTCCAAAAATGAAAAAGGTTTATTTGATGTTTGTAAATGATTAAATTTAGGTGAATGTTTGATTATTCTATTTAACTCTTTATTGAAATTACCCCCGTTCATCATGATTCTTATAACTCTTCGAGTCTCCCACCGGCCGGGTATACGATCTCATAATCTTTTTTATGAAAAAGATTATGAGATCTCTAAAACAATTGTCAGCAGCCATATCACCCTGTAGCCCAAGACTGGTTGCCCACTGAAGCTGAGCAGGACTGAGCCTGATTAGTACCTGGATGAGAGACCTCCTGAGAAAACCAGGTTGCTGCTGGAAGAGGTGTTAGTGAGGCCAGCAGGGGGCGCTCACCCTGTGGTCTGTGTGGTTCCTAACGCTCCAGTATAGTGACGGGACACTATACTGTCAAAGAGCACCATCCTTCGGATGAGACGTTAAACCGAGGTCCTGACTCTCTGTGGTCATTAAAAATCCCAGGATGTCCTTTGAAAAAGAGTAGGGGTGTAACCCCAGGATCCTGGCCAAATTTGCCCCTTGGCCTCTGTCCATCATGGCCTCCTAATCATCCCCATACAATGGTTGGCTTCATCACTGTCTCCTCTCCACCAGTAAGCTGGTGTGTGGTGGGCGTTCTGGCGCAATATGGCTGCCGTCGCATCATCCAGGTGATGCTGCACATTGGTGGTGGTTGAGGAGATTCCCCCTTCCATGTAAAAGCGCTTTGAGTACCCAGAAAAGCGCTATATAAATGTAACGAATTATGATTATTTTATTATTATAATCACAAACTCGTCAGTCTCAGGCATTAGACAGAGGCGATTAACTATATCCTACTACACTTTGCTCATATTAGAATATATTATTTGGTCTCCATAGATCTGAACACACTTAATTAAGGTAAGATATTGGCTGAGTCCGCAAACTGATAAATGCTGCCTCCGGAGGACACATTCCAAGGTCGGAAGGCATCAAGAAACGTACAAATGCAATGTTAGTTTCACTTTCTGTCCTGAGACCTTCATCTGATCGATTTTTGAAGTCGGCTTTGACATCCCAGAATCCTGTGCTTTCCAGTCTGTGACAGTTGAGCCAGAAAAATAAAGATGGCGTCTGAAAGTTGGGCTGGTCATCAGTTTGTGTGTAAATTTTTTTATCAATGTTTTCCACTTATGATGTCATTTCTAGCGAGAAATTACTATTGTAGTCATTAAATATTTACTTAGTTTTCACCAAAACTCGCTCTATTTTGCTGTAGATCATTAAACCGTAACACTGCCAGAAGTCGATCTGAAATCAGTTTCATGAGGTAGCCTACTTTCATGCGCAATCGCTGCCTGCAAAATTAAAGTCAAAGCTACCTGACATTAGAAAAATACATAATACTGAGTAGGGATGGGAATTGATACGATTTTATCAACATCAATGCCACTGACGATTCTGCTTATCGATCCGATTCTTTAACGATTCTCTTATCGATTCCCGATAGCACTGTGTGGAAAATAGTCATATGCTTTTTCAACAACAAAAAAAGTGTTTTTATTTGTTTTAAAGCTTACCCTTGAGTAAGCAAACTGTACTTTTTATGTAATTTATGTAATAAATGGAACCTTATTGTAAAGTGTTACCGATTAGTTATACACCGATTCTGACGTCTGGTGAGTTCAGTGTTGGAAAGATCAGGGTCCTCATTTATAACCATTGTGTACGCACAAAACAGGCCCTGAAAGAGGCGTACACCACTTCTGACGCACAAGTAGTGATTTATAAAAACAAACTTGACGGGAAAATTTGCGCATCTGCACGCAAACTCTGACCCATGCGTACGAACATTTTGGAGATGGAGCAGTTTGGCGACACCGATGGTGAGCTGGAGTTACATGTCTTTTTGGTCACTTTTAGACAGAAAATCTAAAAAAATTATACATATACAGAAAGATAATACAAATATAATTTCACTCACCAAGCCTATCACATGAAGCAAACATCCATCCCTTCTTAAATGTTCGCGCCAGCGAGCGCGTTGGGCCGTGTAGTGAAACTGACGCATAGCATAACGCATCTAAAACCGGAAATCTTCCTTATAAGTCCTAATCATAAATACAGTTCATGTTCACAATAACAGTTTAAATAAATAAAAGAATGATTTAAACTTTGTTTTACTTCTGTTGTAAAGATTTAGATTAAATATGCCATTCTGATTAATGGAGTTAAACACTTAAATTACATGAAATCATTACTGAGAAGTTACAACATTTTTTATATTCAATAAATAGAAATATTTGTTGTGATGCAAAGCTTTCGAACACTTTTCCTCTGGCATGCTGTGTTTTAATGTTTTAACTACAGAGATAATTGCTTATGATTATAGCAGATTGTCTGAGAAAATAGTTTCGTGCAAATAATGCACAACAAGGTCTATCTGTTTCCATTAAAAACATAAATCAATTAAAAATACTCTTTAGCCAGTGGAAAAGATTGAGAAAAACTTTCTCCGAAATGTATTTTACACTATTTTATTTATTTATTCAAAAACAAGGCAAGGATAGGCGACTAAATGATTTTTATTAATGTAACCAATGTGTCAGCACATCCGCATTTCATATTTTCCTAATGTCTTGTACCGTTAAACATGTTATCTCGTGGATGAATAATCATATGCAAATGATATGCAGATGAGGATATGCATAGTAAAACTAGGCGTTGTAAGCTCCATGTATGGTTGTTTCGGGGAGGAGACGCATGTGCGCACAATCTTCCGCTAACTGGGATTTATAAAGTGAATTATGCGCAGGTTCTGGCGTACGCACGGTTTTATAAGTCTGAATATTTTTTTGCGTACGCCATTTTTGGCTTTCTGGCGCACGTACACTTTTAGTAAGGATCCTACGCACAGTTTTATAAATGAGGCCCCAGTTGTTTTAACCATTCATTAAATTAATCGGTTCAAATGAGTCATTAGTTCGCGAATTGTGCGCGTTGTGTGATTATCCCAGCATTTCGGACATGGACATGGACATCCAACAAGATTTGTGTCAACAAAGAAAACATTTCATCACTGGATCGTTTTTTTCGTTTATTTAAAGGGTTGTTTTATGTCAGCTGAATGTGCGGAACGCTCTTCAGAGAAGATAAGGTAACTTATTTTAGCACAATTCACACCCGGTAATTCAGGAAAATAAAATCTCCGAATGCTCCCCATGAAACTTTGGTCTTCCGACCTTTTAACATCCTGTCGCTTTATTTTGGTTAATATGTGTGAGGGAGAGAGGGCAAGACAGCGCTTAGTGTGGAGATGGTGAAGTCTTGTTTACACTTTCGCCTGGCTCCGGCGAAAGTGTCTGGACATTCAGCATTACGGGCTGATCTGGCTACAAAAACGCCTTGAGCCTCTTGGAGCATTTCATTATATAATCAGACCAAGACAAAACATCCCCCAATGTGGGGAATGAACATACAATAGGAATTTGCATTGACTAGAGTTACAGACATAGGGAGTTCACACCTTGTTGAGGAACAGGAGGTAGTTTGGATGAAGGGCCCTGGGAAAACAGTGCATACCCAATGAGCAAAGCATCTCTAAACCCATATTACCATTTGGTTTACTTCTGTGGAGATGAGACCATTGTACCAGTCACACTGAGACATTTTAAATGATACCAAACATGACTGTTAATTCACTAGTATCGACATAGAGCATTATAATTTTTATATAATATTTCTAAGTGAACTGAGTGAAGAAAAGGATGTGTAAAGGGAAGGAAGTGGGGGAGAAGGAAAAAATGTGAAGGAAGGACAGGAGGGAAAGAAGCTTTCCCACAACTTCACTCTGTGGGGTGTGGAGACAAATGGCAGTATGCATTTGTGTTGTCCATATCTCAGGAGATCAAAGTATCTGAGGTTCTGTTTGCCTTACACCAGTGTGATCACAATGACTGTGACGGCTACAAAAGCCTTTCTCAATAGTGTATTAGCTCTACACGCTTGAACCCCAAAGATGAATTCAAAATCAATGTAGATGTATTATAGCATCTTTTTTTATTATTAACAGAATCATTACACTAATAAGCAGTTGATTTACATCCACACAACATTAGAATTCTCAATATTTTCATACATTTTTCAGTAGCATGTTACTGTGCTTCAGTCCTTAAATGTGCTTTGTTCATTTGATACTTGCATTTAATGCAAAATACCACTTATATACAATTAATTAAAGGAATTCCTGTTTATTTATTTGTTTATTGGACTTTGTTTATTGTCTTTTGACTTGACTTTGTCAATAGACTTAGTCTATTGTCTTTTTTATTGACTTTGGACTTTGTTAATTTGTTTATTGGGGTGTTGATGGTGCAATGGATAAGACACATGCCTTTGGTGTGAGAGACCCGGGTTTGAATCCACTGTGAGACACAAATGTGTCCCTGAGCAAGACACTTAACCCCTAGTTGCTCCAGAGGCATGCGACCTCTGACATATATAGCAATTGTAAGTCGCTTTGGATAAAAGCGTTAGCTAATAATAATGTAAATGACTTTTTGCCAATTTCAGCAATACTGGTAAAGCAATCTTGATAGGGAAATGATAAGGAGAGAAGATGGTTACAAAACCCAACCCAGAACTGACCTTTCACCTCTATCTGAGAGCCACTGCTCTGCAAGGATGCACAATTTATGAGGACGTGGCTTCAACATTTTGTGTTGTTTTAATAAGAACCTTTTTGATGCATGAAAACATACCATGCTTGGACAGATAGAGAAGAGGCTGTATAATACTACCTTGTTGCCATAACCACATATTGATGCCCATCAGCACACAGAAAGCATCCTTAGAAATATTATTCCTAATGGTGAAAAGTGGTAAATCCAGGCCATATGGAACAGATATGCAAACTAGAATGACAGTGATAATTACAAATGCCCTCTTTTTCTGGTGGTGCATCCCTTCCTTCTGTGTTTCACCAGGACTTGGTCTCAACAGGATCTTGAGCACTCCTAGACTACAAGTAGTGATCACCAACAGGCTGATTGCCAGGGAACAAAAGTAGACATCAATTTGGGTGCTTTGATTGGTGCAAACAGAAAGTCCTCCATAAGCTACACTCAGCATCCAGACCAGTCCAGCACTAATATATCTGTGCTTCACAAAGGCTGGGTTGCGGTACATCGCTGGATGAGCCACGGCTATGTAGCGTTCAACACAAATCAAGCTAGTCATAAGGGGTTGTCCAACCAGGTAGCTTCCAGAAAATAACCTAATAAGGAGTATGTTTTCTTTGTGGTTAAAAGTAAAAGGAACCATACGTAAAGGAAAAATTATGGTCACAAAAACCTCTAGTGCAGAAAGGTTCATTGTAAAGATTTCTGAGGCTGCCAGACGTCCCCTAATTCTAAAGTTTCTTGTGCCCAGCCAGAAGACACAGATTTGGATCGGCAGGAGGACAATGAAGTTCAATGTTATTACAGAAAGTTGAAGTGAATACCCTGGGATGGAGTCTGCACATATGACCCCAAAAGAAGATGTTTGGTTCTTGGAGACGGTGCTGTTCATGTTTCTCTTCAAGAAGTCAAGTTTCTAAAGAACGTAAAGAATAACAAATAATGCAACGGTACAATGAAAACACATTTGAAAGCTTTAAAAACAAGCCAACACCTGTTTTTCTCAGTGGTGAAGATGAACAATATAGAAATGTAAACAATAACTTACACTGACCTGATGTTAACAGGACAGATAACAATAGGTTACTATCGTAACCCCGGTTCAGGGCCTGAATTTGGTTTTGGAAAATAGGGGGGAAATCCCCCTTTAGGTCATTCTTATGGGGGGGATTTTTTAATTTGAGGGGGGAGTTTTTTTAGACAATTTTTAAAAAATAGTTTAGCTAAATGTTTGCTCACTCATTGTATTTGTGTTTTTACAATGGGGTCATTTTTTTTAGTTTACACAACAAAAGGAAGCTTGATTTCAATCTTTGAATTAAATTGAAAAAAGTAGCACAAATAAATACATGAAATAAAGAGAAAAGTTTAGGTCTAACACTAGTATTCAGAAATACTGCAGAAACGGAAAAAAGTAATCAAATGTAAAATAACACAGAATAGTCTTTTAGTCCTGTATAATTTGAATACATAGGCTATTAATCCTGATTCCTTACAATTAATGCTATCTTTTGTTGTTTTATATACAATAATGACAGACACATTTTAGGCTACTCTCACTTTAAGAGCTAGTGCACGGATCCATTAAGGGGCCGATCACATGTTGCGTGTAAAGCGCAGTCTGCGCCACTTTCTCCTCTTTTAAAAAGGGCTCCCTGTTGCTAAGCAATCATGATTCATGAGCCATGTTCTCCATGAAGACGAAGACGTTTCAGCAAAGGATGAACGCGCAAAAGACGTAACGTGAACGGCCCATACTGTTTTCATTATAGTGTCACATGCATTTTCTTTTTGTATTATTTTTTTAAGACATAACCGATTGTGTTTGAGAGGATACTCCCCAAGACCGGAATTTAGACAATGTTGTGTGCTTTTGACCGTTAAAGCGCTATAATTCAAGAAAAATAAGTCAGTTTTGTTACTCACGAGCTGTTTGTTATGCGGTTTAAAATCGCTTGAATGTTTAAATAGGTAAGACTTAAAAAGACACACAAATTATAAACAATAGTGACGATGCAATGGCCCGATTGTGCAAGTGACATTTCCATCAAATGTCCCGACTCCTGAAACACGAGAGTCTAGAATCGCCGCCTGCAGCCGCGCGATTGGCTTGCCTTGTGCAACCTATTTTAAGAGGCAGAGAAGACGCGGCATTGGCAGAATCACTCACGCTGTTTGTGAAATTGCGTCTCGCACAAAGTTTTAAAATGACTGATTTGATCTTATAATCTGTTAGGTTAAATTTACTCATAGGCCTACATGCTAGATTGAATGAATGTTTGCGGGAATTTCCCGCATTATAAACGCAAGACCTGCGGGAATGATTAAAATGATGCGCAATACCCGCAATCCCGCACCGAAATTCGAGCCCTGCCGGTTCTCTGAAACATCGAGTGGAGAGATCCACCTATGGGAAGGGCATCCGTACCTGACCTCTGCAGAAGCATCCAATTGCACCAAGTCTGGCTAGACAGACAGAAGCGCGCAGCCAATGCCAGGTGAGGCCACACCCCCTCACCTACGGGCATATAACATCTGGGCGCGCTGCTATTCCTCAGTAAGTATATTCGCTTCTCGTGCGGCAAGCGGGGCAAAGCTGGTGGATCTCTCCACTCGATGTTTCAGAGAACCGGGGTTACGATAGTAACCTATTGTTCTCTTTCATCATCTCTTGTTCGAGATCCACCTATGGGAGAGACATGGACCGCTCCCCGATTGCCCAATACACTCACAGTGAGGTTCTGAAAGCCAGAGAAAGACGGTCACCTCGGGGAGGCGGTGCCTGACACGTCCATTAATCATGAACCTGCAAAGTTGACGCCACACCAAACTGCTGTGGACAAGCAGGACATGAAACATGCATGAGACACATACATGATAGTAACCCCAACCCACCAAGGCACATAAACTATACCCATAACGGGAAGTAAATGTTTGGTGGCAGGAATGAACATGGCCAGCCGGCCCATTCACTCTTATTGGTTTCAACAGGGTACAGGGAAGAGCTAAGAAGACCCCACCCCTAAAACCGAATGTGCTACCGAGGTTCTGGTGACATCCAGCCGGTAGTAACGCACAAAGGTATGAGGAGAAGCCCAACTGGCAGCAGAGCAGATGTCCTGCAGTGACACTCCCCTAAACAAAGCCCAAGAGGCGGCTAAGCCCCTTGTGGAATGAGCTCTGATGCCCCTTGGGGGCTGCACTCCCTTTGCTTCATAAGCCATAGTTATAGCGTCCACAACCCAATGTGAGAGGCGTTGCTTCGATATGGGACTCCCTCTGTGCGGGGGGGCCCATGAAACAAAGAGCTGGTCGCTCTTCCGGAAAGCGTTGGTCCTGGTCATATAAGCCTGTAAAGCACGGACTGGACACAAAGCATTCAGCCTCTGATCCTCCAGAGAGGTAAAAGGTGGAGGGTGAAAAGCGGACAGCTCCAACACCTCCGAAGTGAACGCAGGGAAGCACTTCGGCATGAAGGCCGGGTTAGGCTTAAGGGAAACCTTATCTCCACTGAGGGAGAACTTAGTGCACGAGGGGTGAACCGAGAGTGCATGTAGCTCACTGACACGTTTAGCAGATGCCAAGGCCAAGAGCAAAGCTGTCTTGAAGGACAGCAGCTTAAGGGAAATACTCCCCAGAGGCTCAAAAGGATGTTGAGACAGCGCTTCCAGCACCATGGAGAGGTCCCATTCCGGAACAGTTCTCCTGATGACTGGCAAAGAGCGGCGTGCACCCTTCATAAATCTGCGGATTAGAGGGTGCTGCCCGACAGTAGAGCCCTCAAAACCCACATGACAGGCTGAAATCGCAGCCAAGTAGACCTTAATGGTGGAAAAAGACCTCCCTTTTTCCATGAGGTCTTGAAGGAAACACAAAATATCAGGAACTGAGCACTGATAAGATGTGAGACCGCGCCCATCGCACCACCCTTCGAACACTTGCCACTTACAGCCATATAAGGACCGTGTAGAGACGGCCCTGGCATGCTGAATAGTGGCGACCACACGCGGCGAAAGCCCAAGTGCGTTCAGGTTCGTCCTCTCACGGGCCAGGCCCAGAGAGCCACCCTGTCCGGGTGGGGGTGGTAAATCTCCCCGTTGGCTTGGGACAATAGATCCGTGCGAACGGGAAGGCGCCACGGCTCGGCGTATAACAGAGGAATTATCTCCGCCAGCCATGGTGCCTTGGGCCACCTGGGTGCTATCAGAATGAGAGACAGGCCCTGCTCTCTCACCCTGGCCAATGTGGGAATTATCAGGCACAGGGGAGGAAAAGCATACAGGAGCACTCTGGGCCATGGGTGGGCCAGTGCGTCTACCCCGAGGGGCGCGTCCATGTCCCTTAGAGAGAAGAACATAGGACAATGGTAGTTTTCGCGCGAGGCGAATAGATCTACGCTCGCCCGTCCGAATCTCATCCATAGCATTTCCACTATCTGAGGGTGAAGACGCCAATCTCCGTAGATTGGGTTTCCCCTTGAAAGCAGATCCGCACCTCTGTTCAGAATGCCCGGAACGTGAGTTGCGCGTAACGACAGGAAAACCCGTCTGCTCCACACCAAAAGCTTGTAAGCTAGAGCGTGGAGTTTCGACGAGCGCATGCCGCCCTGACGGTTGATATAAGCCACAGCCGTGGTATTGTCGCACCGTACTAGAACGTGATGTCCCTGCAGGCGAGGCAGAAAATGATTCAGAGCTTTCCAAATGGTTAAAAGCTCTAAATAGTTTATGTGCGCTGAACGTAGTCTGTTTCCGTTCACCGTTCTGCCCTCCTGGGTGGCACCCCAGCCTGTCAAGGACGCATCTGTCGTCACAACTTTCCGCATCGTAACCGCCCCCAGAGGGGTTCCCCGTGCGTAAAAGTCCTCGCTCTCCCAGTGGCGCAAGGCTGCCGAGCAGGCGCGTGTCACTGTTACCGAGCGGCAAAGGTCGCGAATCGGGCTGAAATGTAGTGACAAAACCCATTTCATGAACGCCCTCATCCTCAGGAGTCCCAACGGCACAACTTGGGTGGATGAAGCCATGAGACCCTGCAGCCTGAGACATGTGCGATATTGCACTTTCGCCCCTTCTCTGAACTGCGTCAGACAGTTCATCAGAGAGCGAACGCGCTCTTGAGAGAGACGCGCTCGCATGGAGACCGAATTCAACTCCAAGCCCAGGAAAATGACATTCTGACTGGGCGTGAAATTGCTCTTGCTCACATTCACTTGGAACCCGAGCGATGTGATGTGCGCGAGCACACGGCCGGTGTCCTGCAACACCTTCTCCTTTGATTCGGCTATGATGAGCCAATCGTCTATGTAAGTCAGGATTCTCAGACCTGATATTCTCAGAGGTGCTAAGCCCGCCTCCGCGCACAGACAGAAAGACCGGGGACTCAAACTGAGTCCAAACGGAAGAACTGTGAATTCGTAACATATGCCCTGGTAGGCGAAACGAAGAAACTTCCTGTGCGGAGGATAGATGCTTATGTGAAAGAAAGCATCTTTCAGATCGACTGATGTGAACCAGTCGTTCTGTTTTATGGCACGGGCGAGTGCGCCTTGTGTCAGCATTCTGAAATTGTATTTCCTCAAATGTTTGTTCAACACTCGAAGGTCCAAGATAGGGCGGAGAGAGCCGCCTTTTTTCGGGACCAGAAAATAACGGGAATAAAAACCCTGGTTCATCAGATTGGGGGGTACCACCTGAATCGCTCCCTTGTTTAAGAGAGATGAAATTTCCTCTTTCAGAATGTGAGAGGCGTTCTCTTCCGTGTGAGAAAAGAGAATGCCGTTGAAATGCGGGGGTTTTACTGCGAATTGCAATCTGTAACCCTGCATTACTGTACGCATCACCCACTCGGGAGCTGAAACGGTTCGCCAAGCCGCTTCGTGACTCGCGAGTGCTCCCGCTCGGGCCAGAGCGGAGCTGTGTGAGGCCGACAGGTTTATTTGTGATGCAATGGCGCCATCTAGTGGGCACACTAGAGGCGACATGCAGGGGTTCGGAGGGATTTTCTCTCTCTGCAGTGAGATGAGTTCTCTCTGCGGAGAGAGGTTTTCTCTCCGAAACGAATTCATTCGATTCGTATTTTTTTGTGTTTTGTGTTGGGCAAACACTGGGGCCGAAGCCTTTATTGAGAGAGTGAGGGGAACAGAGTGTGGGCAGTGTGGTGTCACTGAGCTTAAACTTTCCCTCACAAAGGGCCCCCTGAACGTGGGGGGAAAACACACATTTCTCGAACACACGAGCTGGGCAGTCTCGTTTACAGGCGGAGAGCTGACCCATCCGCGGGACCCCCTGGGTCTTTTGGACGGGGGTCCTAGAAGAGGAGGGGAGTCCGAAGGGCTCGCGGCCCGTGAACATGGACTCGATGCCCCCATCGGCTTAACATCAGGCAGGCCGCTTGCGTTTCGAGTCGGTGGGGTTGGAATTCGCAGGTCTCGCGGCCGCGGCGGGAGCGGGCTTACCCCAGGGCTTGTGTGTAGGTGCTGGGTTATGTTGCCGATGGGGTGGTTTGTTGCGGGGCTTTTTCTTGCCCTGATGAAACTGTCGTCCCGTGGCCGGTGGGTTAGGCAAACGCACAGGGGGCGCCTGGCGTGGGACTGACTTCCTGGGAAGGCAAAGCTTGAAAGCCTCATCCTCCTTCTTCTTATCGTCACACCGTTGTTGCATCAGTGCGACGGCGGGGCCGAAGAGAGCCCGGCCGGGCTCCACCGGCGCGCCCGCGATGCGCCGTTTCTCACTGTCAGGGAGTCCTGACAGGTTCAGCCAGAGCGCGCGCTCTCCAACCACGGAAAGCGCCATGGAGCGCCCGCAAGCTTGGACAGCCTGCCGAGCGTTACGGAGGACGAGGTCGTTCACCGTGAGGATCTCCTTCCACAGGTTTTCAGAAGGATTTCCCTTTTCCAATTGTTGCCCTAACTCTTCGAGGATCTCCACCTGGTAGGCGGAGAGGAGCGAAGAAACGTTAAGGGCCCTGACAGCCACGGCCGAGGACTTATAAGCTGCCTGGTGAACGGAGGCAGCAAAACGGTCCATCTTGTTGGGCAAGACCGGCTTAGGGGGAGCGAGCAGCCCGCCCTGAGCGGGGTTAAGGTGCCTGGCGATGGAAGGCTCAACGGCGGGAGGTTCGCCCATACCGTGCGCCGCCATGTCCTTAACCTCGAGTCCCGTGAGACCGTGTCTGAAGTCGAGCGGGTCGCTCCAATAATTCCTCATGTGCTTAGCGCACGCCGGGAGGATGGGGAAGAGTTGTTTCCTCGGGCCGGGAGGGGGTCCCAGCACTTTCCCATCATAAATATCCCTCTCCTGGTCGGTGGCGCTCTGTGGTGCCGGCCATTCAATGTTGAGACGAGCGGCCGCTTGCTCACACACTTCCAGGAGGATGGCTTGAGGCAGAACCGCGTGGGCGGTAGCCTGGTGAACACCAGAGGGCGGGATGGCCTCCTCGTCCTCTGAAACCCCAAGAATGGCCGCATCCTCCTCTTCGCCAGAACCGGGCGGTTCGTGGATGAGAGCGAGGTTGTCCCCGAAGATGTCCTCCTCGGGGAAGGCGGGATTGGGTTGGTCAGCCCAGATGAGAGACGTTGCGCCCCGGGAGGCCCCCGGTAGCGCGTCGTCATCACCGTGTCCCCCGTCCGAGTCAGAAGGGCTGAGCCCGGTGCACTGTGTCACTGCCACCTTAAAACGGCGTTTAAGCAGCTTCCTAGGCAGCATGAGGCAGAAACTGCAATTCTCCGGGTTCTCCAGGGCTTCCCGAGCGTGCTTAAGACCCAAACAGACCACACAAAGCTGATGAAGATCCTTAGCTGCGATAAGGGCACCACACGCGGCCGGGCAGGCCCGTGATAGGCTATCCCCTGGAGAGGCTGCAGGCTTAGACAGTGACATACCAGCGAAGAAAACGGAGAAATCCGTGGCGGGCAGCCGTGAGGAGAAACGGTGAAAATAGCGAGAGCGTGGGCGGCTCCGAATGCAAAGCAGCAGTAGTTGAAATATAAACAACTGTCACGTCCGGCGGAGGCTGATCTGGTCGATATGTCCTCCTGAAGACACGAGGTGAGCAGTGTAAAAATCAACCGAGCTGTGAGATGCAGAGATCGTGAGAAGCGAATGTCAACTGAGGAATAGCAATGCGCCCAGATGTTATATGCCCGTAGGTGAGGGGGTGTGGCCTCACCTGGCATTGGCTGCGCGCTTCTGTCTGTCTAGCCAGACTTGGTGCAATTGGATGCTTCTGCAGAGGTCAGGTACGGATGCCCTTCCCATAGGTGGATCTCGAACACGAGATGATGAAAGAGAACCTTCTGAGTGTTTGTGATACCTGCAGCTCCTCTCACATTAGTTTCATCCCATGGCACATATGTTTGCATTTGGATGAATTATGAAAGGAAAATATGCAAATATGGAATGAAACGCAGCATTTTAACAGCGTGTGTTCATTTAAGTTTGTGATCACAGTTTTAAAATTTCAAAATAAGAAGTGAAGAGAACTAATATTGCAACCTTTTGAATGTCATATTTAAAGGGTTAGTTCACCCAAAACTTAAAATTAGCCCATGATTTACTCACCCTTTAGTCATCCTAGGTGTACATGACATTCTTCTTACACTATACACTATATTGGCCAAAGTTTTGTGACGTCTGCCTGAACATTCACATGAACTTAAATGACATTACATTATTAATCCGTAGGGTTTAATATGGAGTTGGCCCACCCTTTGCAGCTACCGTAATTCCTCAAATAAAAACCGTGGCCTTTATTTACCTGAACCGCAGAAGGTAACCGGCTATTATTTGAAGCAGGCTTTTATTAGAGGCAGGCCTTTATTTCTAATTCCATCTTTTTCATAAATAATAGGATTGGGCCGATAGACGATGCAATGAT
The DNA here is from genome assembly GCA_030770095.1 of Gila robusta. Taxonomy (NCBI): domain Eukaryota; kingdom Metazoa; phylum Chordata; class Actinopteri; order Cypriniformes; family Leuciscidae; genus Gila; species Gila robusta. The sequence goes on along the minus strand of JAVALU010001796.1, from coordinate 679,976 downwards.
CTATCGCGATGGCTAACAGACATCACTATGTTGAGACTGCATCGCGATCCCCCCGCCCGCCCTGTTTCCATGGTGACGCGTCATGCTTGGCACGCACGTGATTCACCACAGCCAAAATAGCGCTGTATGACAGATGTAGCACTTTTTTTCTAAATATTAACAAACTTGCTTAAACTTCCAAACTCCGATTCTCAAATACATGTAAGAGAGTTTGTTGTGTCGTTTAAAAACCTTTAACGTTATAAATGATCTTGATCTGTAACGTGAGATGTTTGTTTGGGCTGCAGTTCAGAGATTCCTGTCTGTTGGATTTATTACAGCACGTGAATTCATCAGTTTCTCACGAAATACATTAAAGTAAGTGGCCGGTGAACTGGGAGAAGAACAGAGTAAACTTAATAGTTACTTGCACTGTGATATGAATACAACACCTCGGCAAATATATTTGAATTAATTGTTATTGCCGCTTCCATAGACACTATTGTGTATTTTACAAACTATAAATTCTTCTATAAATTATATGTATTTAAATGTCTGAAACCTAAAATAAACATGATGTGGTTAAAAACACTGAATAGTTGTGATATACGGTATGACAAGCGCTAAAAGTCCGTCTTTAGCTCAGCGTGAAAGCACAGTTTGAATTTGGCAGTTATGTCGCGTCAGAGCGGGCCGACATCGATGATGAGATGTAGAGGAAAATATCCAGTGGAAAATGAGTATGTTACGTTATGTCATTATATGAAAGGCACAGGAGATTACCTATCAACACTAAATTTTTCCCCGGCCTTAATTTGAGACCGACCTTTATTTGTCTGTGTTGACCCCGCCCCCGGCCACTATCAGAGGCCCGGCGTTTAATTGACTACCGGTTTTTATTTGAGGAATTACGGTATAACAGCTTCAACTCTTCTGGGAAGGCTTTCCACAAAGTTTAGGAGTGTGTTCATGGGAATTTTTGACCATTCTTCTAGAAGCGCATTTGTGAGGTCAGGCACTGATGTTGGACGAGAAGGCCTGGCTCGCAGTCTTCGCTCTAATTCATCCCAAAGGTGTTCTGTCGGGTTGAGGTCAGGACTCTGTGCAGGCCAGTCAAGTTCTTCCACACCAAACTTGCTCATCCATGTCTTTATGGACCTTGCTTTGTGCACTGGTGCGCTGTCATGTTGGAACAGGAAGGGGCCATCCCCGAACTGTTCCCACGAAGTTAGGAGCATGAAATTGTACAAAATGTCTTGGTATGCTGAAGCATTAAGAGTTCCTTTCACTGACTAAGGGGCCAAGCCCTGAAAAACAACCCCACACCATAATCCCCCCTCCACCAAACTTTAGACTTGGCACAATGCAGTCAGGCAAGTACCGTTCTCCTGGCAACCGCCAAACCCAGACTTGTCCATTGGATTGATAGACAGAGAAGCGTGATTCGTCACTCCAGAGAACAAGTCTCCACTGCTCTAGAGTCCAGTGGAGGCGTGCTTTACCCCACTGCATCCGACGCTTTGCATTGCACTTGGTGATGTAAGGCTTGGATGCAGCTGCTCGGCCATGCAAACCCATTCCATGAAGCTCTACGCACTGTTCTTGAGCTAATCTGAAGGCCACACGAAGTTTGGAGGTCAGAAGCTTTTGACTCTCTAGAAAGTTGGCGACTTCAGCACTCTGTGATTTTACGTGGCCTACCACTTTGTGGCTGAGTTGCTGTTGTTGCCAATTGCTTCCACTTTATTATAATACCACTAACAGTTGACCGTGGAGTATAAAGTAGTGAGGAAATTTCACGTATGGACTTGCTGCACAGGTAGCAACCCATCACGGTACCATGCTTGAATTCACTGAGCTCCTGAGAGCGACCCATTCTTTCACAAATGTTTGAATAAGCAGTCTGCATGCCTAGGTGCTTGATTTTATACAACTGTGGCCATGGAAGTGATTGGAAAACTTGAATTCAATGATTTGGAGGGGTGTCCCAGTACTTTTGGCAATATAGTGAGCATAGCCCAAATATAATTTTTCATCTCTTTATTATTTAAAAAAAATCCTTATACATTAGCAATATGACTAATCAATGATTTAATTTACATTCATATTAGCTTTCTCAAAAGTTTCCATAACATCACACAGTAGAATTTAGTGTGCTTTATTGGTTACATATACTTTGTTCAGATCATCTACTTACATAAAATGCAAACATTTATTAATACTAAGAAAAAAACGAATATTTGAAGAATCCTTTTAGAGCTAATTTCACATCAGACAGAGCACTACCAAAGGACACTGAAGGCCATTAGATAGGCGTCCCATTTTGTTACCGTCTTATCAGCTTTTAATGCCATTTTATTTATTTATTTATTTATTTATTTATTGGATATTTAAACATTTAATTTAACAATAGAGGCCGATAAAAAAATTATAAGGAGAGTTTATGGTTACACAACACAACCCAGAATGGAGCTTATGTCTTACATCTGAGAGCCAAGTGATATCCAAAGCCACAGCTCCAACCTTCTGTTGTTTTAATGAGAACCTTTTTTAATGCATGAAAACTTGCCAAGCTTGGACAGATAGAGAAAAGGCTGTATTAAACTACATTCTTGAATCAACCACATATTGATGCCCATAAGCACACAGAGAGTATCATAAGTTATATATATCTTCATAGCGAAAAGGAACACATCCAGACCATATGGAACAGATATGTAAACTAGAATGACAGTGATAATTACAAATGCCCTCTTTTTCTGATGGTGCATCTCTTCCTTCTGTGTTTCACCAGGACTTGGTCTCAACAGGATCTTTAGCACTCCTAGACTACAAGCAGTGATCACCAACAGGCTGATTGTGAGGGAGACAAGGTAGGCTGCAATCGGCGGATCTGGAAAGCTGAACACAAAAAATCCTCCATAAGACAAAGTCAGCATCCAGACCAGTCCAGCACTAATATATCTGTGCTTCACAAAGGCTGGGTTGCGATAAATTGCTGGATGGGCCACGGCTATGTAGCGTTCAACACAAATCAAGCTGTGCATAAAGGGACGTCCAATCAGGTAGCTTCCAGAAAATAACATAACAATGATCATTGTGTGTTGATAGTTCAGAGCAAAAGCAACATGTGTAAACACAAAATGTATGACAGTCAAAAGTTCTAATACAGACAGGCTGACTGTAAAGATATCTGAGGTTGCCAGATTTCCCCCTTTTCTAATGTCACTTGTGCCCAGCCAGAGGACCCAGACGTGGATAGGCAGGATGATAAAGATCTGCAATGCTACGACAGAAAATCCAATGAAACTCCCGTAAGAGTCTATGCATGAAAATGCAAGATGATCTGTGTGGTTCACAGAGACCGTGGTGTTCATCTTGCTTTTCAGTCAAAACAAGTGCAAATATCTGAAGAACATGAAGGACAACTGTGAAATGGTGCAACAAAGATTAATTAAAAATATGAATAGACAGAAGAAAGTGCAGACTTCAGTGAAAACATACAGTGTTGTTAGCAATAGTGACAGAAATGTATCTATTAGATTTTATACTGACCTGGTAGTGGACTGATAACTATTAGAGTGGATCAATAGTTTTTCATGCAGTGTTTATCCCACCTGGGTGTGCATCACTTATATCAGCTGTGTGTCGGGATGAATTATATCTGGAAAATATGCAAATAGAAAGCAGACCTTTAACTATTGTGTTGTTTTTAGTAAAGTGTTTACACAGTTCCAAAATGTCATGAAATTAAGAGAAGAGAGCTGAGTATTGCAGCATTTAAATGGAAATTTCAATAACGCTTTAGATTACAGCCCGGAAAGTACTGCGTAATTAAGACAAATTTTTCAGCATAACTTTCGGTAATTATACTGTACCTATCAAGTACTTACAGTACATGTAAGTATAAGGGAACAATATGTAAAGTTTGGGGAATAAAGGGGTAACAACCAGGAGAATTAACAAATTATTTATACTGTAAGTATTTTAGAACTAAGGGGTACTTATTCTACTATTGTGATACAACAATCTTACATTTGGGAGCAATTTAGCGAGAACATACACTGTGTACCTTTTTGTAATAATGGTAAACCGTTGTCATGATTTGGTCTTGTCTCTGTCACGTTTTGGTTTGGTCATGTCATGTTCCATGTCTGTCATGTGATTCCCTGTTTGTCATGTGATCCTGCCATGTGTCTTGTCATTGGTTAATCGTCTGTTCATTGTTCACAGGTGTCCCTTGTCTTGTCATTAGTCTGTGTATTTAAGCCCTCATGTTTGCCATGTGTCATTGTCAAGTTTTGTTTCACTGTAATCTCTGTCGGTAAGCGTCATGCCATATGGTCTTGTTTTATGTTTCATGTTTCATGTTTCATGCTTCATGCTTCATGCCACGCCATGTTTTTGTTTTGAGTTCTTGCACCACGCCATGCTTTTGTTTGTAATAAACTGCACTTGGGTTCTCTCTACAACTTGCCTTCAGTGGATCCTTACAACCGTATAGGCTTTTTAAAAATGACTCGGTACATATGCATTTATACCATTTTGTTTTTATAGCAAAAGTGCAGATGTTTAAGTTTGGGCTAATGTTTCAAGGCAAGTAAAGCTAAAACTAGTGCAAATTTTTTTAAATACTGGGAAATATACTCTATTGTTTCATGTAGTTACAGGGTAAGTAAAATAAAAATGCATACACACAATCTAATATCACTGACTCGGAAACCTTTATTTGAAAAACAACTTATTACAGTTGGCCTGAAGCGATAGTCTACAGTTTAAAAAGTTTAAACGGGAACAAAAGGAAGAAGCCAAGCAAGAGAAAATAGGGGGGACAAAACATGCTACTTTCTGTCCAGACTTAAGCATTTGAAATGAATGATTAAAAAAAGCAGTTTTAAACGAAAAAGAAGTGTTTAAAATCTGTTTTGAATAAAGTTATTTTTCAAATAAAGGTTTCCGAGTCAGTGATATAAGTCAAGTCAAGTCAAGTCAAATATATTTATATAGCGCTTTTCACAATACAGATTGTATCAAAGCTGCTTCACAGTATCAATCAAAACAACTTAACAATGTTTGTTTATTACTGGAAAGAAGACATCCAAGTTTGGTAGAGCTGATCAATGGTATGATTGGTTAATTAATTTGAATATCCCCAACTGAGCAAGCCAAAGGCAACAGTGGCAAGGAACCGAAAAACTCCATCCAGTGACCTAATGGTGTCCTAACACCCCATCAGATGACCCAATGGAGAAAAAAAAACCTTGGGAGAACCCAGGCTCAGTCGGGGGCCAGTTCTCCTCTGGCGTTTATGAACTAGAGGCCGAATTTACAGTAACTGTAAGATAAAAAATTTATATGAATGCCTGGCTAAATAGATGCGTCTTCAGTCTAGTTTTAAACTGGGAGAGCGAGTCTGAGCTACGAACAATATCAGGAAGGCTATTCCAGAGCTTCGGAGCTAAATGTGAAAATGCTCTGCCTCCTTTGGTGGATCTGGATATCCTAGGAATGACCAGAAGCCTCGAATTTAGTGATCTTAAAGAGCGCGATGGATTGTAAGGCGATAGAAGATCCGTTAAATAGACTGGAGCTAAACCATTTAGAGCTTTATAAGTCAAAAGCAATACCTTGTATTTAATACGGAACTTTATAGGTAACCAATGAAGTGATGATAAAATCGGTGTTATATGATCATATTTTCTTGATCTAGTAAGAACTCTAGCGGCTGCATTTTGGACTAACTGTAGCTTGTTTATTGAAGATGCAGGACAACCAGCTAATAAAGCATTACAGTAATCTAGTCTCGAGGTCATGAATGCATGAACTAACTTTTCTGCATCAGAGACTGATAGCATATTACGTAGCTTAGCAATGTTTCTAAGGTGGAAAAAGGCAGTTTTTGTAACATATGAAATATGCTTTTCAAAAGACAGGTTGCAGTCTAATGTAACACCCAGGTCTTTTACTGTAGCGGATAAAGTAACAGGGCATCCTACTATGTTAAAGTCGTGCTGTGAAAGGTTTTGTGGACGGTTTTTAGAACCGATAAGTATTACCTCTGTCTTGTCTGGATTTAATAAAAGAAAATTACGCGTCATCCAATCTTTTATATCTTTAACACAATCTGTCAATTTGGATAATTTAGCGTATTCATCTGGCCGTGATGAAATATATATTTGAGTGTCATCAGCATAACAATGGAAACTAATTCCATGTTTCCTTAGAATATTACCAAGTGGCAGCATATATATTGAGAATAATAAAGGGCCTAACACAGATCCCTGCGGCACTCCATAGTTTGCCGAAGTTATAATCGATTTTTCTCCATTTAAGTAGACGAAATGGTAGCGGTCAGATAAGTATGACCTGAACCAGCTTAATGCTTGTCCTTGAACACCAGTGTAATTTTGTAGTCGATCTAAGAGTATTGTGTGATCTATAGTATCGAACGCAGCACTAAGATCAAGTAAAACTAGTACTGAGAAACAGCCTTGGTCCGAAGCTAAAAGTAAATCATTTGTGATTCTAACAAGCGCAGTTTCAGTGCTATGATGTGGCCTGAATCCAGACTGAAATTTTTCATAGATGTCGTTTTCTTGCAAGAAAGAGCCGAGTTGAGCGGACACAACTTTTTCTAATATTTTTGACATAAATGGAAGATTCGAAATGGGTCTGTAATTTGCTAGGTTATTTGGATCTAATTGTGGTTTCTTAATAAGAGGTTTTATAACTGCCAGCTTGAACGTTCTTGGAACATGACCTAAAGATAAAGATGAGTTAATAATATTGAGAAGAGGCTCTTCCACTATAGGTAACACTTCTTTCAGTAGTTCAGTTGGTATAGGATCTAATAAACATGTTGTTGTTTTAGATGAAGTGATAAGTTTATTTAACTCTTTTTGTTCTATGTTTGTAAAGCATTGTAATTGTTCTTGCGGGGTGATAATTGCGGCCGAATTATAAGGCGCGAGCAAAGATCGAACGTTTACGATTTTGATTCTGATGCTTTCAATTTTCTCGGTGAAGAAGTTCATGAAATCATTACTACTAAACTGTAACGAGGTATTTTGTTCAGACGACGTCTGTTTATTTGTTAGTCTAGCCACGGTATTAAATAAAAACCTTGGATTATTTCGGTTGTTTTCTATTAATTTGCTGAGGTGCTCAGCCCTGGCCGTTTTAAGTGCCTTTTTATAAAGTGACATACTGTCTTTCCACGCGATTCTAAAGACCTCTAAATTAGTTTTTTTCCATTTACGCTCTAAATTACGGGTTTCTCTCTTTAAAACATACGTAGTATTATTGTACCATGGTGCTATACTTTTTTCTCTGACCTTTTTTAATCTAATGGGTGCAACAATATCCAATGTTCTAGAGAGAATGGTGCTCATAGTGCTAGTTAGTTCGTCTAATTCATCTGTTTGTTTGGGTTCAGGCAGCAGCTGAGACAGATCAGATAAGCTATTTGAGAAATGATCTATGGTGGATGGACGAATTGTTCTACCTGGTCGATAACGTGGCGCAGCATGACATATTACAGCAGTGCGTAATATGCAAGTTACCAAGTAGTGGTCAGTGACATCATCACTTTGTGGAATGATATCTACATCGGTTGGATCGGTTCCATATGATATAATTAAATCGAGTGTATGATTAAGACGATGAGTTGGTCCGGTGACGTTTTGCTTGACCCCGAAGGAGTTTAATAAATCTGTAAACGCAGCCCCTAACGCATCATTTAAATTATCTACGTGTATGTTAAAATCTCCAACAATTAATGCTTTATCGACGTTGACCAAAAGATCTGATAGAAAGTCAGCAAACTCTTTTAGGAAATTGGCGTAAGGCCCTGGAGGTCTATATACGGTAGCCAATGCTAGAGATAATAGGGATTTTTTTCTTACATCTAAGAGCGTAACATTTAGCACAAGCACTTCAAACGAATTAAACCTATGACGAGTTTTCTGAGTAACATTAAGGATATCTCTGTAGATTGTTGCAACACCGCCGCCACGACCGATCAGACGGGGCTCATGCTTATAACAGTATCCTGGCGGAGTAGACTCATTTAGACCGAAATAATCATTTGGTTTAAGCCAGGTTTCAGTAAGGCACAGAACATCGAAATTGTTATCTGTGACCATTTCATTTACAATAACCGCCTTAGGTGTGAGCGATCTAATGTTTAGAAGACCTAGCTTTAGAAATTGTTTTTGTTCACTAATAGCGAGATTTTTTGTTTTAATAACAATTAGATTTTTTCTAGATCCCGCAGTAGATTTATTATTTGATCTTAGTAAACGAGGAATAGACACAGTTTCTATGCAATGTTCTACACTAGTATTAATATCAATTAAATTGGTGCAGTAGAGACTGTGATTTGGATTTTTGGTTACTAGTCAAATGGTATTTAACATCTTGGAGATGTTATCTGACAGAAGATCTGCCCCGATTCTACTTGGGTGTAAGCCATCAGCGCGGAAGAGCCTTGGTCGCTCCCAAAACAGATTCCAATTATTTACAAAAATCAGTTTCTGCTCATTGCACCATGACAATAACCATTCATTTAGCGCGAATAATCTACTGAACTTTTCATGCCCTCGTCGGTACGTAGGAAGCGGTCCAGACACAATAATCGATGTTTCAGGCGATGTGCTGCGTACCGTATCGATAAGGCTCCTGAAGTCTTTCTTCAGAACCTCCGTCTGTCGCAGCCTAATGTCGTTAGCTCCCGCGTGCAGCACAACAGCTCCGACGCGCTCGTCACCGTTCAAGATCTCAGTTACCCGCGCAGTGATATCGAGAACACGAGCACCAGGAAAGCAGTGACTGTGCACCTTACTTTTACCTAACGTAGCGTGGACGTGTCGGACGGTGGAATCGCCGATGATCACAGCATCGCGTTCCGTTTCGCGAAGAGGGGAGAAGCGGTTCTGAGTGGAGATCTCGAAAACCGGGAGGGGCGAAAAGATTCTTGTCCTGGCTCGCGGCTTCCGCGGAACCACCCAGGCTTCGTGGTGGTGTGTTGGAGCCGGAGTGAATGAAATCATGGCTGATCGTGACCTGGACGCTCGGGACCAATGCTGAGAAACGCACGGAGTAGACGAGGTCAGCGTCAGCGGGTTACTAACGTTAATCACTGATCCGTGTGCATCAGCGCGTGATGTTTCAAGAGCTAAACGCCGGTCTCTCAGCTCAGCTTGTCTCTCTAGAAGGTCACGGATCTGCTTTTCTACAGCTTCTAATTCAGACTGCACCGCGAGCAATTCAGATTTGTTCTCATCTGCACCAAAAGGTAGATAATATACACCTGATATATTCGCCATTTTAACAGATGGACAGTAAGTTAGCAATGATGCAACCAGTGATGCTATTAATATTTATACTAATTTATGACTCAAGTCTTGGGTAAAAACCGTCTTTTTAGTGGTATGGGTGTAATGTAGACGCACGATAGACGGGAAAACAAACAAACTCACAGCAGGCAACGAGGCTGACAAAAGCAGTCGATCGCAGGGCGAACAGCAGTGAAGCGGTGTCTCGCTCTACGACCAACAACCAATGTTCAAACCGTATTTGCGCAAACAAACAAACGCAAACAAACAAACTCACAGCGGGCAACGAGGCTGACAAAAGCAGTCGATCGCAGGGCGAACAGCAGTGAAGCGGTGTCTCGCTCTACGACCAACAACCAATGTTCAAACCGTATTTGCGCAAACAAACAAACGCAAACAAACAAACTCACAGCGGGCAACGAGGCTGACAAAAGCAGTCGATCGCAGGGCGAACAGCAGTGAAGCGATGTCTCGCTCTACGACCAACAACCAATGTTCCAACCGTATTTGCGGTTCCAGCCGTATAATGGCTTGAGACGCGTCTGGCCAACAGTCCGAGTTGTAATTATGAGTTAAATGATGGTTCAGAACAGAATAAAGAGAGAAATACGGAAAAACAGAAGGAAATACGAAGCTAATACGAGGCTTAGACAGCCACGACGCAAACAAACTCACAGCTCACAGCAGGCAGCGAGGCGGACAAAAGCAATCGAGCAATCCAAGCAGATTGCATATAAGCATATAAGATTGTATGTATTTTCATTTTATTACTTACCCTGTAACTACATGGAACAAGAGGGTAACACGCACCACTACATGAAAACAGCAATATTTAAGCAAAAGTTGCTATAGTCTTAGTTTTCAGTGCACTTTAGTGTAGCACCCTGCTAAATTTATATATTGTTTCTGTTGTGTTCTGTTAACAGAAATACAATATATCCTGAAATAAGGGCTAGTTCAATTGTCCGTGGTGTGTAATACCTTTTTGTATTAAGATGTGTTAATTAAGTTATAAATTGTGAGGTGTTGAAATATCCTATGTTGTGAGTAGCCCTTGAACTCCCAGGTCATTTTCTTTTGTATTGGGTGGCCAGGTGTCAGTTTTTATATTATCCAATCAGTGCCATTCAGAGAGCAGTTTGGCAACCTACCGGGTTTTTGAGGGGGCGGGACTAAAGGAAAAAGACGAAAAAAGAAACGGACAAAAAGAAGACGATAGAGATAGCTAAGAGCTAGTTGTAAGTTCTGTTATGATTAATTACATTACTAGTCATCAAGGTTAAGAGCCAGGGGATTTTTTTTGTTGTCAGTGTGTAACCTTGTTAAAATGGGAGAGTGAGTTGTGTTTTGGAGCTGGTTAAATCGGCCACGGAGATTCTACTGACGTGGAGCTAACGCCTACGCCTAGCCATGTGCGAACTGCTACTACATAGCCAGAAACCCACTTTGCCACCGAGTTTCTGAGTGAGTATGGACATTGTGAACTAAAATGGAAAAAAAAACTGACATTTGTTTAGACAAGATATAGTTAAGCTCATTAGAGTTTGTGAATTTTTGGCTAGTGTGCATCGGATGCTGCCGCGTGAGTTTTTTCCCCAAACCACTTCAGCGGAAATCCCGCCCTGCAGCCGATTTCATTGGTTTAGGTTACAGTGACGGGTAGGTTTAGGGATCAGTGTTTGTAGGCAATCAGTACAGTGATTGACATGACCAATGAAAACTTTAGAATCGGCTGCAGGGCGGGATTTCCACTGAAGTGGTTTGGGAAAAAAAATCACGCGATGCTGCCACCCATGCTGCTGTAGATGTGCTCAGGATTTGCGCTGCAGGGCGGAGGTGTCTGTAGTCCCTTTCACACAGCGCGTTGATCCCGGGAAATTGCCAGAACACCTTCTGTGTGAACGCAAACACGACCCGGGATTGATGCCGGGATCGATGCCGGGTTGGGGACCTAGTAACATTGCCGTGTTCAGTCCCGGAACGGGCGCTGTGTGAACAAAAGCCAATGCCGTGTCGTAATGATGGCGCTGAAGCCTGGGTCGTTCGCTAGCGTGAAACGGTACGTAATGCGCTAGTTTATGATCGAATCAGAGAAAAAAATGCACAAGAGTGGTTTCTCGAGAGAGAAAACGCAGCTCATAAGCAAACTATAGACGCTGCTGAGTAGGGCCGGAGTGGGGCCACTTTTCAGCCCGGGAGTTTCAGGCCTAAGACCGGCCCACTTTTTCCATGGTGGTGGAAATTGGATGAATAAAAGCAACAGTTCAGCTCTTACTATTGTGTAGTTTTTATTAATACCATGGTTCAACAAATAATGTAAAGGTTAAATAATAAATCACTTAAGCTGAGAAGTTAACAAAACATATTCCACTATTCCATAAGGATAGGTTGATAAATTAACCCTCTGGGGTCTGAGGTGTTTTCTGGGTCCTGGAGGTGTTCTGTTACTTGTGACATTATCTAGGCCTACTAGAGTTAATAATTTCAGAGTAAGTCAGAATAAATCCAAATGTAACAATTTATTATTAGTCAGGTAAATGTATCATGCCAATTACATAATCAATTCAAAGATAATCAAAACAATAACATCAAATGCTCAGAGATAAAGAGAAAAGATGTATAAGCAAAAAATACATAATGCTGAGTGTCTGGACATTCAGCATTATGGGCTGATCTGGCTACAAAAACGCCATGAGCCTCTTGGAGCATTTCATTATATAATCAGACCAAGACAAAACATCCCCCAATGTGGGGAATGAACATACAATAGGAATTTGCATTGACTAGAGTTACAGACATAGGGAGTTCACACCTTGTTGAGGAACAGGAGGTAGTTTGGATGAAGGACCCTGGGAAAACAGTGCATACCCAATAAGCAAAGCATCTCTAAACCCATATTACCATTTGGTTTACTTCTGTGGAGATGAGAAAATTGTACTAGTAACACTGAGACATTTTAAATGATACCAAACATGACTGTTAATTCACTTGTATCGACATAGAGCATTATCATTTTTATATAATCTAAGTGAACTGAGTGAAGAAAAGGATGTGTAAAGGGAAGGAAGTGGGGGAGAAGGAGAAAATGTGAAGGAAGGACAGGAGAGAAAGAAGCTTTCCCACAACTTCACTCTGTGGGGTGTGGAGACAAATGGCAGTATGCATTTGTGTTGTCCATATCTCAGGAGATCAAAGTATCTGAGGTTCTGTTTGCCTTACACCAGTGTGATCAAGATGACTGTGACGGCTACAAAAGCCTTTCTCAATAGGGTATTAGCACTACACGCTTGAACCCCAAAGATTAATTCAAAATTAATGTATAATATATAAAATTGATGCATCCACACAACATTAGAATTCTCAATATTTTCATACATTTTTCAGTAGCTGTACTGTGCTTCATTCTTTAAATGTGCTTTGTTCACTTGATCTACTTGCATTTAATGCAAAATACCTTTACACAATTAATTAAAGGAATTCCTGTTTATTTATTTGTTTATTGGACTTTTTGCCAATTTAAACAATACTGGTAAAGCAATCTTGATAGGGAAATGATAAGGAGAGAAGATGGTTACAAAACCAAACCCAGAACTGACCTTTCATCTCTATCTGAGAGCCACTGCTCTGCAAGGATGCACAATTTATGAGGACGTGGCTTCAACATTTTGTGTTGTTTTAATAAGAACCTTTTTGATGCATGAAAACATACCATGCTTGGACAGATAGAGAAGAGGCTGTATAATACTACCTTGTTGCAATAACCACATATTGATGCCCAGCAGCACACAGAAAGCATCATTAGAAATATTATTCCTAATGGTGAAAAATGGTATATCCAGGCCATATGGAACAGATATGCAAACTAGAATGACAGTGATAATTACAAATGCCCTCTTTTTCTGGCGGTGCATTCCTTCCTTCTGTGTTTCACCAGGACTTGGTCTCAACAGGATCTTGAGCACTCCTAGACTACAAGTAGTGATCACCAACAGGCTGATTGCCAGGGAACAAAAGTAGACCTTAATTTGGGTGCATGGGGTGCAAACAGAAAGTCCTCCATAAGCTAGACTGAGCATCCAGACCAGTCCAGCACTAATATATCTGTGCTTCACAAAGGCTGGGTTGCGGTACATCGCTGGATGAGCCACGGCTATGTAGCGTTCAACACAAATCAAGCTGTTCATAAGGGGTCGTCCAACCAGGTAGCTTCCAGAAAATAACCTTATAAGGAGTATGGTTTCTTGGTGGTTAAAAGTAAAAGGAACCATATCTAAAGGAAGAATTATGGTCGAAAAAACCTCTAGTGCAGAAAGGTTCATTGTAAAGATTTCTGAGGCTGCCAGACGTCCCCTAATTCTAATATTACTTGTGCCCAGCCAGAGGACACAGATTTGGATGGGCAGGAGGACAATGAAGTCCAGTGTTATTACAGAAAGTTGAAGTGAATACCCTGGGATGGAGTCTGCACATGTGACCCCAAAAGAAGATGTTTGGTTCTTGGAGACGGTGCTGTTCATGTTTCTCTTCAAGAAGTCAAGTGTCTAAAGAATGTAAAGAATAACAAATAATGCAACAGTGCAATGAAAACACATTTGAAAACTTTAAAAACAAGACAACACCTGTTTTTCTCTGTGGTGAAGATGAACAATATAGAAATGTAAACAATAACTTACATTGATCTGATGTTAACCGGACAGATAACCTTCTGAGTGGTTGTCATACCTGCAGCTCCTCTCACATTAGTTTCATCCAATGGCACATATGTTTGCATTTGGATGAATTATGAAAGGAAAATATGCAAATATGGAATGAAACGCAGCATTTTAACAGTGTGTGTTCATTTGAGTTTGTGATCACAGTTTTAACATCTCAAAGTAAGAAGTGAAGAGAACTAATATAATATATGCAACCTTTTTAATGTCATATTTAAAGGGTTAGTTCACCAAAAAAATTCAAATTAGCCCATGATTTACTCACCCTCAAGTCATCCTAGGTGTACATGACATTCTTCTTTAAGACGAATACAATCGGAGTGATATTAAAAAAATGTCCTGACTATTACAAGCTTTATAATGGGAGTGAGTGGCTGGAGAAAATTTCAAGCCCAATCCATTATAAAAGTAATCCATATGGCTTCACAGCCTGGTCTTATTGTTAATACGTAGGTATTAATACATTATTTTCAAAGATAGAAAATATACTTTTTGTACGTTTGGATAGATGCTGAAACGTATAATATGGGTGTTGATATGCAATGAATCAACTGTAATACTAAATGGAACCAGCAGAGAGAACTAGTGATATGACCCTGGTAGGCAGGGGGGCTGGGGGAATAGAGAACAAGAATAGAGTGAGTTTTTTTGATGATGTTCGTTCGTACATTAAAGTTTGAGCACAAGCTCATTGTGAATTAAAACCAAGTCTCATCTTTTAAGACTCGAATAAAACATGGTACCAGGAGTAAACCGATTTGTCAAGCTTCAGTTTAACTCGTAAAATGGATGTTTTGAAGCCACCGGAGGGACTGAAACTGGTGGGTCACGTGGACAGTAATTAGCGGTCTTTTAAGCAACAGTTCGAGTGGTATATGGCTGCCATAGGACTGGACAATAAACCTGAAGCCAGGAAGATTGCGTTGCTACTTACCGTAGCGGGTCCCCAAGCCATTGAAGTATTCAACACGTTCGAGTTCGCCAGATGTTATTAGGCTCTAAACTAGAAAAAAGAGTTAAACATTACAACAATACACTACAACAGTCATAAAACTAGAACTTGTAAACACCTCTGTAAAATACAATTAAACATAGTATACAAAAAGACAATATATATATATATATATATATATATATATATATACACACAATAAAACAAAAAAATATTGTTATGAGTTCAATATGAATGATTAGGTCTATAATTAAATTTAATAATAAGGTTAATAATAAGAATAATAATAAGAATAATAATAGAGGAGCAGCATTAATGTTTGTCAACACATTGTTGGTTATTAAGAAGCCATTTCTTAAGATTAAGCTTAAAAGAGTTAAATGATGAGCACTCTTTAATTGGTTGAGGTACAGTATTCCACTGATGTGAAGCTCTGTATGAGAAAACAGCTTGACCAAACGATGTTTTCCTACGTGGAATTATACAATCCGCTCTAATTGCACCTCTTGTAATTCTGTTTTCAATAGATTTAAATTGAATAAAATCAGCCAAAGGAGGAGGAGCCAAACCATGCATAATCTTATGAACTAAACAAACATTTTTAAAGTTGATTAGATTTTCCCAGTTAAACAAGTTATACTTATTTAAAATGTGACAGTGATGAAAACTGAATTGTTTTTTATCTAAAATTTTAAGTGCTTGTTTGTATAGTGATTCTAATGGTTTTAGGACTATCAAATGTGTATTTGACCAGCTTGTCAAACAATATGTGACATGAGAAAGACTCATAGAATGGAAATATCTTTGCTGCCTCATTTGATAAACAATTTCTAATAAACCTAAAATTAACCAAGTTAAATTTAATCTTTTTGCAAACTTTTTTTATGTGGGTTTTAAAACCAAGACAGGAGTCCAGATGTACCCCTAGATATTTACATTCTGAAACAACCTGTAATCTTTCTCCTGAAATAAAAATATCCTGCTTTGTATCAGACCTATGTCCTTTAGAAAAGAACATGCAAACTGTTTTTGACACATTTAACCTCAGAAAACTCTGATTAAGCCAGGATGTAACTTTTACCATAACGTCTGTCAACTTTTTTGCAATCTCTTCTGCATTTTTACCATGTGTAAAAATGACTGTATCGTCAGCATACATTAAGATATTACATTGTTCACACTCCTTGGGTAAATCATTAATATACATGCTAAAGAGAATTGGGCCCAGTATGGACCCTTGTGGAACACCAGTTGATAGACCTAATGAATTAGATTTAAAATGATAAATTTTTACTAATTGAGGACGGGAAGAAAGGTAAGATTTGATTAAATTTACAAAATGTATAGAAAAATTTAAATCATACATTATTATGAGAAGTCATTCATTTCCAGGTAGAAATTACCTTTTGCTAGTAACGTCCACATTGGTTTTCATAGTTGCGAGTCAAATGTAGGTTCAGCATGAGATCAGGACTCTGTGCAGGCCAGTCAAGTTCCTCCACACCAAACTCGCTCATCCATGTCTTTATGGACCTTGCTTTGTGCACTGGTGCGCAGTCATGTTGGAACAGGAAGGGGCCATCCCCAAACTGTTCCCACAAAGTTGGGAGCATGAAATTGTACAAAATGTCTTGGTATGCTGAAGCATTAAGAGTTCCTTTCACTGGAACTAAGGGGCCAAGCCCTGAAAAACAACCCTGCACCATAATCCCCCCTCCACCAAACTTTACACGGCACAATGCAGTCAGGCAAGTACCGCTCTCCTGGCAACCGCCAAACCCAGATGTGTCTGTCGAATTGATAGACAGAGAAGCGTGATTCGTCACTCCAGAGAACAAGTCTCCACTGTTCTAGAGTCCAGTGGAGGCGTGCTTTACACCACTGCATCCGACGCTTTGCATTGCACTTGGTGATGTAAGGCTTGGATGCAGCTGCTCGGCCATGCAAACCCATTCCATGAAGCTCTACGCACTGTTCTTGAGCTAATCTGAAGGCCACAAGAAGTTTGGAGGTCTGTAGCTATTGACTATTGAAAGTTGGCAACTTCTGCGCACTGTGCGCTTCAGCACTCTGTGATTTTACGTGGCCTACCACTTTGTGGCTGAGTTGCTGTTGTTCCCAATTGCTTCCACTTTATTATAATACTACTAACAGTTGACTGGAATATAAAGTAGTGAGGAAATTTCACGAATGGACTTGTTGCACAGGTAGCAATAATTTGGAGGGGTGTCCCAATACTTTTGGCAATATAGTGTATGTGAACATAACCCAAATATAATTTTTTATCTCTTTATTATTAAAAAAAATTCCTCATACATTAGTAATATGACTAATAATCAATGATTTAATTTACATTCACAATAGCATTCTCAAAAGTTTCCATAACAACACACAGTAGAATTTAGTGTGCTTTATTGGTTACATATACTTTGTTCAGATCATCTACTTACATTAAATGCAAACATTTATTAATACCAAAGAGTATAGAAGTACCAAGAGGCGAAACTCAACAGAACGTTCCATTGCAACAAACGCACCCATGCGCAGAGATGCAGCTCCGCCATCTTGGACTGAACGCAACACAGCTGTCATAGAATTGAACGATACCGGTTCCAATTCAAAAGCGGTTAAGGGAACTAAATAGTAGTTTCTAGTTTTTAATATCTCTATAGCCTAAACTAAAACGGCGTGTTGAATAATGTACAACAAAATAATGCTTATGGATCGGTTTATAATTAAACAATTTCGTCATAGAGCATGAAGCTGTCAAATAGGCTATTTATTTACCCCAATAACTTTTGGGGATAACTCCCGTTTTCATACACAGCACAATTTTACAACACCAGTAACAACAGCCCATGTTCCTCATGAAATGATTGACAAATTCCTTGAAAAAGCCAAAACACTATGAACAGTGAGTAGGTGAAAGGGACAACACATTGGTCAAGAGAGAATATTTAATAGTAATAGAAGATTATTTAACTCTTTATTGAAATTACCCCCGTTCATCATGATTCTTATAACTCTTCGAGTCGTTCTGGCGCAATATGGCTGCCGTCGCATCATACAGGTGGATGCTGCACATTGGTGATGGTTGAGGAGATTCCCCCTTCCATGTAAAAGCACTTTGAGTACCCAGAAAATATATATAAATTAGGGCTGTCAAAAGATTAATCGCGATTAATCGCATCCAAAATAAAAGTTTGTGTTTACATAATATATATGTGTGTGCACTTTGTATAATTATTTTGTATATATAAATACACACACATGCATGTATACATTTAAGATTTTTTTTATTTATATATAAAATATTTATATTTATATATAATATAAATTATATATACAGTATATACATGCAAATATTTCTTAAATATATACATGCATGTGTGTGTATTTTATATATATATATATATATATATATATATATACAAATTAATTATACACAGTGCACACACATATATTATGTAAACACAAACTTTTATTTTGGATGCGATTAATCGCGATTAATCTTTTGACAGCCCTAATATAAATATATAAATGTAACAAATTATTATTATTTTATTATTATAGCAAAGTATTTTTTTGTGGCTGCCCTCCTGCAGATCCTCACTTGACTGACTAGGCCCTAGGGCCTGCCTTACTGTCATCAGAAATTGCCTGCAGGCCAGGAAGACAACATTTTAAATCTTATAATTTCAGTTAACCCTCTATACCAGAATTTCACAACAATGTGAAATACAACATATTCCTGAGAATTAATGGCTAAAACTACTATTTCAAAAATGTCTAAGAATAACTAAAAATTTTAAATTTAAGTGTTAATTACAAGTTTGTTGCAATTTATAGATTAGAAATATCTTTCAAATGATGTATGACATATTAAGAAATGTTTTTCATAGCCCATAATTTAAGAATCTATATCCTCCATTGCTCCAGTCCATACAATAAAAAAAAAACATGATTTCCTGCTATAAGAGGATGTCAAAAGTTTATGTAGGCCTTTATTTGTTGTTTGCATAAACCTTGCACCACACAAATTTACTTATTATAATTTTTATAGTGGCTTACACGACAGTGAACATACCTCAGTCAATTTATACAGTACAATGGGTTAAATGATAAGATAAAACATTATTTCCTGACGACGATAAATTGTTTGATTTATCCAACCATTCTTTTTGTGTTCATTCATTATTTGCCTCTGTCCACTCACCTAAATGCATAGTTATGGTCTCCACATTTTGCTGTGTTTACTAAGTGCAAAAGCCTTCTTGCCATTATTGTCAGACTAGCTATTCCCCTTAACAAATCTAATCTGCCACATCTGGGAAAGTCAACAGGCATAGGATACTTACATTGTTTGGTTTTTGAAAAAACGAGGTGATTGTTTTTTGTCTCTTCATTCACCTTAATGTGGCATTTATACAGGCGATTTTTTTTTTCAGTTCAGAAAATCACCGACTCAGCTCAGTCATAGATGGTATATGATCACTATGGTTACCGGTCCGCTCCTACAGGCACGATTGAGGCAGCTACCAGCTCCTCATAGGACCCCGGCGACGTCACTCAGGAGTCGTAGCACACACACAGAGAGAGAGTGTAAACGTCGGTGGCATGATGGCATCGTGTGTTTATTGACAACAGAACAGCGTGTAGTGAGAACGTGGGTACAAACGAAGTAATGGTGACCGGTGTAGATTATTATTGTGTGTCAGCCGGCGTCTGCCCCGACCCGATTCTGAAGCAGCGGCGGGCCGGGACACTACTTTGGCTAATGTACATAGCGAAAACACTGGTTAATCCCTCTGTTTTACCGATTTTTGTCACCTTTCGTAGGAATAGTGAGGGCGGGGGACGGATCGGGTCACTATGAATCTGGGGGGGTCATGTCCCCCCCGTCCCTAGTGCCATCTGCGCCCCTGTTATTATTATTATTATTTTATTTTATTTGTAGAAAAAAGACAAAAGGGACAATACATATTAATGAACATTTTTCACAAATGTAAATATGCCAGATTATAGCCATAGGCTAATTTCCATCTGCAGACCCCTAAGCAGGTAGATGTTACACATAAATACATACAGACACACTATGCACAGGCTATATACAGAGAAGCAAGGACAGTAACAGTGATCACAACATATTAGGACAAGCCATATTACACTGACCCCTTTTACACAACCCATGCTATACTAACTCCTATTACACAACCCATATCACACTAATAATTCTATCCCCTTTATTTTTATAAAACACTAACTCTAATTTACATCTGATATATAAACTAATGATTACTAAACATGCTCACATATTTGTGTGTCCCTCAACCAAACTTTTAAACGACTCCTAAAAATAGGAAAACTTGTGCTTTCCCTCACTGACTGAGGAATACTATTCCAGTAGCTCACCCCCTGATATGATAGAGCGTTCTGTGAAAAGGCGGTCCGTCTAAACGCCAAGTCACAGTCACCTCTCATAGTGGCTCTAGTCACTCGAGACCCGACAGCACTGATAGACTTTTGTTTAATAAAATCACTCAATGGTGGAGGCGCCAGACCACGTATAACCTTATAGATTAGACAGGCTGATTTAAATAATTTGAAATTCGCAAAATTTAAAAACTTATATTTATCTAGAATATTACAATGATGATATGACGAAGGTTTCTTATCTAATATTTTCAATGCTCTTTTGTAGCATACTTCAATTGGCCCAATAGTAGCATGACTCGTATAAGACCAACTTGTGATACAGTACTCAATATGAGCCAGTATCATAGAGTGCAAGAACGTGATCGCTGCTGTATCCGTTAATGATGTACGAATCTGTTTAAAGTTCTGTAAATTAACATTTATAGTTTTCACAACTTTTTTGACGTGTTTTTTAAAAGATAATTTCGAGTCTATCAGAACTCCCAGATACCTAAATTCCTCAACATTAATTAATTCTTGTCCACCCAAGCAAACTTTTACTGTGGCCACAGTTGTTTTAGGTTTACTAAAAAACATTGATACAGTCTTTTTAACATTAAGACACAAGCATGAATCAATCAGCCATTTTTGCAAATCATTTAAAGCAAATGAAAGCTGATGGGCTGCATCATCAGCACTTTTGGCATGTGTAAAAATTACCGTATCATCAGCATACATAATCGTGTCGACATTTTTGCACACATTAGGCAAATTATTCACATACAGTGAAGATAGCAGAGGTCCTAAGATTGATCCCTGTGGAACACCCTGTGTATATTGAAGATAGGGTGACTTACAATTTTTTTTTGCACACATTGTTTTCTATCCGATAAATAAGACTGTATCCATTTAACTTTTTGATTACTAAAGCCAAATGTTAACAGTCTAGACAAGAGCTTAAAGTGATTCACAGTATCAAACGCACGCTTAAAATCAACAAAAACAGCAGCAACATAACTGTTTTTATCTAAATAAAACTTCACCTTCTCGACAAAAACACAAACAGCCGTTTCAGTCGAGTGAAGAGATCGAAATCCAAATTGCATAGGGTGCAGACCCGGATTGTAATCATTGACAAGTTAATAAGATGGGTCACAGGCACCAAAATACAAGATTGTAAAAGCTTCAAAAGATTGGTATCAAATCCAAACACATCCCTTGCTTTTGAATTTTTCAATTTAGAAATTATGTTATCTACTTCATTTTCTGTAATTATTTGAATATTAAACTTAGAATTTAGAGTTACGGCATCCATATAAGGGTCAGTGTGGACAATATTTTGTTGAGAGTCACAAGAGCTAGAAAACAATTGAGCGATCTCATCAATGGTATTTTGAAAATAATCATTTAATTTAGTTGCTAGGTTGAGAGGCTCTGATACCAATTCATTAGCAAATTTGAGTTCAAAGTCTTTATCAGCAATATGATTACTTTTACCAAGGAGTTTGTTAATATTTTCCCAAATCAATTTACAATTTCCTTTGGCACCATTAATTACAGACATGAAGAAATTTGCTTTTGCCATTCTCAAAGTTTGTGTGACTTTATTTCTTGCGGATACAAAATGTAATCGATCAGTAGTTAATCCAGATTGTAATGATTTTTTTAGTAATTTATCTCTGAGTGTCATAAGCTGTTTACATTCACTATTGATCCAAGGCAAGGAATAAACTCGTTTCTTTAAATGACCCACTTTCTGAAACTGAGACAGAACCCTTTTAATAGAAGAGTATATTAAATCACAACATTGATTAGTGTCATCACATAATACTATACTAGACCAATCAAAAGTATTTAGAGCTGCAATTAAACATTGTTCTTGGCTCTTCGGAATAAACACTTGTTTTACATTAATGTTTTTACTGACACTTCTCAATCGTTTTTTAGTCAGCTTTCTAGAAAAGAATATGGCATTGTGGTCAGACAAGCCAGTCAAGAAATTGTACGTTTTTATTATTCTATCTGGTTTGTTAGAGAACACCAGGTCTATCAAGGTTTTAGAACGATTTGTTATTCTAGTGGGATCACTGATCATTTGTGTTAATCCAAAATTATCTGTAATTTCTTTCAGTTTCTTTCTGTCACTTTTGTTGTCCCAATTTACATTTAAGTCTCCCATTAGAATAACCTCATTATTAAAGTCACAACAACTCAGAAGTGCTTTAAATTGATCATAAAAATCTACTTTTGCTGACGGCGGACGATAAAGACATAGAATAGTAAATGACATTTCTGTTGAAAGTGACACTTTAACTCCAACACATTCAATTGATATTTCATTAGGCCAAATTATTTGTGTACATTTTAAAGAGTCCTTCATATACATTAACACTCCTCCTCCCTTCTCTTGATGCCTATCCTTTCTAAAGACATTATAGCCCTGTAATGATACCACTGCTTGTGGGGAAGAGGGTTTAAGCCAAGTTTCTGAAAGTCCTAAGAAATCCACATTTGAGTTAATGAGAAGATGCTCTAATTGTTCCCTCTTAGGGGCCATACTGCGTATATTCAGATGGCCACCTAAGAGCCCTTTATTTTTACACTGTGGATCCCATATAGTCCTGGCTTGATTAAGAGTCTGAAATAACTTACATTATCGATGTTTTTTAAATACCGGGTTCCTTTGTGTGCACATGGATATGATGCGTTGTGGAGACATACTGGACTTAGTTGTAACAGAATCCTGTAGTGGTGGTATTAGCCCAGGTAGCTGCTGAAAACCAGGTAGCAGTGATGGTATTAGCCCAGGTAGCTGTGATGGTATTAGCCCAGGTAACTGCTGTAACCCAGGTAGCAGAGGTTGAATTTGCCCAGGGAACTGCTGTACCCCAGGTAGCAATGGTGGTATTAGCCCAGGTAGCTGCTGCAGCCCAGGTAGAAGAGAAGGTATTAGCCCAGGTATCTGCTGTAACCCAGGTAGCAGAGGTGGTATTAACCCAGGGAGCAGCTGTAATCCAGGTAGCTGTGGTGGTGTTAGCACAGAGAGCTGCTGTAGCTCAGGTAGCAGAGGTGGTGTTAACCAAGAAAACAGCTGTAGTTGTGTCACAGGACTTAAAACAGGACCAGGATTTTGCTCAACATCACCAGCCAGAAGTAGTATTAGCAAAAGATTCACAACCCCAGGGAATGATCTAGATGCTGTTTGATCAAGTTTACCTGGGGGCGGTCTAGCATGCCCACAATCCAGGATTCTTGCATACAAAAGATGTTGACT
The DNA here is from genome assembly GCA_030770095.1 of Gila robusta. Classification (NCBI taxonomy): domain Eukaryota; kingdom Metazoa; phylum Chordata; class Actinopteri; order Cypriniformes; family Leuciscidae; genus Gila; species Gila robusta. The sequence goes on along the minus strand of JAVALU010001796.1, from coordinate 656,309 downwards.
CCTCTTTGCTGGATAGAGAGTTAAGTTATCCATTTTCCTTGGACATGTTAAACTCAAGAGGAGGTAAAAGGACAGGAGAAGACCAGACAAACATAGCAAAATCCAAGGGTTTTTGATGTACTTTTGTGGCAAACAAACAGGACCTGCCAAACCATGTGGCTGCACCCTGGCGGCCATCTTTTTCCAGACATCAATACATTTCCAGAATAATAATGAAACGCTTGGCCGAAGGCCGAACGTCGAACGCGGTGTTTCACATTTTTTCCATTTATTTTGCCAATTTTTTCACCATTGTATTTAATTAAATAGTAAACATATGCTTTTTTACTATTTTGTCTTGCTTTTCAGAGAAAACAATCAAATTGCAAAAATACAATTTATTTAACACTGAATTTTTTTCTAACATTCCAGCAGATATTATTTAAACAAAGCACAATATAACTTAAAATAAATAAATTAGTAAAATAAAAAATATATTTTTATTTGGCCATCTTTGAAGCCCCCCTTCTTGAATAGCCTATGTTAGGCCTATAACTGACTCCTGAAAGAATGTAACTAAAAAAGTGCATTGAAAAGTGCAAAAAGAAAATGTGGATGAACCCACAACAAATGAATAACTGTCGTAGACATAAGCCTACTTTTGCGGTTTACATACACTTTATCGTGGGTGTTGACAGGTTTGCATGGATTGCCTCAGATCATTTGGGTTTCAATATAGCGCGCGCTCTCCGTGGCGATTAGCAGATAAGGAGTTGCCATGAGAATGACTGACATCTCTCTCTTTTCATACAGATTACATAAACAGTGAATATTTGTTTTCGTTTTGAATTATATAATTTAAAAGTAGACAATTAAATGATTATAAAGATATATTGCCTTTGCCTGTGTGACTAGTATTGGCTGAGTTTTGTTTAAGTTTAGAGACGTGCTCCAGAAAAAAGTTAACGGAGACGGAGAGGCAGAAAGCACACCCTGTTTATTTTCTTTATTTTACAAAAGCACAGTTTTGTTTCGATTGTAAGTGGACACAAGTAGACATTTAACAGTTTATTTTTCATATTTCTTAAGTATGCATTTAAGTGACCATAAATGACGGAGTATTTAAGTCTATTTTGCTGCTATGTGAAAAAAATCCAGCAAAACGCGGCGGCGCGTTTGTCAACTACAGAGGGTTAAAAGACGCTTTAGTGCTGCAAGTAAGGGTAACGTCTGCCACAGATGCATCAGATGAGCTTCTCTTTTGTTATCTGCTCAAAGGGGGCATGTTGGCTGCATTTATAAAGCACGCACCTCTCACTCTACGCTGGTTACTATTTGATCGCGTCATCAAAAACGTCATTGTTCGGTCAAATTTATTCGTATTTTTACTTATTCGTCTTTTTACTTATAATTTTGGTTGCCGAACATTCGGTGCATCCCTAATATCCTAGAATCCTGTGCTTTCCAGTCTGTGACAGTTGAGCTCGATAAATAAAGATGGCGTCTGAAAGTTGTGGCTGGTTTTGCGGCTGGTTTTGTTTTGCTGTCGATCATTCAGCCGTAACACTGCCTCAGAAGTCTGTCCAAAATCAGTTACATGAGATACCCTCGTGCGCAATTTCTACCTGCAAAGTCATTGCCTGATAGGGCAACAAGGCAACAAGTCAGCTTCCTACGTTTTCGGATGCAGCCTATATCTAACCAGAGGCCACGACCATTAACCAAGCTGACCAACTTACGTAACTACTTCTAATGGTAACTTTGTATAATCATGCCGTGGTTTCCCACGTACACTTAGTTAGAATAATACTATACAATAATTAGTGGTTGAGGCTCACCCTATTCAAATTAGTCTAACAACGCTCTGTTGCTCTAAACGGAAAACCGGTTATTAGCCTCTACAGTTCTAAGTATACATTGACTAATGCCGATGTGTTAGTCGGATCTCAGAAATTTCAGTTGGTGTGCTCCTCTGCTCACCTAAGCTGGATTTCAGTCCATTTATTAACCTGATCATAGTGTTATGGACTTAACATTATCTACTAGAGTTAATCATTTCAGAGTAAGTCAGAATAAATCCAAATGTAACAATTTATTATTAGTCAGGTAAATGTATCATGCAATTACATAATCAATTCAAAGACAATCAATACAGTAACATCAAGTGCTCAGAGATAAAGAGAAAAGATGTATAATGCTGAGTGTCTGGACATTCAGCATTACGGGCTGATCTGGCTACAAAAATGCCATGAGCCTCTTGGAGCATTTCATTATATAATCAGACCAAGACAAAACATCCCCCAATGTGGGGAATGAACATACAATAGGAATTTGCATTGACTAGAGTTACAGACATAGGGAGTTCACACCTTGTTGAGGAACAGGAGGTAGTTTGGATGAAGGGCCCTGGGAAAACAGTGCATACCCAATGAGCAAAGCATCTCTAAACCCATATTACCATTTGGTTTACTTCTGTGGAGATGAGACCATTGTCCCAGTCTCACTGAGACATTTTAAATTATACCAAACATGACTGTTAATTCACTTGTATCTACATAGAGCATTATAATTTTTATATAATCTTTCTAAGTGAACTGAGTGAAGAAAAGGATGTGTAAAGGGAAGGAAGTGGGGGAGAAGGAAAAAATGTGAAGGAAGGACAGGAGGGAAAGAAGCTTTCCCACAACTTCACTCTGTGGGGTGTGGAGACAAATGGCAGTATGCATTTGTGTTGTCCATATCTCAGGAGATCAAAGTATCTGAGTTTCTGTTTGCCTTACACCAGTGTGATCAAGATGACTGTGACGGCTAAAAAAGCCTTTCTCAATAGGGTATATTAGCACTACACGCTTGAACCCCAAAGATTAATTCGAAATTAATGTATAATATATAAAATTGATGTATTATAGCATCTTTTTTTATTATTAACAGAATCATTACACTAATAAGCAGTTGATTTACATCCACACAACATTAGAATTCTCAATATGTTCATACATTTTTCAGTAGCATGTTACTGTGCTTCATTCCTTAAATGTGCTTTGTTCACTTGATCTACTTGAATTTAATGCAAAATACCACTTATACACAATTAATTAAAGGGGTGGTAAAACACGATTTCACTTTTCTAACTTTAGCTAGTGTGTAATGTTGCTGTTTGAGCATAAACAACATCTGCAAAGTTACAGCGCTCAAAGTTCAAAGCAAAGGGAGATATTTGCTTTTAAAAAAATCAATTTCTAAGGACTACAGCAAACAGCCGGTTTTGGACTAGCCTACACGACATTCCATGGGATATGCTGACGTCAGCATATCACATTATTTACATAAACCCCTCCTCCGAGAATACTTAATAAGCGGGGCAAGGCCATTTTATATTGCTGTTTTGGAGATGAGTTGTCGCAATGCCGTCGAAACGCTGTTGTTGTTTTCATCTGGATTGCAGGTCCACTTTGTTCAGCCTTCCTAGGGACGAGGGAGTTAGGGATCAATGGTTAAAATTTATTTTTAACTCGGTCCCTCATAATTATGACCCAAATCTCGCTCTCTGTGCTGCACATGTTACGGAGGAAAGCTTTCACAATCTTCGCGAGCTCAATGCATGATTCGCACATCGGTTTGTCCTGAAAGATGGAGCAGTTCCAACTTTTAAAACAGAAGCTGTTGTTTACGGGCCACAACCTGTAAGTATGATTTATTTTTCGTCTATGTGTTTTCCTGTAATAGTTCGTATTGTTAATTGTACGTTGTAGCAAGGAAGTAAACAAATGACAACGCTCTGGCTCTGCTGGTTTGTTAAATGCTCATTCATTAACGTTATCTGAAGTAATGAGAGAACAACAAAAAACAAACCTTTCTGAAATGTCGTTTAACAGCCGTTCTTGAACAGGTTCTGCTCGATCATCTTCACTAACGTTTCATTGGTTATAAGGCCGGTGACACACTGGCTGCGTGGCGTGTCCGTTTTTATTTCGGCTCCCATGTTAACAGGTTATGCCTAGTTCACACTACACAACTTTAAACGTCGGCAGATCGGTGTGCTGTTCACACTACATGACTTGCTCTGGAGTCTTTAAGTCGTTGTGCTGTTCACACTACGCGATACTACATGAATGATCTGCAACAGGGGGTTACACACTACACGAGCTGACAACAACTCTGTCACTCAACGACTCTCTCCGGTCCCCCAAACCACGTTTAGTCACGAAAACACACGCGAGATGTGGATGGGAACTATCGCGAAACAGGTGTTAATTACGTCTATTTGAAAATGGACACCGGGACAAAATTGGCTGTGCAAGTTGTTTGCGCAATGGTCTGTTCAGAACCAAGAAAAAAAAAGGAGAAAAAAAGAATATGGGTCAAAGGCTGGATAAGCGCACGCAGGCAGCAGGGATTGTCCGTGCCTTGCTCTCTCATTGGCTGTAGCTCGCCACGACACGTGACACCACACGCTATCGAGTCGGCCGACAGCTCCAGATATTTGGCATGCTAGATATTTGTTCGGCGTCGGTGACGCGTCGGCGATGTGTCAGCGAGCGTTTTTGATGCGTCGTTCACCCGCAGATTTGCGCGCGATTACAGCTCGACCTGTCGGCGAGCTCGTTAACTTGCAAATCGTGCTTAAATCGGGCTTAAAATCCTGTAGTGTGAACTAGCCATTAGAGCTTGCAGACTGCCTGCGTGACACGCGCGTCTCAGACACGGCTTGAGCAGCGCGGAAAACGCGTGCATGCTAGAAATAGAACCGACGCCTATTTTTCACGCGACATGCAAGGGTGTTGGAAGCGTTTCCAGGCAAAATAGAATAGGAAAAGATGTTATATGTTATTTTGTACACGAATACATATTAATAAATTACATTTTGATGGTTGAAAGTCTAGGTTTTGACATAAATTCAGATATAAATATAATTTTAAAATAAATAAATAAATAATTATCAATTTTCAAATATTGAACCTGTCAATACAGAACGAAATATTCTGTAGTCTATTTTGCTGTCAATACTGCTGACAGTGCAGTATTGCACGAAGTCAATACTTTATCAGTAGGCTTTATATTTATGCTTAACATGAAGTAGCCTAGCCTAGGCTATATAGGGCTTCCACAACTCTCTCCCATATGTCGAACAAGGGTGGTGCGTGTCAGCAGCGCCGCGTCAGACACGTTTCTGGTGTGCAAAGACAGAAAATGCCACGCAGCTGACACGCAACAGAAACGCCACGCTCACGCCACACAGCCAGTGTGTCACTGGCCTAATACACCAAAGCACAAACTAGGCTATCGGTTAAGGTACGGGGCGTGACGTTTCCGGAGAACGTGCACTAGACGGTTAGCGAATCACAACACACTGGGCCAGCTAACCAATCTGAGCCCATTGCGTAGTTTTGAGGGACTGGCTTCATAGAACCAGGAAACCATCAGATCGTTTTTACAAGGAGGGGCAGAGCAGTGTAGAATAAAGGTAAAATATATGAAAAATAATGCAATTTTTAAAAAACGAAGCATGAACACATGTTACAGTGCACCCCACAAACACAATCAAGCCTTCGAAAAAATGTGTTTTACCACCCCTTTAAAGGAATTCCTGTTTATTTATTTGATTATTGGACTTTGCAATTTGAAATTGCAAATTTAAACAATACTGGTAAAGCAATCTTGATAGGGAAATGATAAGGAGAGAAGATGGTTACAAAACCAAACCCAGAACTGACTTTTCATCTCTATCTGAGAGCCACTGCTCTGCAAGGATGCACAATTTATGAGGACGTGGCTTCAACATTTTGTGTTGTTTTAATAAGAACCTTTTTGATGCATGAAAACATACCATGCTTGGACAGATAGAGAAGAGGCTGTATAATACTACCTTGTTGCAATAACCACATATTGATGCCCAGCAGCACACAGAAAGCATCATTAGAAATATTATTCCTAATGGTGAAAAGTGGTAAATCCAGGCCATATGGAACAGATATGCAAACTAGAATGACAGTGATAATTACAAATGCCCTCTTTTTCTGGTGGTGCATCCCTTCCTTCTGTGTTTCACCAGGACTTGGTCTCAACAGGATCTTGAGCACTCCTAGACTACAAGTAGTGATCACCAACAGGCTGATTGCCAGGGAACAAGCATAGACATCAATTTGGGTGCTTTGATTGGTGAAAACAGAAAGTCCTCCATAAGCTACACTCAGCATCCAGACCAGTCCAGCACTAATATATCTGTGCTTCACAAAGGCTGGGTTGCGGTACATCGCTGGATGAGCCACGGCTATGTAGCGTTCAACACAAATCAAGCTGTTCATAAGGGGTTGTCCAACCAGGTAGCTTCCAGAAAATAACCTAAGGAGTATGTTTTCTTGGTGGTTAAAAGTAAAAGGAACCATACGTAAAGGAAAAATTATGGTCACAAAAACCTCTATTGCAGAAAGGTTCATTGTAAAGATTTCTGAGGCTGCCAGACGTCCCCTAATTCTAAAGTTTCTTGTGCCCAGCCAGAGGACCCAGATTTGGATTGGCAGGAGGACAATGATGTTCAATGTTATTACAGAAAGTTGAAGTGAATACCCTAGGATGGAGTCTGCACATGTGACCCCAAAAGAAGATGTTTGGTTCTTGGAGACGGTGCTGTTCATGTTTCTCTTCAAGAAGTCAAGTGTCTAAAGAACGTAAAGAATAACAAATAATGCAACGGTACAATGAAAACACATTTGAAAACTTTAAAAACAAGACAACACCTGTTTTTCTCTGTGGTGAAGATGAACAGTATAGAAATGTAAACAATAACTTACATTGATCTGATGTTAACCGGACAGATAACCTTCTGAGTGGTTGTCATACCTGCAGCTCCGCTCACATTAGTTTCATCCCATGGCACATATGTTTGCATTTGGAGGAATTATGAAAGGAAAATATGCAAATATGGAATGAAATGCAGCATTTTAACAGTGTGTGTTCATTTGAGTTTGTGATCACAGTTCTCCAAATAAGAAGTGAAGAGAACAAATATTGCAACCTTTTGAATGTCATATTTAAAGGGTTAGTTCACCCAAAAATTAAAATTAGCCCATGATTTACTCACCCTCAAGTCATCCTAGGCGTACATGACTTTCTTGTTTAAGACGAATACAATCGGAGTGATATTAAAAAATGTCCTGGCTCTTACAAGCTTTATAATGGGAGTGAATGGCTGGAGAAAATTTAAAGCCCAATCCATTATAAAAGTAATCCATATGGCTCCAGGGGTTAATAAAGGCCTGTCATAGTGACACACTGAGAGTCATTACACTGAAGGGATTAGGCCAAATATACAGTAAGAGATCTTGTTTAATCAGGAAGGGTTTTATTTTATTTATTTATTTATTTATTTATTTATTTATTTATTTATTTATTTATTTATTTATTTGGGACAGTGCACATTAATGAACAATCTAACATTTCTGTACAGACTGTAAATGAGCCGGGTTATAGCATACATGCTAAATTTCACCTGTAGTCCCGAGGCAGGAAGACAACAACATGCATAACAACAACATAAAAATGCAACATTATAGAATATGACAATATACAATATCAAGCAGAAACACATTATTTCGTGATAACTTTTGCTTCCGCAACCATATTTCATTCATTACAGTTTTTATGATAAGTCATTCATTTCCAGGTAGAAATTACCTTTTGCTAGTAACGTCCACATTGGTTGTCATAGTAGCGAGTCAAATGTAGGTTCAGCATGCGTGAGACTGGCCGTGGTGGATTAATTTATTATTATGTTTTTCATGAACATCATCACATTTGTCACAGACAAGAGTGCAAAAATGTGAAAGGGTAGCGATATTCAATCCTTTTAACAGGACAACAAAAACCCCCAGGTTTTTTTTCTGCCTATACACTATATTGGCAAAAGTTTTGTGATGTATGCCTTTGCGTGCACATGAACTTTAATGACATCCCATTCTTAATCTGTAGGGTTTAATATGGAGTTGGCCCACCCTTTGTAGCTATAACAGCTTCAACTCTTCTGGGAAGGCTTTCCACAAGGTTTAGGAGTGTGTTTATGGGAATTTTTGACCATTCTTCTAGAAGCGCATTTGTGAGGTCAGGCACTGATGTTGGACGAGAAGGCCTGGCTCGCAGTCTCTGCTCTAATTCATCAAAGGTGTTCTATCGGGTTGAGATCAGGACTCTGTGCAGGCCAGTCAAGTTCCTTCACACCAAACTTGCTCATCCATGTCTTTATGGACCTTGCTTTGTGCACTGGTGCGCAGTCATGTTGGAACAGGAAGGGGCAGTCCCTAAAATGTTCCCACAAAGTTGGGAGCATAAAATTGTACAAAATGTCTTAGTATGCAGAAGTATTAAGAGTTCCTTTCACTGGAACTAACGGGCCAAGCACTGAAAAACAACCCCGCACCATAATCCCCTCTCCACAAAACTTGGCACAATGCAGTCAGGCAAGTACCGTTCTCCTGACAACCGCCAAACCCAGAATTGTGTAGTGTCTGGACCAATCACACACACACAAATTATTCATTATATTTAATGAATAGTCCGGCAAACTCACTCTCCCAACAAAGGTCTATGTTTCCGCCGAAACTAACAATCACAATGAAGCTGACACCACTGGCAGAACTCAGTGTCCTGTTAAATTGACAAGAATTTTTACGACCCCAAAAAGGGAATTCCTGAGAGATGTGACTCTTACTAAATTCTTACTGAGAAAGAGAAATAAACTCTGTTAATCCTATATATTCTATATAACCACTTGAGAAAGGTATAAACATGCATCTAATTTTCCCATCTCATGATTTTCCTTTTTATGTTGTTTAGCCTATGCTTTCTTGTAAACTTTAATGGGTTAATGTTTCAGACTTTGCATTCTATGGTTAACCAAAATCATATGTGTGGCATATTTACCATGTATATATACCATGTTTGGTCTCTATAACTTGGTACTTTGAAGATCGAAATGACTGTGTACATGATATGTCGATAACAACAACATATTAGTATTACAAGAATCTTTCATAGTTTCTTCATCAGCTACCACCCATCCAGCGTGCACATGCAAATGAGCACCCTTGGAAAAAAGACCCTTAAATCAAACTCTCCCGCTTGGAAACTCCACCTTTCTTATTGGTCGAACCAACCCTGAGAGGTGGGACCTTTCTCAGCCTTTATATTGCATCTACACAAGCCTTTCGCTCTCTCTTGACTTCTCGGTACGTTCGAGGTGCTGTGCTGTCCTGTGTGGCCTCAGCAGGCCCCAGGGTCCAGGCCTTGACTCACAACCAGCCATGTGCTCATTCAGGAGAGAGAGGACTCTCTCAACCACAACAGAATAGAGGTCTGCACGGGCTTTAAACTGAAGCCCGAACCCGGCCCGTACCCGCGATCATTTAACCCGACCCGACCCGACCCGACAATTACATTTACATATTAAGCCCGAACCCGACCCGAACCCGAGGTCCATTCTGTTTCTCACAGCAAATACCATTTTTGCAATATGCTATGTTGTATTTAATGATTGCTTGACATATTAAACAAATACATGTAGGCGCAGCGGCCCTATCAGCAGGCAGCACAGCAGTAAGAGAAAAAACTTACCAATTACGTAACTTTGCTGTGGTCAAACAGGTTTAACAGTCACAAATTTCTCTGGAACTCAAACTTTAAACTTTAAAAAGTTCACGCACTGTTGCAAAACTATTTACACAAACATCCTTCTCAGTATGAGTTATGAAGGAAGAGAACGGCATCGACAGTTGATGGTTTCAGCGCAGTCCTCCTCTGATTGAAAGTTAGTCCAGCTGCACTGAAGTTCCTCTCGCTGCTGCTGCTACTTGCAGGGATGCTGAGGATACTACGGGCCAGTTTTGACAGTAAGGGGAAAACGCCGCTGTTGTTTTTCCACCAGCCCAAGAGATCCCGCTCTTCTTCCATGTCGTGGTTGCGACTGGAGTATTGCGTAACTTCATCTGCGGTTTCACCGAGGGGCACGTTCACCCACTCCTCAAACTCTGCCACTATCTTGCTTCTTTTAGTGACCGGCTCAGCCACGCGTTCAGCTGGCTCGTTGCCTGTGGTAAAGCTGGCTATCCGAAGCCTGGCTTCTTGCTGGATATCCTCTCTGTCAGGGAGAGACAGCATGCGGAGCTGACAGAACTTTGGCCAAAGGAATATGGCAAGCTTATGTAGTGTCTGGATTTTGATTTTACGGTTCAGCCATTCAAGATGCCGCTCACGAATGATGGCCTGATGAGGACTGTCTGATGCCACAGGTCTGCAGTGGCGCTTAAGCCTCTCGTGCCACAAAACAACCAGGTTAAGTGTGGGGTACTGGTCACCCTCTAGTTCCCTCTGAGCCTCGTAAAATGGGCGAAGAAATTCCAGCAGGAACTCCAAGACATCTGGAGATATTTCGTCGATTTTTCGGCTTTCCCCTCGGCTTTCAAGTTTTTCTCGAAGCTCAGCGTACACCTGCTTAATTGAATCCAAGGTAAGGAACACCGTGCTAAACCTGGTGTCTGACATTTGCCTGACAGTTGTTGATAACTGACTTATTATACCCGTTTGCTTGACATATCGCACAAGTGCCTTTGCTGCCAGTAAAGTCTGTGTGACCTCTGGTGCGCTGTCTCGTAGTTCGGCAGAATCAAGCGCGTGTTTGAGAACTGTGTTATAAACATGGTCCTGACAATCCAGTCGATGATACGGCGCGAGTGCAGCAATCATGTTTGATCCCTGGTCAGTGACCCAGACGACTTTGTTCATAACACAAGCATCAAATCCTAGTAGAGATACGAGCAGTCTCTGTAATTCTCTCCGTATGTTGTCACCAGTTTTCGCTTCTTCAGGAGGGAACATCGCTGTTGTAAGGACTCTGCTTCGAAGCAAAAAATCAGGTGTGATGTAGTGGCAAGTGATAGTTAAGAAACTGATCTTGCGATAGTCGTCAGTCCACATGTCAGTGGTCATCCCAACACTAATATCAGACATGATCTCCGATATTTCTTTGACCAGCGCCTGTCTTTTGGAGGCCGCGGTTTCCTTGCATCTCCGAGAGATGGTTGTGGGATCAGGTAACACACTGTCCACTGAGACACGGCCATATGTAGCCCCCACATTTATTAGGTCTTGCGCTAGGTTAATAAAAACCTCGTCCAGCAACCGTATGAAACGATCTAATATCCCGACAGCAAAACTCCACACATTTTTCTGTTACATTAGATTTTACATAAGCTGGTACTGACTTGGCTGTTGGAGATAGATAGTCCGAAAGAGATGACTGTCTGTTGTTACTAATGGCTAGGCCTGCTGTTGGACGAGTGCATCCACGGTCAGTGTGTCGCTGTAAAGAAGATGTACCTGTCTTTTTGCTGTCATACGCCAAGACAGCTTTGCAAGCTCTACACTGCATGTAACCACTGGGCTCTTTACTGGTTGAAACGACAAGATCATAATGCTTCCAGATTGCAGCTTTTCCTGCATCATTTGGAACTGTCATAAGTTTTCCCTCAGTAATTTTTTGCTTTATCAGACTCATGGTTTGCTTGTTGTCGTCTGCTGTCTGTCTGTATTGTGACTGAAATAGCGCGCGAGAGCGGTAGCACATGCGCAAAACAGTTTTGTGATATAAATGATATGATAAAATAAAACAAATAATTTAAAAAAATTATATATATATATATATATATATATATATATATATATATATATATGTATGTATGTATATCATTATCATTATATTTGAGAGAGAGAGCCTGTGTGTCTGACTGTGTATGCACATATTGCACATCTGCGCACGTATGTACTTTCTCTCTCTCGCGTGCCGGTCACCACAACACAGCAAGCAGGCAAAGCACACGGCACGCAAACTATATATAGCCTATTTAGTTTTTCTTAGTTAAACCCGAACCCGAGGCTGTTCATTAAACATTAACCCGAACCCAACCCGAAACCCGCACATTTTTCGGGACCCGTCGGGCTCGGGTCGGGTAGCAGACCTCTACAACAGAATCCAGGACAACCTCAGGAGTTTGGCACAAAGTCTTTATTCAACGCAGAAGAAGTCCATCGCAACTCCTACCATTTGCTCTCTTAGTCCTCTCTTCCTCTGGCCTTCACTGCTGCTTCTTCGGGTTGATGTCTGCATGGGCCCCGGCAGGCTGTGACCACAGCCTGCTAGGCCTTCACTCTCCCAACAGTCGAACTAACCACGCAAGTTCATCATATCTTCTTCATCCAACGGAGAAGAAAACGATTGCAACTTCAACATTTGACACTCACAGAACCAACAAACGTCAATTTTCAACAACTTCAAGAATTGTGTCCACTGCAAGGCCATGCAAGTATGCTTTTAAGATGGTGCTTTGAAAATGATAATATTGATGGTTCTTTCCATAGTTAAATGGATCTTTTCCATAGTTCCATTTCCTACCTCCGGTTTCATTCTGTCACTTTCACAATCTACCTATGAATGCATGAATGAATGTGTAATTGTTTGTATGTTAGTTATGTTTTCGTGTTTTTGTTAATAAAACTTGTGCACAATATATATTTGGTTCTGATTTTCTGCTTGCATACGAAGTTTACTTTACGATTTAGATTGTGACTACATGCTCTTAATAGTACTGTACAGTAAGAAAGACATTTCCCTTCCCCGGAAATTAATATTTCTTAGAATTAATAAACAATTAACGCTGATGTCCACGGGACAAACAGGTGGGTTGAAGTAAAATTGTATTTTACTACATTAAGTTAATATTAACTGATCCAAATATTCATAATCAATTATAACCAGTTATTGATTATTAATATTTCATAGAGCTGATTTGCTACACTTTTCCATTGGATTGAGAAGTGTGATTCGTCACTCCAGAGAACAGAAGTTTCCACTTTACTCACCCATGAAGCTTGTGCTTTACCCCACTGCATCCGACGCTTTGCATTGCACTTGGTGATGTAAGGCTTGGATGCAGCTGCTCGGCCATGCAAACCCATTTCATGAAACTCTCTACGCACTGTTCTTGAGCTAATCTGAAGGCCATAAGAAGTTTGGAGGTCTGTAGCTTTTGACTCTGCAGAAAGTTGGCGACTTCTGCGCACTGTGCGCCTCAGCACTCTGTGATTTTACGTGGCCTACCACTTTGTGGCTGAGTTGCTATTGTTCTCAATTGCTTCCACTTTATTATAATACCACTAATGGTTGACTGTGGAATATAAAGTAGTGAGGAAATTCCACGAATGGACTTGTTGCACAGGTAGCAACCTATCACAGTACCATGCTTGATTTCACTGAGCTCCTGAGAGCGACCCATTATTTCACAAATGTTTGAATAAGCAGTCTGCATGCCTAGGTGCTTGATTTTATGTAACTGTGGCCATGGAAGTGATTGGAAAACGTCTACGGTTACGTATGTAACCCTCGTTCCCTGAGTAGGGAACAGAGACGTTACGTCGGATGACGACGAATGGGGTTTCGCTTAGAAAGCCTATCAACTTCGAGTATTACAAAACGAGCCAATGGCAAAGAAATGCCATGGGTCTGCGGAATTTGCATGACGTAACTCCGCCCCACCTCGTGGGTATAAAAGGAGGAAGTCCGCAACAGCAGTTTATGTTTCTTCGCTGAGGAGCCAAGACTGAGCTCAGGCGATCCCCGCGGTACAGCGGAAAGTGGCAGGAAGACGTAACGTCTCCGTTCCCTACTCAGGGAACGAGGGTTACATACGTAACCGTAGACGTTCCCTTTCGTTGTCACTCCGAGTTACGTCGGATGACGACGAATGGGGTAACCAGTCTAATCACGCCACCTTCTCAGCTGTCTTCCAGTGCCCTGCGTAAATCGAGATCCCTGTCATAGACTGGACGAAGGACTCCATTTAACACGGGAATACCAAGGTACACTGGGAAGCATATCCCAAGCTAGGGGAAGTATGCAATTAATGCCAACCCAGAGGGGGGGGACTTAGAGAATACACATATGACCCGAAGGATGCATATGGAGAACACTGGGGTGTCCAGCCGCAGGTGGATTATTTCAACCCCAGGGGTGGCAAGGTGGCTTGCCGAGGGAAAGACACATGCTCAGAGAGGCTTACAGTGGAAATACACATGTGGGGGTCGCTCAGGGGAGGGACCATGCACACGGGAGGCACCTAGCCGACGCGCAGGCAAGAGACACTGGCGCCGACGTCAGGAGTGCTGGAGGAGCTCAGGGCTTTCGGAAAAGCTCACCTGAGGAGAATATCGCACGTATCCAGTCCGCGGAGTGGAATGGCGAGCAAGCGAAGACACCTGAGCGGGTCCGGTACTAGCTAGTTGAAGCGAGTACATGAGAGGACACTGGCTCCACTCGGAGATTATAGAATCTGGCGAATGTGTTAGGTGTCGCCCAGCCTGCAGCTCTGCAGATGTCTGTTAGCGAGGCGCCATGCGCTAGAGCCCAAGAGGATGCCACACTCCGGGTGGAGTGGGCCGTCACACCAAGGGGGCACGGTCGACCTTGCTGCTGGTATGCCAAGGCAATGGCGTCCACTATCCAGTGGGACAACCTTTGCTTGGAGAGAGCCTTTCCCTTCAGCTTCCCACCATAACAGACAAAGAGCTGGTCAGAGGTCCTGAAACACTGCGTCCTGTCTACATAGGCGCGGAGAGCGCGTACTGGACAGAGCAGTGCCAAGGCTGGGTCTGCCTCCTCCGGGGGCAGCGCTTGCAGGTTCACCACCTGGTCCCGAAAGGGAGTGGTAGGAACCTTGGGCACATATCCGGGCCGGGGTCTCAGGATCACGTGAGAGAAAGCCGGTCCGAATTCCAGGCACGCTTCGTCGACGGAGAAAGCGTGCAGGTCCCCTACCCTCTTGATGGAGGCCAGTGGAACCAGGAGCGCGGTCTTCATTGACAGGAACTTAAGCTCGACTGATTGCAGAGGCTCAAAGGGAGCACTCTTCAGGGCAGTTAGGACCACTGAGAGGTCCCAAGAGGGAACGAGAGGAGGGCAAGGAGGATTCAGTCTCCTTGCTCCTCTCAGGAACCTGATGACCAGGTCGTGCTTCCCTACCGACTTACCTTCGACGGGGTCATGATGTGCGGCAATGGCGGCAACATAGACCTTAAGGGTGGAGGGAGACAGCCTTCGCTCCAACCCTTGCTGAAGGAAGGAAAGCACAACGCTGATCGAGCATCTCCGGGGGTCTTCTCGGTGAGAAGAGCACCAGTCGACGAAGAGGTTCCACTTCAACGCATAGACCTGTCTCGTGGACGAAGCTCTAGCGGAAGTGATGGTAGCCGCCACCGCTGGTGGAAGGGTACTCAAACCTACCTCGAGCCGTCCAGGAGCCACACGTGGAGGCTCCAGAGATCGGGGCGAGGGTGCCACAGGGTGCCCCGTCCCTGAGAAAGGAGGTCCTTCCTCAGAGGAATGGGCCAAGGAGGTGCTGGCGCGAGGAGTACAAGTTCGGGGAACCAGGTCCGGTTGGGCCAATACGGCGCGACCAGAATGACCTGCTCCTCGTCCTCCCTGACCTTGCGCAAGGTCTGCGCAAGAAGGCTCACTGGGGGAAACGCATATTTGCGGCCCGGCGGCCAGCTGTGCGCCAGTGCATCCGTGCCGAGCGTGCCCTCGGTCAGGGAAAAATACAGGGCGCAATGGGTCGAGTCGTGAGAGGCAAACAGATCTATCTGTGCGTCCCCGAACTGGTCCCAAATCAGCTGAACCGACTGGGGATGGAGTCGCCATTCTCCAGGGAGGGGCTGAAGCCGTGAGAGCTCGTCGGCTGCACAGTTCAGCGCTCCGGGAATGAAAATGGCTCGAAGCGACCTCACATGCTTCTGACTCCATAGGAGGAGGTGGCGGGCGAGTTGTGACATACGGCGGGAGCGTAGACCACCTTGATGGTTGATGTACGCTACAGTGGCGGTATTGTCTGAACGGACTAGCACGTGTTGACCCCGGAGCAACGCCCGGAAGCGGTGCAGGGCAAGACGTACTGCCAACAACTCGAGGCAATTGACATGCCATAGCCGCTGGGGTCCTGTCCAGGAGCCCGCAGCGGCATGTCCATTGCACATGGCGCCCCAGCCCGTGGCGGAGGCATCTGTTGAGACAATAACATGCCGGGAAGCTCGTTCCAGGGGGACACCCGCCCTGAGAAAACTGAGGTTCGACCACGTGGTGAGGAACTGACGGCAGGTCGGAGTAACTGGTACTCGGAGCGTGCCTTGATGCCATGCCCACCTCGGGACTCGGTCGCGAAGCCAAAGCTGAAGCGGTCTCATATGAAGCAATCCGAGCGGCGTGACCGCGGCTGCAGATGCCATATGCCCCAGGAGCCTCTGAAAATGTTTCAGTGGAACCGCACTCTTGCTCCTGAGTTGTCTCAGGCAAGTCAGCAGTGACTGCGCGCGCTCGCTCGTAAGCTGCGCGGACATGGCGACCGAGTCGATGTCCATACCGAAAAAAGAGATCCTCTGCACGGGGCAAAGTTTGCTCTTCTCCCAGTTGACCCGAAGGCCCAGACGAGCTAGGTGCCGGAGCACTAGGTCCCTGTGTTCGCAAACCTGATCTCGAGAGTGAGCTAGGATCAGCCAGTCGTCGATGTAACTCAGGATGCGAACCCCGTGCTCCCAAAGGGGAACAAGGGCAGCCTCGATGACCTTCGTGAAGATGCGAGGAGACAGGGCCAGCCCGAAAGGGAGAACCGCGTACTGGTATGCCTGCCCCTCGAAAAGCAAACCGTAGGAACGGTCTGTGGCGAGGAAGAATGGAGACATGAAGTAGGCGTCCTTCAGGTCGATCGCTGCAAACCAATCCAGGGGCCGCACGCATTCGAAAACGCGTTTGGCGGTGAGCATCTTGAACGGCAGCCTGTGAAGGGAGCGGTTCAGCACGCGCAGGTCCAGGATTGGCCGTAACCCACCGGTTTTCTTGGGGACAATGAAGTAAGGGCTGTAGAAGCCAGACCTCATCTCGGCTGGAGGGACAGTCTCGATTGCACCCTTCGCCAGCAGGGTGGCAATCTCTGCTCTCATGATGGGGGCATTGCCACCGACCAAAGTGGAGCGGACTCCCCTGAAGCGGGGAGGAGACCGTGCGAACTGAATCGCATAGTCGAGCCTGACGGTACGCGCGATCCAGCGGGACAGACGGGGAAGCTCTAACCAGGCTCCCAGGAACTGAACCAGCGGGATCATGCGGGCGACAGGCGTCCCCCCGGAGGGGCAGCGAAGCGGAGTAACTGGCCCAGACGTGGACGGCATAGCGGCCCGGTGTGGGGGCACAGTTAGCAACCGCGCCCTGGCAGAGGGGGCCAGGGGAGGACCAGGCTGGTCGTCCCGCGGGGGCCTGCTCTGCCAGGGGTCTGGCGACAGAGGGAGACAGGGGCGAAGCGGTCCGTGGACGGCACGCCGTGTCAACCACCTCTGGGACAGAGGGGGACGAGGAGAGCATGGCTTGTGGGCGGCGCTCTGTGTCGTCCCGAACTCTGTGTGCTCAGAGACGGGAGAGTCAGTTCTTGGAGAATAGGGATTCTTCCCCGGCCCTCCACCGGGGAAAGGAGTGGTCCTGCTACCAACTCCTGGAAGAACTGAGTCCCATCCCTGGGGAGCCCCTCCAGAGCGCCGCCTATCCCGGCGTGTAGTGGGGGGCGGGGCTGGAGAGGGCTGTGGCGTCCGGCCGCGGCCCCCAGAGCCGGCCCGGGTGAACGGGCAGGGTGGGAGCCGCGGGAGGGCGCCCTTGGCGGTGGGCAGACCGAGGGATCTGAGCGGACGGCGGGGCCGTCGGGACAGAATCAACGTCAGTCTGCTCATGGGCGGCTGAGAGCTGTTGGGCCAGCCCTCAACCGCACCGCCGAAGAGGCCGACCTGGGATATGGGAATGTCGGACAGACGGGTCCGCGCGACATCCAGCACATCAAACAGGTACGGCCACCGAATGGTGAGCATCACCTGACCCAGGGAGCGTACGGCCACTTTCGTCGCTCGGAGAGCAAGGTTAGTGGCGGCGCGCAGCTCAGTGAAGAGCCCTGGGTCAGTCCCGCCCTCGTGCAGGTCCATGAGCATCTGGGTCAGGTAGACCAGCAGAATGACCATGGCATGCAGTGAGGCGGCCGCCAGTCCCGTGGCGCTATAGGATCTCGCCACAAGCGTAGACGAAAAACTACAGGCCACGGACGGGTGCTTAGGATTGCGCCGAGAAGAAGCACTCTGAGGACACATAGCATCGCAACAGAGCGTTCAGCCGGGGGAACCCCAGTGTACCCACGGGCAGCGGCCCCATCGAGGGGAGGAAAGGCGGATGAGATCAGCGAATGGTCCCTGATCTCATCATGCACGTCCGGGAAGAACGGTATTGGGGTTTGCCGTGGACGAGGGTCGGCGGCCTCACCCAAAACCAATCGTCCCGGGAAAGCATGGCCGTCATCTCCGGATCAGACTCGACGAGTCGTCACTTCCAGGAAAATCAAACCCACCTAGTGAAGCTGCTACAAACATAATATCATCCTCTGTAGCTTCAAATGAAACACACGGGCCACCATTTTTTTTTTTTTTTTTTGGGTAGACCCGTGGGAATCACCTGTTCACTAGCGGGCACCGTCATTGAAGAGGGGGGCTGGGGTCGCGGACACATAGTCGGCGCCTTGTTCCAGACCGTAACCCTCAGGTCACCCTGGCCACCAGCCGAAGATCGGGGGGTGGATGAGGGGACTCTCACTCATATGAGTTCACCGAGTCTCGACCTAAATGACGCGATGATCATGTTTCCACGGAGAAAACATGAGTCATCCACGAGCGCTGCTCTAGCATGATCAAGCCCAAACATACTAGACAACGCTCGTGCCCATCAGAGTCCGATACCAAGCTGCCGCACCATTCTTTTTTTTTTTTAAATGCACGGGCGAGCCGTCTTTAAAAAGACGTGCCGCGTGCGAGCTCTTTTAGTGAGAGAAAACTCAAGTGTTGAAGCACCCGGGGAGACACGCACCGACTGGCAGACCACTGCAACAGATCAGCAGGAAGCACGCGCTCGCCGTAGATCGCCGTCACACCAACACTCGAGGTACTCGTTTGTAAAGCTGACAATTCAGAGATGGCTTGTGGAGAGAAGAATACACTTGGCTCCGAAGCGAAAACATAAACTGCTGTTGCGGACTTCCTCCTTTTATACCCACGAGGTGGGGCGGAGTTACGTCATGCAAATTCCGCAGACCCATGGCATTTCTTTGCCATAAGCTCGTTTTGTAATACTCGAAGTTGATAGGCTTTCTAAGCGAAACCCCATTCGTCGTCATCCGACGTAACTCGGAGTGACAACGAAAGGGAACCAGAATTCAATGATTTAGAGGGGTGTCCCAATACTTTTGGCAATATAATGGATATAGCCCAAATATAATTTTTCATCTCTTTATTATTTAAAAAAAAATCCTTATACATTAGCAATATGACTAATACTCAATGATTTATTTACATTCACATTAGCATTCTCCAAAGTTTCCATAACAACACACAGTAGAATTTAGTGTGCTTTATTGGTTACATATACTTTGTTCAGATCATCTACTTACATTAAATGCAAACATTTATTAATACCAAGAAAAAAACCTGAATATTAGAAGAATCCTTTCAGAACTAATTCAACATCAGACAGAGCACTACCTAAGGCCACTGAAGACCATTAGAAAGGCGTCCCATTTTGTTACCGTCTTATCTGCTTTTAATGCCATTTTATTTATTTATTTATTTATTGGATATTTAAACATTTAATTTAATAATAGAGGCCGATAAAAAATTATAAGGAGAGTTTATGGTTACACAACACAACCCAGAATGGAGCTTATGTCTTACATCTGAGAGCCAAGTGATATCCAAAGCCACAGCTCCAACCTTCTGTTGTTTTAATGAGAACCTTTTTGTAACCTCGGATCCCTGAAGAGGGAACGAGATGTTGCGTCACCTGCCATATCTCCTACGTGCCTGTAAGCGACTTGTTCAGACCTTGCGAAGCTGGAGCGGCTGGGTTTGAACAGGCTTATATAGTTTCCTGGTTCATGACGTCACCCGCCTCTGACGTCCCGTCACACCATTGGACTGATTTTACATGTGCTTCAATACATCAACACCCAAAGCGTTCCCTTAGTGTCAATCGACGCAACGTCTCGTTCCCTCTTCAGGGAACCGAGGTTACAGTCGTAACCGAGGCGGTTTTTTTCTGCCTATACACTATATTGCCAAAAGTTTTGTGACGTCTGCCTTTACATGCACATGAACTTTAATGACATTCCATTCTTAATCCGTAAGGTTTAATATGGAGTTGGCCCACCCTTTGCAGCTATAACAGCTTCAACTCTTCTGGGAAGGCTTTCCACAATGTTTAGGCGTGTGTTTATGGACTTTTTTGACCATTCTTCTAGAAGCGCATTTGTGAGGTCAGGCACTGATGTTGGACGAGAAAGCCTGGCTCACAGTCTTCGCTCTAATTCATCCCAAAGGTGTTCTATTGGGTTGAGGTCAGGACTCTGTGCAGGCCAGTCAAGTTCCTCCACACCAAACTTGTTCTTTCATTTCTTTATGGACCTTGCTTTGTGCACTGGTGCACAGTCATGTTGGAACAGGAAGGGGCCATCCCTAAAATCTTGCATACCAAAAGTTCCTTTCCCTGGAACTAAGGGGCCAAGCCCTGAAAAACAACCCCACACCATAATCCCCCCTCCACCAAACTTTACACTTGGCACAATGCAGTCAGGCAAGTACTGTTCTCCTGGCAATCGACAAACCCAGACTCGTCCATCGGGTTGATAGACAGAGAAGTGTGATTCGTCACTCCAGAGAACAAATCTCCACTGCTCTAGAGTTCAGTGGCGGCGTGCTTTAACCCACTGCATCCGGCGATTTGCATTGCACTTGGTGATGTAAGGCTTGGATACAGCTGCTCGGCCATGCAAACCCATTCCATGAAGCTCTACGCACTGTTCTTGAGCTAATCAGAAGGCCACACGAAGTTTGGAGGTCTGTAGCTTTTGACTCTGCAGAAAGTTGGCGACTTCTGCGTACTGTGCGCCTCAGCACTCTGTGATTTTACGTGGCCTACCACTTTGTGGCTGAGTTGCTGTTGTTCCCAATTGCTTCCACTTTATTATAATACCACTAACAGTTGACCGTGGAATATAAAGTAGTGAGGAAATTTCACGAATGGACTTGTTGCACAGGTGGCAACCTATCACTGTGCAACGCTTGAATTCACTGAGCTCCTGAGAGCAACCCGTTCTTTCACAAATGTTTGACTAAGCAGTCTGCATGCCTAGGTGCTTGATTTTATACAACTGTGGCCATGGAAGTGATGGGAACTCCTGAATTCAATGATTTGGAGGGGTGTCCCAATACTTTTGGCAATATAGTGTATGTGAACATAGCCCAAATATATATTTTTATCTCTTTATTATAAAAAAAATCCTTATACATTAGCAATATGATTCATAATCAACGATTTAATGTACATTCACATTAGCATTTGTTGGAGAATTTCCTTTATCTCATGTGAAAGTCTGCAGTAATGCCAAGCAGAAAATAGGTCACAGGGATAAGAGAATGGAAAAGTACCCGAAAACCTGTAGGAGGTGTGCAGGTGTTGGGAAGCACTGGAAGAAAAGCATGTTATATAAGATTTTTTGAGATCCACCAATAGAAGAAGGTCTAGGGGGAGATGTTTTTAATGGTGGTAAGGACACAAGGAGGGACAAAAGAGAAGAGATAAATATGAGGATGCCCATTGGGAACCTAGCGATAAGAAAAAGGTATAAGACATGAAGACTGGCAATGGTAACTTTAAATGGCCAGCTGGCATCTCACTTTGTTGTTTATTCAATAAAATGAATTCTTCTGAGACCTGGAACTTCGACTCTGAAAGATTTCTTTGAGACCCGAACCAAAAAGAATAAAAAAAACTTTGAATTTGCCACAACACATTCTCAAAAGTTTCCATAACATCACACAGTAGAATTGAGTGTGCTTTATTGGTTACATATGCTTTGTTCAGATCATCTACTTACATTAAATGCAAACATTTATTAATGCAAAGAAATAAAAAAACGAATATTTGAAACCTATTTCAGACCAAAGGACACTGAAGACCATAAGAAAGGCGTCCTATTTTGTTACCGTCTTATCGGCTTTTAATGCCATTTATTTATTTTTTGGATATTTAAACATTTTTTCTTAACAATAGAGGCTGATAAAAATAATAAGGAGAGTTTACACAACCCAACCCAGAATGGAGCTTATGTTTTACATCTGAGAGCCAAGTGATATCCAAAGCCACAGCTCCAACCTTCTGTTGTTTTAATGACAACCTTTTTTAATGCATGAAAACTTGCCAAGCTTGGACAGATAGAGAAAAGGCTGTATTAAACTACATTCTTGAATTAACCACAAATTGATGCCCCAAAGCAAACAGAAAGTATCATAAGTTATATATATCTTCATAGCGTAAACGACCAAATCCAGACCATATGCAACAGATATGCAAACTAGAATGCCAGTGATAATTACAAATGCCCTCTTTTTCTGGTGGTGCATCTCTTCCTTCTGTGTTTCACCAGGACTTGGTCTCAACAGGATCTTGAGCACTCCTAGACTACAAGTAGTGATCACCAACAGGCTGATTGCCAGGGAACAAAAGTAGACCTCAATTTGGGTGCTTTGATTGGTGCAAACAGAAAGTCCTCCAAAAGCTACACTGAGCATCCAGACCAGTCCAGCACTAATATATCTGTGCTTCACAAAGGCTGGGTTGCTGTACATCGCTGGATGGGCCACGGCTATGTAGCGCTCAACACAAATCAAACTATTCATAAAGGGACGTCCAACCACGTAGCTTCCAGAAAAGACCATAACAATGAGCATTGTGTGTTGATAGTTAAGAGCAAAAGCAACCAGTGAAAACACAAAATGTATGACAGTCAAAAGTTCTAATACAGACAGGCTGACTGTAAAGATATCTGAGGTTGCCAGATTTCCCCCTTTTCTAATGTCACTTGTGCCCAGCCAGAGGACCCAGACGTGGATAGGCAGGATGATAAAGATCTGCAATCCTGTGACAGAAAATCCAATGAAACTCCCTGGGTAAGAGTCTGTGCATGTAAATGCAAAATGATCTGTGTGGTTCACAGAGACCGTGGTGTTCATCTTGCTTTTCAGTCAAAACAAGTGCAAATATCTAAAGAACATGCAGGACAACTGTGAAATGGTGCAATGAAGATTCATTTAAAAAATGAATAGACAGAAGAAAGTGCAGACTTCCTTGAAAACATACATTGTTAGCAATAGTGACAGAAATTTAGCTATTTGATTTTATACTGACCTGGTACTGATAATTACTAGAGTGGATCAACAGTTTTTCATGCAGTGTTTATCCCACCTGGGTGTGCATCACTTATATCAGCTGTGTGTCGGGATGAATTATATCTGGAAAATATGCAAATAGAAAGCAGACCTTTAACGATTGTGTTTTTAGTAAAGTGTTTACACAGTTCCAAAATCCCATCAGATTAACAGTAGAGAGCTGAATATTGCAGCATTTGAATGGAAATTTCATAGTCAATAAATTTATTTTATATTAACACAATTATTTACTAAAACATTCTCTCTCTCTCTCTCTCTCTCTCTCTCTCTCTCTCTCTCTCTCTCTCTCTCTCTCTCTCTCTCTCTCTCTCTCTCTCTCTCTCTCTCTCTCTCTCTCTCCCCCTCTCTCTCTCCCTCCCTCTCTCTCTCCCTCTCAGGAGGATCCATATCACAATAACAACACACATAGAAAAATACAAATCCTTCCACAATGCTCAGTGTCTAACATACAGACATGTTCTCCAGTGGTTCCACAGTCTGGAAGAAAATCTGACAGAACTTCGTACAGGGTTAGTCAACACAGCGATTAAGTCATTTTCTGACTCAGATACCCTACACATAAATCTATACATTAAGTTAGGTAGCACTGAAGAACAAGTAGGCACCCCGGCACTGACAAACATAATGCTTGCACTGGAGCTTCTTGGAGCTCTCAGCAGCAGCAGCCTCATGCAGTCCTTATAAGCCACTATAAGTTTTCTAATGTTACCTTGCCTATAATGACACCACAGGTGTGCAGTATACAGAGGTGTACAATATGCTCTAAAGAGTAAAATCTTCACAGATACCGAACACATGCTAAACTTACGACACAACATGTTCGCTTGGGCATACAGCTTCCGACACTGCCTATAGATATCCTTATCATCAGACAGGTCATTTGCAATAATATGCCCCAAATATGTAGTCTCTCTGCACACCTCAAGTACAGCACCAGACAGATAGAAGTCAGGAAAGTTTGACTGTCTATCCTCTCTACTTCTGATAGTCATGATCTTACTCTTTCTTGCATTGTATTTTATATCAAAATCACCACCATACTGCGTGCATATTCTCAGAAGCTGTTGTAGACCCGCACTATATGGGCTAAAAAATGACCAAATCATCGGCATACATAAGATGATTAATTAGTGAGTCACCATCTCTACAACCTGTACCACATGCCTTTAAAATCACAGACAAATCGTTCATATACACATTAAAAAGAAAAGGAGACAGCATCTATCTATCTATCCATCTGCCTTTCATTTGTCTGTCTCTCTGTCTATAAGGCAAGGCAAGGCAAGTTTATTTATATAGCACATTTCATACACAATGGTAATTCAAAGTGCTTTACATAGAAGAAATTAAAATAATCAAAATAAATAAGAATCATTAAAACAGTTTAGAATAAAAAATCAAATACAATACAGTACAAGTCGGAGGAATAGTGGTAAAAGTGCTCATTCATTAAATGCTCAGCTAAACAGAAGTGTTTTGAGTCTGGATTTGAATGTGACTACTGTAGGAGCACATCTGATCTCTTCTGGAAGCTGGTTCCAGCTGCGGCTGGCATAGTAGCTAAAAGCAGACTCGCCATGTTTAGAGTGAACCCTTGGCATTTCTAGCTGATGTGATCCTAATGATCTGAGTGATCTGTTGGGTTTATATTCAGTGATCATATCTGCAATTTATTGAGGTCCTAGGCCATTGAATAAGTAATAATACTGGATTTATAAAGTGAATTCTGCGCAGGTTCTGGCGTACGCACGGTTTTATAAGTCTGAATATTTGTTTGCGTACGCCATTTTTGGCTTTCAGGTGCACGTACACTTTTAGTAAGGATCCTACAGATCCACAGTTTTATAAATGAGACCCCTGAGGACTGGTGCTTTTTGGGTAGGCCATTACAATAATCCACCCTGCTGGTGATGAAAGCATGTACAAGTTTCTCTAAATCTTGACTGGAAACAAAGCATCAAATTCTTGCAATATTTTTCAGATGGTAGTATGCTGATTTAGTTATTGCTTGCTTGACTCGAGTCTAGAGTCAGTCACCCCAAGATTCCTGACTTGATTTTTAGTTGTTTGACCCCTAGAGTGAAGGTATGCATTGACCTTGAGAACTTCATCTTTATTTCCAAACACAATGACTTCAGTTTTGTCTTTGTTTAACTGAAGAAAGGTTCGGCACATCCAACTGTTGACTTCATCAATGCATTTGCACAGGGAGTCAATGGGGCTGTAATCGTTAAGTGATAGGGCTAAGTAGAGCTGTGTGTCGTCTGCATAGCTGTGGTAAGCAATTTGGTTCTTTTTCATTATTTGGCTGAGTGGGAGCATATGTAACAGGGTTAAAAAAAAATTATTATTAGTTTTATGTCTTTCACCAAAATTACTGTTTTGTTAATTTAATAATTGTTTGGTGACCCCTTGTGGCGACATAAATAATTAGTGAGTCATTTGCCCTTTCACCTGTGAGACCACACCCCCACCCCCAGCAGAGAAGTTTATCAGATGCTGAGAGGTGGTGGGTCAAATCTGCTCCGGGGAAATTAGTGTTTTTGTAACTAAATATTTGTTAATTTCACAAATAATATTAAGATTAAAGTTTGTGGATGTTATGTAACAATATGTAAGTTGATGTTGATTGTATGTGAGTAACTTTGTGTAGTTTAGATGCAATTTTTGCTCAACGTGTGTTGCAAGGCTGACGCCATCTTTTCGATTCAAGCACGGGTGAATATCTCATTTCTGTTTGCTCTTTTAGATGCATGTATATGTGTAAATGCCCACTGTCGCCAGAGGATATATGTTTCTCCTTGTTGTGTTACAGGTATGTTTTTATGTTTGATTCTTGACTGTTAAAACTGTTCTATTAAGACAGATTTGCGATGCGTCGCATTCTGGTGTTTAAAGCAACAGCAGAGTTTATCCGATGCTGAGAGGTGATGCATATGTGTAAATGCCTGTCGCCAGAGGATATAAGTTTCTCCGTGTTACAGTAAACAACTCCTGAAACCCAGTTCTCCGTGTCCGTCTGTGATTTGAGTGCTGTCGGATGAGAAGCGTTACACATATACAGGTTGAACAGGAGTGGCGCAAGAATTGACCCTTGAGGGACTCCGCATGTCATGGATGTCCACTCAGACTTATGGTCTCCTATACTCACATAATAACCTCTCCCTCCTAATATGACCTGAACCATTTTAGGACTATCCCAGAAACCCCGACCCAGTTTTCCAGCCTGTCAAGAAGTGTTATGTCAAATGCAGCACTGAGGTAGAGTACCAGCACTGATAATTTGCCTGTATCAGTATTTAAGCGAATATCGTTTATAATCTTCCATTTGAGCTTAAGAATTTGTTCAGCTGATTGAAGACAGCTTTTTCAATGATGAAATAATTTTTCTATGAAAGGAAGATTTGAGATCGGTCTATAGTTGCTTAATATGGTCTTATCCAGATTGCTCTTTTTTCAGGAGGGGCTTGACAACTGTAGTTTTCAGGGAGTTTGGAAAACTCCCAGAGAGAAGTGAGGAGTTTACCACTTCTAGGAGACAGTTTAACACACTTTTGAAAAAAAATGTGGGAAGTGCGTCAAGAGCGCAGGTTGATGTTTTAAGGTGCTGTACAATTTCTTCCAAAGTTTTGCCATCAATTTCTTCTAAATCAGACATAGTAACTACTTTCTCAGGTTGTGGTCTGATCTGTCTGACCCCAGCGCAACTCAAGGATGAGCTGATCACCTTTCTGATATTATTGATTTTCTCAGAGAAGAAAGAAGCAAACTCACTGAACTTGCTGTCTGAGAGCATTTCTCTGGGAATGTGACTTGGGGGGTTTGCTAGATTCTCTACAGTAGCAAAAAGAGTGCGTGTGTTGTTTAAGTTGCTGTTTCTAATATTCGAGAAGAAAGTCTGTCTAGCTTTGCCTAGTTCCATATTGAAAGCATGGATGCTGTATTTGTAGATGTTATAATGGACTACAAGTTTTGTCTTTCGCCACATGCGCTCTGCTTTTCTGCATTGTCTTTTAATATTTTGCACTGCTGTTGAGTTTCTCCAAGGTGCTTTTTGGCTTTCACAGGAGCAATATCATAAATTACAGAGTCAGCAGATATGCTTGGTGTTAAAGATATAGCCTTCATAAATAGTAGTGTTCTCATTTTAGCATTTCTTCATGACAGACACAGATCCTGCTTCAATGGCAGGAGAGATCAATATATCAAAGAAAATACAGAAATGATCAGACTGAAGAGCTCTCACAGAAGGATGGGCAGGGCGAGGGCGAGCTGGGCCCGCAGGCTTTGGCTTATTTATAAAATAAACAGAAATACTGCAGTATCATTTTCATCCACCTTACTATTGGTGTTTTCAAGCAGTATTTTATTATTATTGAGTAAAAAAAACATATTCTGATATTATTTGAATATTAAAATAGTTGCAGTCAAATATGACTTTTGTTACATTTAGGCAGTAGGCCTCTTGGAAATTACTATACAGGTGCAAACATATTCTTTTGGAGCACATATTTGAATAGTTTTTTTGCAGATGTTTATGATATATACAAGATACAAGTTCATTGGATTCTGATCTTTAAATAATGTTTTGTAAATGCAGTCAGTTAACGTTTTTTGACTTTTGACAGATAGAGATAAGGTTGAACTGCAATGTTTGGCAAAAGGGTCCACCAACTTAAACCTAGAACTAAACAATAAATATGATATGGAAGTTGATCCCTCAGTACAATAACACATGAGACTGTCCCATAGCCGAACACCAGTGTGATCAAGATGACTGTGACGGCTACAAAAGCCTTTCTCTTCAGTTGATACGCTGCTTCTTTCCCTCCGTCTCCTGGCTTTGGCCTCTTCAACACCCATAAAATCATGACAGAGCAAGATGAACACACAACTAACATTGCTAGATAAATTCCTATGTAAAATGTTGGTATTCTAGGGTACGAATCCATAGCAAACCATCCAAATATCAAGATTAACAGCCAAACCAGCCCAAGAAATGAAATTTTTATCCTAGGGGCTTGCATGTATTTTAGGTAGACCAACGGATGGACCACAGCCAGGTATCGCTCCACACAGAAAAAGGTTTGAAAAAGTGGTCGACCCACAAATAATGTACTGGACAGGTAATTAGAGATAAGAACAACAACTTTCTTATTAAGGAAAGCACCTATCATAAAAATAAGGATGCAAGTGTTGCCAATGATCTCAGCAACAGACTGATTCAAAATGACAAAGTCTGAAGATGCAACACCTGTTCTTCCTGCCAGCCACAGAATCCAGCAGTTCAGAGGAAACATGAAAACAACATTCAGAATTGTGGAGAAGGCAATGAAAATATTTGCTGGATAGGATTCTGCACACTCAAAAACACCAGAAAAGTTGCTTTCAGACTGGGAGGTGCAATTAGAGAAACTCTCAGTAGTGTCGGTCACTGCCATATTTTCTCAGATGTTCTTTTATTTTCTGTATGTAATAAAGGTAAAATTGTTATACCAAAAAACAATATCATATCTATAGCTTATTAGATCTTTCTTATAAAGCAAATGTGTTTCTAAAACATTTCAGATATTATAAAAACATTTGGTTTTTGAAAGGGGGGAAAATGGCTATTATACTCACATATCCATGAAGCCTGTTTTGGTGTTGTGATGTTTTTGTCCTCATACTGAGTATTTTAATATAATAGCCCCTCCCTTTATCCACAGAGAGAGTCATATGAGATGATTGCATTGTGCAGGGAGTGGAAAAAATTATCACATTTTGCAGCAACATTTATTAAAATATTGGAGATATTGAACAGAACTTATTGCAACAGAATGCACAGAAGAACTGGGTCTCATTTGACTAACCAGCTTTAGGAAACCGATGCATTAATAACTAATAACAGAGCATCAGAATTTTTTTTTAATACTACACTAAACGGGGGTTCTTTGCTCAATTTTAATTAACCCTTTATGCCAAACAGGTTTTATATATGGAGAAATGTCCAAATGATTTAATATTAAATGTGCTGTTTCATTATTTTCTGGTGATAAAGCATATTTAAAAGCTGTTCAATTCAAAAAATGTAATCAAAACTCAAAATTAATTAAAGCAGAATTAGTTAATTAAAACTAAATCCATAAAATTATCCTGTGATGGGAACCCCACAAGTTTCTATATATATAGTATATGAAACATCTGACAGAACATTGTAGTTCTTCGTCATCATGAAAATGTCTTATCTGCATGCGTTTTAAAGCCATATCACTTTAAACTTCTGATATGTGGTTTTCTGAGTGCATACATCCGAAGCACACACACAGAAAGCTGGATGTCAGACTGTGCGTCCCGTAAGTATTAAACTAATTTCTCTTTCACGTCTTATTGCGCTTAAACTCTCAAATACACACAAGGTCATGTCAAACAAAGTTCACATAAACACAGTCAGTTGTGTCTGTGAATGTAAACAGCAGGGAAAGAAACTGCATGTGTATATTAGATCTGTGTATTAAAGTGAAAGCTGTGTAATATACAGTACCTGCTGCTATATATGCTGTTGATGTGAACCAAACAACAAAAGAAAAACAGAAAATCACTCACTGTTCTTGATTGAATAACTTTAGTAGCTTTAATAAGACTACATTTCTTACTTGCAGCTGTTAAATGCTGTGGCGAGGAGATAAACATTGCGGACTATATACAGCTCACTCAGGGCGGGGTCTATGATAATAGAGCGGAGTCTAAGCATTTGTGACATCACTAAAGCTAGAATCTGCAAACAGCTGGTTCTGTTTGACAATGCTTATGATTTGTGAGGATTAAATACAGGAGGACTGGTTGGATTTTTGCCATTATATGGTGGTTGTGTACACAAACTGCTGTTACAATCCCTTCTGCATCGCAACAAAATAAGGGAGTCACCTCACACCACAGCCACCATAAATAAGTGAATTTATTTGTCAGTATAAGACAGAACCATATTAAAGATCAGTATGAATGGTAATCAGTGTGTCAGCAGATGTGTGCAAAGGTGTAGCACTTATAAAAGACAACAGTCCAACCATTCCAAAGGAAATGGATCAAAAGGCGGCCGTGATCTCCCATGTTCCATCCCATCTCACGACCCAAGGTACAGCGTAAACGAAAACAGCCCAATCTCTGCACAAGCTCAACCCCCAAACGCTCTCATCTCTGTCCCATTCTTTAATCGAGCGTCATGATTACATAAAGGGGTACACCCACTCCCTTCAGCCAATCACCTGCAACTCAGAAACGAGTTACTCACTGAAACCGTCACACTGCCGACACACATTTATGTTCAAACACCATGTAAAAGTGAATTTTTAATAATAGGTAACAGGTCACTTATTCTTTAAAATATCTTCTTTTGAGATATAGATATAGGAGGATGTAACACCTATATATAATATAAAAATGTGGATTGATCAGTATTGGCTGTGGGATACCAATGTCTGTTAGCCTGACAAGCCAGACCCACATCAAGATGTTGGTTCTGGGAACACACCATTGGCAGGGCTCAATCCAAGGGGCGGGATAAACGGTTGTCTTTCAAATTCCCTCTGCACGCAATAGGATAGCGCTACAACCAACCAGAGCAACGAAGAAGGTGGCGTAGTCAGAGCGACGGACTTCAGTGGCGTTCTTTGTTCTTTTCTCAAAGAAAAGCTTAACTCCAAGTCTTCCAGAGTCGCGTCCAATGCCGATTCGAAAGACTGCTGTTGGCCAGCAGCAGCGGACATCTTCTTTGTTTTCAAGTAGCAGGGAATTCACGCAGAAACGTCGCAACTCTGTCGTCATTATGTTAAGCCCGCCTACCGACTCTATACACGATGTGATTGGCCTGACTAGAGTTTGGTTTTTCCAGCTCGCAAGCCAACGGAGAGTTGCTAGACGACACTGGCTGCTAAATGAAATTTGCTGCCGCTAGGGTGCGTCTAGATTTCTAGGCTAAATGTCTGTATTTTTCAATAACATCCTTTTTGTAAATATATATCGTGACAGGTTCTTTAATGAGTTTTCTGCCTAGTGACAAACAATTTATTTTCTATTGTTTTATTAATTGTTAGATTTATTCTTTTCTAGAATATTTCTAAGATATTTAAGATCTGTGCAGATGTTTAAGATACATATAGCACACAAGACCAGTGCATTTGGATTACATTTACATTTGATTTACAGTAGCAGACACTTTTATGCAAATCAACTTACAAATGAGGAATGCAACAAGTGATTAGCTGTTGTTCAGAAAGTACATGCTAGGACAGAGAGGAACAGAACAAATAGTACAAAGACAAAGTTAATTGTAAAAACCAACAGAATTAATTTAACTGCTCATGGAAAAGTGAGTCTTTACAGTCATTCTGATATCTAAATAATGTAGGCACATTTATAAATCACATGATGCACAGTATAAACAACATACATCTCTAAATAAATATATTAAAGGTTAATGGCTTTTGATGCAAGGCAACTTGCCTATTTTTGACAGATAGAGATAAGGTTGAACTGCAGTGTTTGGCAAAAGGGTCCACCAACCTAAACCTGTAACTAAACAATAAATATGATATGGAAGTTGATCCCTCAGTACAATAACACATGAGACTGTCCCATAGCCGAACACCAGTGTGATCAAGATGACTGTGACGGCTACAAAAGCCTTTCTCTTCAGTTGATACGCTGCTTCTTTCCCTCCGTCTCCTGGCTTTGGCCTCTTCAACACCCATAAAATCATGACAGAGCAAGATGAACACACAACTAACATTGCTAGATAAATTCCTATGTAAAATGTTGGTATTCTAGGGTACGAATCTATAGCAAACCATCCAAGTATTAGGATTAACAGCCAAACCAGCCCAACACATGACACTTTAATCCTAGAGGCTTGCATGTATTTTAGGTAGACCAACGGATGGACCACAGCCAGGTATCGCTCCACACAGAAAAAGGTTTGAAAAAGTGGTCGACCCACAACTAATGTACAGCACAGGTAAACAGAGATAAGAATAATAACCTTCATATTAATGATTGAACTGAACAGAAGAATAATGATGGAGGTATTGTCAATGACATGTCAATGACATGGTAATGGCAACAGACTGATTGAAAATGACTAAATCTGAGGACAAAACAACTAGAGGTCTTCTTGCCAGCCACAGAATCCAGCAGTTCAGAGGCAGAATGAAAACAGCATTCAGAAATGTGGAGAACCCAAAGAGAACAATTCCTGTAAAGTCGTCTGTGCACTCAAAAAATGGATCACCAGAAGAGTTGTTTTCCAACTGAGAGGTGCAATTGGATATAATGTCATTAGTGTCGTTCACTGCCATATTTTCCTTTCTTTTCTGCATGGAACAATGGTAAAATACTGTAGTATAGTTCAGAGTTTCCGCTAGAAAAAAATGGTGCCGGTCAAAGTGACCGGCAGAGGTTTCGTTTTACGGACATTTTTATGATATGCCGGTCAAATATCGCTTCTTAATTAGTCAAGTTGAGGAAAACTGGAGGCAGTCTATATAACTTAAAAAATGACATAATCAGGCCGTATAGAATGCAACATGTTATTATTAGCTTAACTTTCCAATAGACGGAAAAAAACATGAACGTCCGATTGGCGTCAATCAACGCCAATTGTTTTGTTTTTTACTATGCGGTTTCACACACATTCACTTTTTGAAACATTGAGGCACGGATGTACCTAATACAAATAAATAAAACATCCCCAGTTAACTAGCAGATCATTCATTTAGTTCGTTATTAAATAAGAGATCTAGCGCTAAAATCTGTTGTTTTTGAAATCAAGCTGAGCGCTCGTGTCCGCTGCTATCAGTTGCATGGACGACGCGCTGCACGAGTTGCGCAATCTTCACTCGGACGCGCGTTTCAATCTATCGCCGTTGCGGAGACTCTATTCATTCCGGTGAAATCACAGAATAAAATGCAAGTCCCTGCTTGATATAGACTGTAACCACTGATGAACATAGGCTATTCAGTTTTGATGAGAGAGAAAAAAAAAAAACTGTACCAGTGCGCGGATTAGAACCACTAGGCTATAATGAGATGTTCCTGATTCACCATCGCCTGGCCTCTGAAAAAAGCTTTTAAGGCTAGTCTGCCTGGGCCTGGCCATATTTGAAACGTCTCACTCAATCGTTCGTTGTTTAGGTCTATATTACAGCCGTTTTAGGCGTGCGCTTTATTTGAAATGCAGCATGCGATGTTGTTTCATAACTTTCAAACGGTAGAGCCTGTTCCTTTATAACATAGCCAAAGATCGGTGTATTTTTGCTTTATACATTTTAGGCTTATTCTCAAATTCAGATTGTGTTAGGGGGGCGGGATTATTAGGCAATTTTAATCGGACAATTTGACCGGAGAGATTTAATTTTGTCGGACATTTCATTTTTTTACCGGCCAATGTCCGGTAATTACCGGACAACGGAAACCCTGGTATAGTTATGTACATTGTGCTATGATATATGGTAAAAACTGTAGTAAATGATGGGTTTATACCAAATTACTACATCAAATGTATTTTATTTATTAAAGAGAACTGCTCTAAAACTTTCCAATGTTATTGAAGACATTTGATTTTTCAAAGGAAAAAAAAATTGACTGTCATACTCACACTTGAAGAGCTGCACATGTATACATGAGCCTGTGTTGTGTTGTGAGGATTTTACATTTATATCATGTATTTTAACATGATAGCACCTCCCTTTGTCCAGAGAGAGATTAATTTGAGATAATTACAATAAGAAGTGAACATATTTATAAAAATATCCACAAGCAGATGTCATTATCACATATTGCAGCAACATTTATTTTGCAACTTGAAGCAGGTCGGAGACATATTAGACATTTAACCAGTATATATATATATATATATATATATATAT
This sequence comes from Gila robusta, assembly GCA_030770095.1. Classification (NCBI taxonomy): domain Eukaryota; kingdom Metazoa; phylum Chordata; class Actinopteri; order Cypriniformes; family Leuciscidae; genus Gila; species Gila robusta. The sequence goes on along the minus strand of JAVALU010001796.1, from coordinate 622,035 downwards.
AGCAACAAATGCTGTTGCCAATAGAACAGTGTTTCATAATGTCTAAACAGCTTTGAAATTGAATGCACCAATATTAAAGCAGTAGATTGTTTTAGTAAACTTCCTAAAGTTATAAACGAAAACTAAACTGTAAATATCAGGCATCATTCTGCATGGTATAAAGGTATGAAGTACTAAGTGGACCATATAATATTTAGAGACATTCTATTTATATTATTATTATTTACTTATTTTAATAGGCCGTTTATTTTTCTTCTTAAAAATGAATCAAGTGAGTTTTGTATCACATAAGTAATGAAGGACAAATACTTTGCTGTGGCTTTTGTAAAATAAGTTTCTATAGACCTTAGATAATAGATAGAGATATCACTGTATTGTTATGGCATTTGAATAGTCAACATGCATGGACAGAAGCTGTGGACAGATTGCAATCAATCATCATATTCTGGTGGAAGTTGTTGTCACTGTAGACTGTCCTACATTCAAATGAACTGAAATTGATGGCACTGTGGGTTTGTGCCTCTAGTAAAGCTCCCTGTTTCCACCAAGCCTGTAGACCACGTGTTGTCAAAGGTGACAGTAGTAAATGACAGAATAGTAAACATAGAAAAGTGTTTGATGACCTTCGCTAAGCCACGCCGAAAACCGCCACTGGCCAATCGTGTCTTAGCAACCGTAACTAGGCGCGGGAGGTCCGGCAAGCTTTCAAGCGAGGGAAACATGCCGAAGCGTTGTGCGTATGGATTGTGCAAATCTGATACCCGGTATCCTAAAAGTTTGGACGGGGGAGTGGAATGTTTTTCCTTCCCGAAAATCTAAAAGCCAAGGGGAGAAATGATGTGCGTGGATCCAGCAGTGTGGGAGACCCCATTCACAACTAATGTCCACAGGATTAACAAAAACACCTATTGCTTGGAAGTTGGAAATAATGACGGTTCTTTGTTCATAATGCATATATTTTAACGTAAAATGAGACGATTAAAGACAAGACAGAGGCTCACTTACATACTTTAAAATATATTTCAGCATTTTGTTAATCGACGGTCTACTACCCCTGACTGAGTAACTTTAACCCAATCCGATCGCGGCTCTCCCCGGTGTTAGAGTTATTCCACAAGATTTATGGTTAAACTGTTTGATTTATAATTATTAGATTTTCACATTTCACTTACCCTGCTGTGCACGAACATAGCTGTTCCTCAATTTGTGTGTTTGCCATTTGAATGGTCAGCGTATGAGGCGGCTGCTGCTTGCGCTGGGACTGACGTTATAAGCTTTAGCTTAAAGTTTTATGGAATTATTCTCTAATCGGTTGCATATTATGTCGTAGATATATCCCTTGAATGCATACTGAAGTCCCTTTTGTCTTGCTCTCTCAGATATTTCACATGTTCGCCAAAAATTACTAATTATCTCGTTGAGAATGTCTGACACCGGTGCATACACACTTGTAATAGACGTGCCAGGCGCGAAAGCTTGACAGGCGTAGCAACAGTAACTAGGGAGGGCGGGGCTTAGTGAAGGGTCAATTCAAATTAATCCACTAGTAAAGTAAAATTGAGTAGTTGTATTCAAGGCCTAAAGGCCCGTTCACACCAAGGACGATAACGATAAAGATATAGTTCTAAAATCGTTCTCAATATTAAAGATTAGCAGAGTTCACACCACAGCTATAACAATAACGATATAGAGAAACGATATCGTTGGGATCACTTTCAGAATCTTTCAAAATAATTTTTCTCTTTCAAAACAATTTAACTGTTTCAAAATTAGATAGATCTTCTGCAGGTTCTAACCCTAAATCTGCAAAAATGTTGCGTGCTTTGGGATTAGAAACAGGGTTAATAGATGTATGGAGAGAAATTAATCCTATAAAAAAGGACTATACTTATTTTTCCAATAGGCATAAGTCTTATTCTCGTTTAGATTATTTTTTTTTTCCTAAAAACTATATGAAGCTTGTTTCATCTTGTGAAATACATGAAATCTCTATATCAGATCATGCAATGGTCTCCTTGGAAATGACCTTAAATGAAGTTCACAAATCTAAAGTGTGGAGATTTAATAACTTGCTATTAGAAGATGAAATGTTTTGTAAGAAAATGAGAGAGTGGATTGAAGAGTTTAATACTTTTAACTTGTCATCTGAGATAGCCCCATCCATACTTTGGGATGCCGAAAAAGCTACTCTGAGAGGACATATTATATCATACTCCTCTTATAAAAATAAAGAAAGAAAATCAATTACTAAGGGTCTAAAGGAAGAACTGTTGTTTAGAGAAGCGCTACATAAGCAAGATCAATCTGAAGAAAATTGGAATAAATTAGTTATAGCTAGAGCAAATTTTAATTTAGACCATTCAAATTATATTAAGCACAAAAGTATATTTGAAACAAAAAATACATGAATTTGGGAACAGACCAGGTAAACTATTGGCACATTATTTAAAAAAGGAACAAGCAAAGAGAACTATTGGCCATTAAAACTGAAAATGATGTATTCATTAGAAATTAATAAAACATTTTTTGATTTTTATAATAATTTATATAAATCAGAAAATATTTAAATCCCTAAGGCAACAGCTTTTTTAGATCGTTTGGATTTACCTCAGGTTACAGTCTCAGATCAACATACCATCAATAAAAACTTCACTGAGGAAGATATGCTCTCTACAATTAATTCATTGTCAGCAAATAAATCACCAGGCCCAGACGGGTTTTCTGGAGAATTTTATAAAACTTTCTGGCCACAACTTAAATTGGTTTTTATGTTAATGGTTAATGACTTCGCTAGTCATAATACTCTTCCTGCGTCTATGAAAACGGCTAGAATTTCTGTTATTTTGAAAGAAGGTAAAGACCCTCAGAGTTGTGCCTCATATAGGCCTATAAGTTTGCTTAATTGTGATCATAAAATTATTACAAAACTGTTAGCAAAGAGATTAGAAGCAATTCTCCCTAAGTTAATAAAGTTAGACCAAACCGGATTCATTAAAGGCCGTCATTCATCTGATAATATAGACGGCTGTTCAATATTATTCATTATTTGAATCAGAAAAAAACACCTTCACTATTAATATCTCTTGATGCCGAGAAGGCGTTTGATCGTCTAGAATGGGATTTTCTGTTCCTAGTATTAGATAAATTCAAATTAGGTTATAACTTCATTCAATGGATTCAAGCAATATATAACACTCCAAATGCAACTGTTTGCACTAATAATGTAGAATCTCCCCGAATGTAGAGGTACCAGACAAGGTTGTCCTCTCTCTCCATTATTATTTGTTATTGCTTTAGAACCATTTGCTGAGTTGATTAGAAATAATCCTATGATAAAGGGAGTGACCACAGGCACGCAATATCATAAAATTTCACTTTATGCGGACGATACTTTATTATTTGTTACTGAACCTATGTTAACCTTGCGCCATGTTCTGGCAGATATTCAAAAATTCTCTGCGATTTCAGGGTACAAGGTTAACTTACAAAAATCAATTGCTTGTCCTCTTAATATTCCAAATGAAAATAATGTTAAGAAAGAATGCCCCATTCCCTGGTCTGTATATGGTTTTAAATATCTTGGAATACAAGTGACACCCGTTTTGGATAAACTATTTAAGGACAATTATAACCCTTTACTGGATATTTGTAAAAAGAAACTTCAGACCTGGTCTGTCCTCCCACTATCTCTTATTGGGAAAATTAATGTTATTAAAATGAGTATACTCCCTAAGTTTATTTACGCTTTTAATATGTTACCATGTTATGTTTATTTTTCTTTTTTTAAGCTAATTAATAGATGTTTAACAAAGTTTATATGGAACAACAAGACTCCGCGAATTAAGTTGTCCACTTTAACAAAATCAGATCTAAAAGGGGGCTTAGGACTTCCAAATTTTCAGTGGTATTACTGGGCCTGCCAAATTAGAAATATCATAGGTTGGAAGCTGGAAAATAGTTCCCTGTGGGTAACTTTGGAATCATTAGCATGCTATCCATTGGAGATTACATCAACACTTTATGTTAATAACTTGAAGTTTCTGATGAGTGTAGAGGGGCTGCCCCCCTTACAAGCCACACTGAAAGCTTGGCAGGATTGTAATAGGTATTTGAGTACAAAAGGTCATATAAGTAAAAACTCTCCTATTGCATTTAACCCTGACTTTTTAGCACTTTCCCAAACTGATTTTCGAAACTGGTCACTTCATGGGCTGAAAACTTTTGCGCATATGTTTGATGAAGACTCTAAGTCTGTTAAATCGTTTACTGCTATTTGTGTTGAATATCAAATTCCTTCGTCACATTATTACATCTCTACATAAAAAGGGACAACTTAGATTATATCCTACAGAGTTGGAAAAATGTATTATTTCTGCTACTTCGGTTAAGGGGAAGATTTCTCATTTGTATAAAATTCTGTTAGAAAGCTCCCCAAATTCTTTTTTTTCTCTGTTCAGCGAAAAAGAATGGTTAACTTTGTGTATCAATTTGACCTTACCCTTGAGTGTGAACATTAAAGTTAAAGAAACTAATTATAAATTTCTGTATAAATACTATATAACTCCAGTGAAGCTTAATAAATTTAATGACACAAACTCTCCTATGTGTAGAAAATGTGGAATTGAATTAGGAACATTAATGCATTTATTTTGGTATTGTAAAGCTATTTTTTCTTTTTGGGAGAAGATTCATAAAGTAATTCAAGATATGTGTAACTGTACTTTTGAGCTATGCCCTATGTTATATTTATTGAATTATGATATTGAAAATAAGTTTCCCTTTACAAAAAAATGTGTGTTTACAATGTTTTCTTATTTTGCAAAAAAAAAAAAATGCATACTTACTGCATGGATTTCCCAGTCAGGACCCACACTGGGTCAATGGCTGGATCAGATAATAGATTTGTTGCCCATTGAAGAAATTAAAAGTAAACAGCATTCAAGACTGCAAGAGTTCCAAACCACATGGGCCTTAGTATTAAATTATATAGAGACTATACAATTATCAACTTAAATGGAATAATGAGTTTTTCTTCTTTTTTTTTTTAGTTGTTGTTGTGTGTCTTGTCGATATACTTAGCGGTATTCTTCTTGGTGTTTTCTGTGATTGTGTTGTGTGTAATGCAACCTGCTGTTGAACGATAAAACACTGTCAGTCAATCAGAATCCATTCTAATTGAAGGGCTTGCGCATTTAAAATCGCAGACGACATTGCGGTTAATCGCAGAGATGCAGAAAAATCCACCACTGTTTGACAAGTCAAGCCCCTTATCAAGAAAATGGATATGGAAAAGTATTAGTATTACCTCAGGCATCCAGCGCTCGTTTCTACAACAATATTGTCTTGCTTCCTTTGAAGTTGTGGTGAAAAAGACTTGGGGCCCTATTTTAATGATCTAAGCACATCCGTTTTCTTTCTCAACAGTTTATGTCCACTTAAGACATGACCGACTATGATCCACTTTACTAGTGGATTCATTTGAATTCTCACTGGTCATCAAACACTTTTTTACTAGGATACTTGCCAACAAGCCCATTTTTTGACATAGTTTCTATGAATTTGTCCGTTAAAGTGGAAGAAGATGTGAAACAACTCTTTTCTATATTTGCGCGCTGTCTGGCTTTTTGGGTGCATGCTTATTGTTACTCGCGCTTGTGAACCGAAAACTTCTCACAATCCAGGACATATCACTGTTAAAAAACAGCTTTGCACAATGGATAATGAACTGCTAACGATAAGCCTGCGAGGAACAAATTGTGTTCCATTTTGCTTCTTCTTGCACTTAAATATATTTAAATTGGCTTAAACTTTCGCGACGATGTTAGAATTCATTAAATGTTACCTGCCAAGTAGCGACTGACCCCGTTTCATATACTCTCCACTGATTTTACTTGCATTTGACGCTTGGCGAGTGTTCATTTTGGTAAGTGTTGTAGGCTAGATGCTGCAGGCTAATAGGTCCTTTTACTCACCTGTTCATAATCACATCGTTATCTATAGGGTGCAGCTGATTGGTTCCTGCCGTATCAGTAGCTAATGAGCTCGCTGCTCAACCTTCAAATACTTGGGTAGCATTTGCCTTGCAGTGCAGCGCGCTTTCAGAAACCCTCCACCTTCCCCAGCTCCACCTGTATAGATCTGCCACGGGTAATTCATGTACGCTATATTGTTCAGCAGCAGCATGTCTTACTTGCTCACAGCAGCGTGTCGTGTATGTATTGGCAGTAGCAAGACCCGAACTTGCTCTGCCGCAGCAGCAGCAACAGCAATAACAGCAGCGTAGCAGATCTATTCCACCAAGACCAAACATACAACATTGTCATACCCATTACCATACCAGTCACTCCGAGAGTTGTCATGACAGAAATATATTTTTATTTTTTTAATTAAACTAATCGTGGTAATAAAACCTATAATGCTGAAACAACTTAGATATCCAGATATTATCTAAATGTCAAACAACAAAGGGGCAGATAATGGAATGTGTGTATATATACCCATTTTAGGTAGCTATACACCATGATATCAGATTTCTGAGTATATTTTTGTGAATATATAGTACATTGGTAGCTAAAAACTGCAAGTGATGCAAGTTTATACCAAATAACTAGTTCAATTATTTACTTTTAAATGCTATATTTAAATTACTATAATATACTTTTAATTACTATATTATTTTCTTTTAATTAACACAACCGACACACTCACACATGAATAGTTGTACGTAGACATATCCATAAAGCCTGTGGCATTTTGTGAGGATTTTGTCTTTATACATGTATGTTGTTTGACAGCCCCTCCCATTATCCAAAGAGAGATTCATGATGATTGAAGTGCACAGTTATTTTACTATTTAGTTTTAAAAAAGAAAACATATGTGTTTATTATTCAATGAAATTTCTAAAAAAAAAATTTTTTAAAAAACTAAAATTCTATATTAAAAAAAAAGTAGCACTATCTGGACCTCATAATATCAAGATATTTTATTAATTAGCTTTATTTATTTAAAAAAAAATACTTTAAGAAATGATTTTATTTGGATGGTTTTACTTAAAAACGAATTAAGTTTGCTGTGACTTTTGTAGTTTATATAATTTGCTCCCCTCTTTGGTAACACTTCAAGTAACAGATTATAAATGGCAATGTAAATACATTTGATAATGTATGGTAAAAGAGATTAATACTCATTTTATAAAACATACTTTGATATATACATATATCCTGGCAAACATTAATCTCACAATATAAAGAGGCTGTAGACTGTCCTCAATCAATGGCACTGTGGGTTTGTGCCTCTTGTAGTAAAGCTATGGGGGTAGAATTGTTGCATTATTCCAAATAAATAGATTATGATCCACAAATAAATGTAAAGAGATTCACAAAAATATATCAAATTCACAAATAAATAGATTAAGATCCACAAATAAATGTAAAGAGTTTCACAAAGAATTATAAAACTCACAAATAAATAGAATGAGATTTGCAAATAAAAAATATATTTACAAATGTTGTTTATACCACAAACACAACTCTGCCTGGCATTTATTTGTGAACCGTTTTTTGTGCATTTGTGAATCGGTTCCTGTGCATTTGTAGATCCCCTATTTGTAGATATTTTTGTGAATCTCTTTACATTTATTTGTGGATCATAATCTATTTATTTGGAATAATGCAACAATTCTACCCCCATATAAAGCTCCCTGTTTCCACCAAGCCTGTAGACCACATGTTGGCAAAGGTGACAGTAATGACTGGATAGAAAAGTGTTTGGTAACCACTTGCTGTCAGTGTGAAAATTTGGTAAATTTAATATGAAGAGTAAAATTGAGTTGTATTTGAAATATACTTTTAATTAACATAATTGGGTTAATAAAAACTATGATGCTGAAATCTACACACCTGCACACACACACACACACTTCCCCTCAATATTATATAATACAATTTTGTTACTAAATTAGATTATGCAGAATAGAATGTAAATGAATATAATGTAAACCCTAGCACTGTAAAAAAAATATGATCAATAAGTTGTTTTTACATTGCTTTAAAATAAGGAGGTTACTCATCAAAATAAGTTAAGTGATTTTCAAGTTACACAAGATTCAACTATTTTTTCCGCATCAAACAACATCCTATTACACATTTTTGATGCATGGCAACTTGTCCACTTTTGACAGATAGAGATAAGGTTGAACTGCAGTGTTTGGCAAAAGGGTCCACCAACTTAAACTTGCAACTAAACAATAAGTGTGATATGGAAGTTGATCCCTCAGTACAATAACACATGAGACTGTCCCATAGCCGAACACCAGTGTGATCAAGATGACTGTGACGGCTACAAAAGCCTTTCTCTTCAGTTGATACGCTGCTTCTTTCCCTCCGTCTCCTGGCTTTGGCCTCTTCAACACCCATAAAATCATGACAGAGCAAGATGAACACACAACTAACATTGCTAGATAAATTCCTATGTAAAATGTTGGTATTCTAGGGTACGAATCCATAGCAAACCATCCAAGTATTAGGATTAACAGCCAAACCAGCCCAACAAATGAAATTTTAATCCTAGAGGCTTGCATGTATTTTAGGTAGACCAACGGATGGACCACAGCCAGGTATCGCTCCACACAGAAAAAGGTTTGAAAAAGTGGTCGACCCACATCTATTGTACAGCACAGGTAAACAGAGATAAGAATAATAACCTTCATATTAATGACTGAACCGAACATAAAAATAATGGTGGAGGTGTTGCCAATGACTTCAGCAACAGATTGATTCAAAATGACAAAATCTGAGGACAAAACAACTACAGGTCTTCTTGCCAGCCACAGAATCCAGCAGTTCAGAGGCAGAATGAAAACAGCATTCAGAAATGTGGAGAACCCAAAGAGAACAATTCCTGTAAAGTCGTCTGTGCACTCAAAAAATGGATCACCAGAAGAGTTGTTTTCCAACTGAGAGGTGCAATTGGATATAATGTCATTAGTGTCGTTCACTGCCATATTTTCCTTTCTTTTCTGTATGGAACAATGGTAAAATACTGTAGTATAGTTGTTAGGTATATTGTGCAATGATATATGGTAAAAACTGTAGTAAGTGATGGGTTTATACCAAATAACTACATCAAATGTATTTTATTTATTAAAGAGAACTTCTCTAAAACTTTCCAATGTTATTGAAGACATTTGATTTTTCAAAGGGAAAAAAAAATTTGACCATCATACTCACACTTGAAGAGCTGCACATGTATACATGAGCCTGTGTTGTGTTGTGAGGATTTTACATTTATACCATGTATTTTAACATGATAGCACCTCCCTTTGTCCAGAGAGAGATTAATTTGAGATAATTACAATAAGAAGTGAACATATTTATACAAATATCCACAAGTAGATGTCATTATCACATATTGCAGCAACATTTATTTTGCAACTTGAAGCAGGTATATATATATATATATATATATATATATATATAGAACAGTGTTTCATAATGTCTAAACAGCTTTGAAATTGAATGCACCAATAATAAAGCAGTAGATTATGTTTTAGTAAACTTCCTAAAGTTATAAACGAAAACTAAACTGTAAATATCAGGCATCATTCTGCATGGTATAAAGGTATGAAGTACTATGTGGACCATATAATATTTAGACACATTCTGTTTATATTATTATTATTTACTTATTTTAATAGGCCATTTATTTTTATTTTTAAAAATGAATCAAGTGAGTTTTGTATCACATAAGTAATGAAGGACAAATACTTTGCTGTGGCTTTTGTAAAACAAGTTTCAATAGACCTTAGATAATAGATAGAGATATCACTGTATTGATATTGCATTTGAATAGTCAACATGCATGGACAGAAGCTGTGGACAGATTGCAATCAATCATCATAACCTGTTGGAAGTTGTTGTCACTGTAGACTGTCCTACATTCAAATGAACTGAAATTGATGGCACTGTGGGTTTGTGCCTCTAGTAAAGCTCCCTGTTTCCACCAAGCCTGTAGACCACATGTTGTCAAAGGTGACAGTTGTAAATGACAGAATAGTAAGCATAGAAAAGAGTTTGATGACCACTGAGAATTCAAATGAATCCAGTAGTAAAGTAAAATTGAGTAGTTGTATTCAAGGCCCACTCACACCAAGGACAATAACAATAAAGACACTTATTCTATAAGATATCTTCTTTTGAGTCAAACAGAAGAAAGAAACTCATACTGGTTTAGAACAGCTTCAGGGGGAGAACATTTTTATTTTGGGGGGAACTATCCCATTAAGGTTCTATAGAAGTTTTTTATTCTAAGAGTTGTAATATGTGTAAGGGTCAGACAGGTGAATTTACCTAATAAAATAATTATTAATTTATAGGGAATCTTAAAAGAATCACTTACACGGCCGAGCAAATGACTCGTCCAGTGTTCATTTGAACGGGCCGTAACTATCAGCTCTAAAACGGATATAAATATCCAAACTATAGTGAAACACTATATATTAGCAAGGTAACTTAGATCAGCAGTTTAAGACATTAAATTCGTAAGCACATAACACAAGAACAATTATCTTTAAAATACAAACAAGGTATTTTTGATTATTCTAACACATAAAACTAATATCTAACACAATCAGACGCACACACGCACACATTCATACGAGTTGCAGAAAGAAAGAGAGTGAGGAAATAATGAGTTTTAAGAGTGAGATGATGAAATCCAAAGTTTCTATATGCACTTATAAGACATGACCTGAACGAACCGTCAATCATTAATTTAACCCTTCTATCGTTTCTTAGGCAGGGTTATTACATTTTATATCAAAGCACCAGTTCAGTTAAGAGTCTGGAGGCTACTTGCTTGTCTTTGCGTTCCTTTCGTCGGCGTAAAAGGGGGTTTCCCGGGTTCGTTAATTGGCTGGCGGTCCCTCGTGTCTGGATAGATGTCTTGGGCGGCCAATCACATGGTGTGTTGGCGGATGGATGGAAAGTCTTTGAAGTTGGAAGCGGGCTTTGCAGTCGAATCGTTTAACCGAAACTTTGCAGCAAAACTTAACTTAGAACCGAGACTCTCAACGGAAAAGAAAACTAAGACAGAGAAAGAAAAGTGAGACGAGAGTAGTTAGATGACTTGAATGAAGCCGTTTAACCCATGTTCTTCTGATCTTGATTTGGGTTCTTTTGTCTGCTCATCTACATGGTTACTGTCCGGTTACCCCGTCATGGCTACTACATGACTTCTGTAAATCTACTCTAGCGAACAACTCCGCAACTCAACTCTGGCTTTGTTCGGGTCCTAAGATTTTAAACTCAATGTTTGTCCAGCCTCCTGGATGAGTTCTGACCAAATAGGCACTGTCTTTATTTAAGAGCTGGCATTTTCTTCACCTCTCATCATAAATCATGCGTTATCTGTGATCTCTTTACTCTCCAGAGTACAGAGGGTACAGTTTAGACATGATTCCTATTATAAGAACACGAAACATTTTACACAGATTTCAATCAAGCCATCTTCTGAATTAAGAACATATGATCGTACTGATAGGAAACAAGACACTTTCATTCAAACATCTAATAGTTATAACAATTACATGACTTGTATGTGATTTAAGCATAATAGACACATACAGAGGTTGTAGATACAATATAGGATTATGTAGTTGAACAATGTTTGATTATAAGTCCGTCAAGAATTGTTTTGGGATTATTTTATGTATTTTTATATGTAAAGTCTCAGTCTCTGTGGTTTTAAGAGATTTCAACCCTGGGGTCGTTCTGAGGTCCTTAAGAAGGAGGTGGTCTGTTTTAAATCCTTTGTCTTGGGATCAAACAACCTCTGCCGTTATCTTGATGGGTCCCTAGCCATGCCATCTCTGAACCAATCAGTCTTTTCCAAACTATCTAACGCTGACAACGTTCTTCCTTTATGTGGCGTGCGGTACGTTTGATGGACAGAAAGAACTTGAAAAAAAAGACAGGGAGACAAAGCAAGAAGAGAGAGCAAAGGAGGAAGAGAGAGAGTCGACTACACCACCCTGGTCACTAAGCCAGGGAAATATCCTAGTAAGGACACATAGGTTCGATGTTTCCCTTACGACTCTGAGACGTGGATATGACAAAGTACAAAAATAATTCTTTATTGGACAAAGATAAAATGCGGGAGTGCCAGTCAGTTAGGCTCAATCATAACCACAACACAATAACAATAAATAACTCACAGGACTCGTGATTACCAGAAGCAGGATGAGCTAATGCCAGACGTCGCTAACATCAAGGATGGTAATGGAGCACCCACACGTGCACTACACTTCACACACACGTCAACCAAGATCAATCACTATGGGTTGCAGACCACACACTGTGTCTCACCAGGACCCGCCAGAAACAAAAACCCTGTAATCCACTCAAACCTGCACTCATCGGTTTCAGTGATTGTGAATAGACCACAGCTGACCAACCGGCCCAGGCTTCACAGGCTGGTTACCACTCACAATCCCCCTTTCCTTGCGCAAGCAGAGTATCACTCGCCGTGACAAAGAAAAATATTAGTCATAACACGAAAATACAAAGACAACACCCAAAAAAATAACAAAAGATCCAAACAAGGAAAATGCAGGATAATAATAGATTAAACCATCACAAAATAATAAAACAAACAAACCAAGATCAATAATACACAAAAAAATTGGGTTAATTACACTCGCCCAACTAACAAAGCAAAATAAACAAACAAATAAAAGACGAACATCAACAATGCGGAAGCGTGCTCACACGTGAGCGACTGCGCGAAGCATGTTGATAAAAAAACAAGAAAAAAACTAAATATTAGAATAGTAGGAACAAAACAGCAGCGACGACAGTCCCAAGCCAAGCAGCACAGTCTTCAAATGCCCTTATACAGGCGGATTAATTCACCTGCAAAAGCCCGAATATGAGCTAAAATGTAGGCCTACACTTAAAAATATACGCATTAATTCATCATTGTACAATGATCGCACATACCAAACATGCAGAGATCGCGTCATTCGTCCGGCAGCCGACAGATGAACAAAGTTCACAAAGAAGAGCTGGAATACACAGATAAACCCCATTAATATACACCACTCAATAAAATAAATATGGCTACAAGGGCCAGAAAGAGACCTACCAGGAAGCCAAGCAGCAAGATATAACATGGCATGCGTTGGTATCCGGCAAACGGCGCGTATTGCCAATGGCTACAAACACTCAGCACCACGTGTGTTTATCCACAAACAGCCCAGCACCTGACGGGGGTAACACGGTTAACAATTTAAAATCAGGTTTGCTCGAGTACAATAAACGGCCGCCGCACTCACCTCCAGCCAAAGCACCAGACAGAGAAGTTAGAATAATGACGCGCTAGAGAGGAGGTCGCACATTAACGCCATGTCCTGTGGCAAAAACAGCCACCTTAATATAACCCTTTGAATAAGATGCTGATTAACTGCACGCATCTAGGGCGGAGTCAACACACGAAGAGAGGACGCCACGCAACAGCGGCACTTCACTACATTTAGTTGGGCACATCTCTTTGAAGCTTTCATGGTCATAAAGTTCTTAGCTGTGGGTTTTTGTTGGTTACCGTGGACTGGTTGGAGCCCACTCCATTTATGGCCCTAGATTAGACTGGAGATTTGGGGTCTGGAGTGTTGAGTTCTGTTTGAACGAATCACCTGGGAGATTCATTTGTGTTTGGTTCGCCCTCAAATCCTACAGAGTGTATCTCCAAAGCCAAATGTCAGACATTTTTCCAGGTTCATATTTTCAATTCAAACATCTTGGACACTGAAGTTAACAGACCGAAGATATAGGTATAGGAGGATGTAACACCTATGTATAATTTAAAAATGTGGATTGATGAGTAGAATTGGCTGTGGGATACCAATGTCTGTTAGCCTGGCAAGCCAGACCCACATCAAGATGTTGGGTCTGGGAACACACCATTGGCTGGGCTCAATCCGAGGGGCGGGATAAACTGTCGTCTTTCAAATTCCCTCTGCACGCAATAGGATAGCGCCACAACCAACCAGAGCAACGAAGAAGGTGACGTAGTCAGAGCGACGGACTTCAGTGCCGTTCTTTTTTCTTTTCTCAAAGAAAAGCTTAACTCCAAGTCATCAAGAGTCACGGCCAAAGCTGAAAGACCGCTGTTGGCCAGCAGCAGCAGCAGCGGACATCTTCTTTGTTTTCAAGTATCAGGGAATTCATCGCAACTCTGCCGTCATTATGTTAAGCCAGCCCACCGACTCTATACACGATGTGATTGGCCTGACTAGAGTTTGGTTTTTCCAGCTCGCAAGCCAACGGAGAGTTGCTAGATGACACTGGCTGCTAAATAAAATTTGCTTCCGCTAGGGTGCGTCTAGATTTCTAGGCTAAATGTCTGTATCTTTCAATAACATCCTTTATGTAAATATATTGTGACAGGTTCTTTAATGAGTATTCTGCCTAGTGACAAACAATTTTTTTTCTATTGTTTTAATAATTGTTAGATTTATTATTTTCTACCTTTTGAGAACTTTTTTTAACTGTCCATTTTTACATAAAATTGAATGAAATGGCTTTTGTACAATACTTGGCATCACTCAAAATTTTTATTTAGCATAGTTTATCACAAGGAAAATAATATTTAACTGTTATGATGAGACTATAATGCAGTGAATTTAAGATATTTAAGATCTGTGCAGATGTTTAAGATATATATAGCACACAAGACCAGTGCATTTGGATTACATTTACATTTATTGATTTACAGTAGCAGACACTTTTATCCAATCAACTTACAAATGAGGAATGCAACAAGTGATTAGCTGTTGTTCAGAGGAGTACAAGCTAGGACAGAGAGGAACGGAAGAAATAGTACAAAGAAAAAAGTTTTATTAGTAAAAACCAGCAGAATTAATTTAACTGCTCATGGAAAAGTGAGTCTTTACAGTCATTCTGATATCTAAATATTGTAAGCACAATTTATACATAATCACATGATGCATACAGTATAAAAAACATACATCTTTAAATAAATATATTAAAAGTTAATGGCTTTTGATGCAAGGCAACTTGCCTATTCTTGACAGATAGAGATAAGGTTGAACTGCAGTGTTTGGCAAAAGGGTACACCTACTTAAACCTACAACTAAACAATAAGTGTGATATGGAAGTTGATCCCTCAGTACAATAACACATGAGATTGTCCCATAGCCGAACACCAGTGTGATCAAGATGACTGTGACGGATACAAAAGCCTTTCTCTTCAGTTGATACGCTGCTTCTTTCCCTCCATCTCCTGGCTTTGGCCTCTTCAACACCCATAAAATCATGACAGAGCAAGATGAACATACAACTAACATTGCTAGATAAATTCCGATGTAAAATGTTGGTATTCTAGGGTACGAATCCATAGCAAACCATCCAAGTATTAGGATTAACAGCCAAACCAGCCCAACAAATGACATTTTAATCCTAGGGGCTTGCATGTATTTTAGGTAGACCAACGGATGGACCACAGCCAGGTATCGCTCCACACAGAAAAAGGTTTGAAAAAGTGGTCGACCCACAACTAATGTACAGCACAGGTAAACAGAGATAAGAATAATAACCTTCATATTAATGACTGAACCGAACATAAAAATAATGATGGAGGTATTGCCAATGACTTCAGCAACAGATTGATTCAAAATGACAAAATCTGAGGACAAAACAACTAGAGGTCTTCTTGCCAGCCACCGAATCCAGCAGTTCAGAGGCAGAATGAAAACAGCATTCAGAAATGTGGAGAACCCATAGAGAACAATTCCTGTAAAGTCGTCTGTGCACTCAAAAAATGGATCACCAGAAGAGTTATTTTCAAACTGAGAGGTGCAATTGGATATAATGTCATTAGTGTCGTTCACTGCCATATTTTCCTTTCTTTTCTGTATGGAACAATGGTAAAATACTGTAGTATAGTTGTTAGGTACATTGTGCTATGATATATGGTAAAAGCTGTAGTAAGTGATGGGTTTATACCTGTAGACTTGGAATTAAGCCTTTTCCCCGTTATTATTTGATTCACGGGACCGGACACCAGTTATCTTGCCAAGAAAAATCTTTATTCTTATATGTCAGGAGAGAAACTCTGAGAAGATGTTATATTCATGCCAGGTCTATGCGTTTCCGTGTTTCTCTGCTGTAGTACAGTAAGGATTGAGCTTAAATACACAACTGAGTGACTTTCAACTTCCCTGTAAGGTAGAAAAACAAGTTGCTTATGCTTAAAATGAAATGTATACCTAATGCACATGGTACGAGCCACCTTCCACATTAAGAAACTATTTCTCAGTGTATACAGTGCATTAGTGGTATACAAATGGTACATTTGCATCAGTTGAAACATTCCTTTTCTTGCAAAAAGCATACCAACTGTACACATTTGAAGTATATTCATCATTGGAACATCTCTGCTAAGTGAACATTACATACCTCTAAGCAGAATACATAATCCTCCCAGCTACCCTCCTTGTGTCTAAAAATATGTTCCTTAAACACGTGTCCATGCAATCTATAGTCTAACTCATGCATTTTAAACTTCATAAGATAATACAACTGATTATGAATACTAAATAAAGAATAATAATACAGATACACAAGTTTAAATAATGAAATTATATTCAAAGATGAAATTTTAGTCTTCAATACCAAATAACTACATCAAATGTATTTTATTTATTAAAGAGAACTTCTCTAAAAGTTTCCGATGTTATTGAAGACGTTTGATTTTTCAAAGGAAAAAAAAATTGACCGTCATACTCACACTTGAAGAGCTGCACATGTATACATGAGCCTGTGTTGTGTTGTGAGGATTTTACATTTATACCATGTATTTTAACATGATAGCACCTCCCTTTGTCCAGAGAGAGAGAGATTCATTTTAGATAATTACAATAAGAAGTGAACATATTTATAAAAATATCCACAAGCAGATGTCATTATCACATATTGCAGCAACATTTATTTTGCAATTTGAAGCAGGTCGGAGACATATTAGGCATTTAACATATATATATGTATAGATTTAAATATAGCAACAGATGCTGTTGCCATAGAACAGTGTTTCATAATGTCTAAACAGCTTTGAAATTGAATGCACCAATATTAAAGCAGTAGATTATGTTTTAGTAAACTTCCTTAAGTTATAAACGAAAACTAAACTGTACATATCAGGCATCATACTGCATGGTATAAAGGTAAGAAGTACTATGCGGACCATATAATATTTAGACACATTCTATTTATATTATTATTATTTACTTATTTTAATTGGCCATTTATTTTTCTTCTTAAAAATGAATCAAGTGAGTTTTGTATCACATAAATAGTGAAGGACAAATACTTTGCTGTGGCTTTTGTAAAACAATTTTCTATAGACCTTAGATAATAGAAACAGATATCACTGTATTGTTATTGCATTTGAATAGTCAACATGCATGGACAGAACAGAAGCTGTGGACAGATTGCAATCAATCATCATATTCTGGTGGAAGTTGTTGTCACTGTAGACTGTCCTACATTCAAATGAACTGAAATTGATGGCACTGTGGGTTTGTGCCTCTAGTAAAGCTCCCTGTTTCCACCAAGCCTGTAGACCACATGTTGTCAAAGGTGACAGTTGTAAAAGACAGAATAGTAAACATAGAAAAGTGTTTGATGACCACTGATTATTGACCCTTCGCTAAGCCACGCCGAAAACCGCCACTGGCCAATTGTGTCTTAGCAACCGTAACTAGGCGCGGGAGGTCTGGCAAGCTTTCAAGCGAGGGAAACATGCCGAAGCACTGTGCGTATGGATTGTGCAAATCTGATACCCGGTATCCTAAAAGTTTGGACGGGGGAGTGGAATTTTTTTCCTTCCCGAAAATCGAAAAGCCAAGGGGAGAAATGATATGCGTGGATCCAGCAGTGTGGGAGACCCCATTCACAACTACATGTGGACAGGTTTAACAAAAACACCTATTGCTTGGAAGTCGGAAATAATGACGGTTCTTTGTTCATAATGCATATATTTTAACGTAAAATGAGACGATTCAAGACAAGACGGAGGCTCACTTACATACTTTAAAATATATTTCAGCATTTTATTAATCGACGGCCTACTACCCCTGACTGAGTAACTTTAACCCAATCCGATCGCGGCTCTCCCCGGTGTTAGTGTTATTCCACAAGATTTATGGTTAAACTGTTTGATTTATAATTATTAGATTATTTTCACATTTCACTTACCCTGCTGTGCACGAACATAGCTGTTCCTCAATTTGTGTGTTTGCCATTTGAATGGTCAGCGTATGAGGCAGCTGCTGCTTGCGGGGACTGACGTTATAAGCTTTAGCTTAAATTTTTATGGAATTATTCTCTAATCGGTTGCATATTATGTCGTAGATATATCCCTTGAATGCGTACTGAAGTCCCTTTTGTCTTGCTCTCTCAGATATTTCACATGTTCGCCAAAAATTACTAATTATCTCGTTGAGAATGTCTGACACCGGTGCATACACACTTGTAATAGACGTGCCAGGCACGAATGCTTGACAGGCGTAGCAACAGTAACTAGGGAGGGCGGGGCTTAGTGAAGCGTCAATTCAAATTAATCCACTAGTAAAGTAAAATTGAGTAGTTGTATTCAAGGCCTAAAGGCCCGTTCACACCAAGGACGATAACAATAAAGATATAGTTCTAAAATCGTTCTCAATATTAAAGATTAGCAGAGTTCACACCACAGCTATAACAATAACGATATAGAGAAACGATATCGTTGGGATCACTTTCAGAATCTTTCAAAATAATTTTTCCTGCTGTTGAACGATAAAACACTGACAGTCAATCAGAATCCATTCTAATTGAAGGGCTTGCGCATTTAAAATCGCAGACGACATTGCGGTTAAACGCAGAGATGCAGAAAAATCCACCACTGTTTGACGTCAAGCCCCTTATCAAGAAAATGGATATGGAAAAGTATTAGTATTACCTCAGGCATCCAGCGCTCGTTTCTACAACAATATTGTCTTGCTTCCTTTGAAGTTGTGGTGAAAAAGACTTGGGGCCCTATTTTAATGATCTAAGCACATCCGTTTTCTTTCTCAACAGTTTACGTCCACTTAAGACATGACCGACTACGATCCACTTTACTAGTGGATTAATTTGAATTCTCACTGGTCATCAAACACTTTTTTACTAGGATACTTGCCAACAAGCCCATTTTTTGACATAGTTTCTATGAATTTGTCCGTTAAAGTGGAAGAAGATGTGAAACGTCTCGGTTACTGATGTAACCCTCGTTCCCTGAAGGAGGGAACGGGAGACGTGACGTCGACGTGACGACGTTAGGGGATCACTTCAGGGAGCCCTATCAACTTCGAGTATCTAAAGAACAAGCCAATGAACGTTGGCGTGCGTGAACGCGTCACGCGCCCCCGCCCCGCAGCGCGGGTATAAAACAGGAAGCGGGCGCACACACACACTGTTTTTCGCTGAGGAGTCGAGATAATGATGGCCGTACAGCAATGGTCAGCAACTGTGGCGGCGGGACGTCATGTCTCCCGTTCCCTCCTTCAGGGAATGAGGGTTACATCAGTAACCGAGACGTTCCCTTTCAGTCGCTCACGTTCGACGTGACGTCGACGTGACGACGTTAGGGGATCCCATGGAAAATGCCATCGGTTGCTGCCACATCCAGCGCCCTACGCAAGACTCTCAGACCCCCAACTGCTGGGGCGGAAGATCTGCGTAGACAACTGCTGTTCCATATACCCATTCAGTGAACTCTTGGATAACACTGGGAAGCGTGCCTTTCCGGGGGAAGGGGACGCTGCGGAAGCCACATCCTGCCCGAAGGGAGGTAACATGTGGAGAATACACATATGGACTGGCCGGAAGGGGCAGTGCAGCATATGGAATGTCACTGGGGTGGCTCCAGCCTAAGAAGGGGGAGGCTACACCAGACAGTGACGGCAGAGCGAGTTCTGCCAAGGGAAAGACACAGGCTCACAGCAGGGAGCTGGTCGTGGAAGAATACTCATATGGGATCGCCGCAGGGATCACCACATATGGAACCCAGCCTAGCACAAGTTACACAAGCATACGAGCACAAGGCCTGGAGTCGGACGCTCCGCAACGTCCGACTGCCAAAGGGGTGCGGAGGAACTCACAGGGTTCGCCTGAGTGGGGAACTCGACTGGAGCAAAAAAGCGCACGTATCCGCTCCGTGGAGGGGAATGGCGCAGCAAGCCGACACTAGAGCGGGAACTTCGGTGTTACCGGCTGGTTGAAGCGAGCACACAGGAAGAAACCGGCTCAACACGTAGGCTATAAAACCTAGCGAACACAATAGGTGTCGCCCAGCCCGCAGCTCTACAGATATCTGTCAGCGAGGCGCCGTGTGCCAGCGCCCAAGAAGAAGCGACACTCCTAGTGGAGTGGACTCTCAACCCGGGCGGACAAGGCACGCCTTGGGCTTCATAAGCCAAGGCGATGGCATCCACTATCCAGTGGGCCATCCTCTGCTTGGAGACAGCCTTTCCCTTCTGCTGGCCTCCGTAACAGACGAAGAGCTGATCTGAGGTCCTGAGGCTTTGCGTTCTGTCCACGTACAGGCGCAGAGCGCGGACGGGACAGAGAAAAGCCAGGGCTGGGTCTGCCTCCTCCAAGGGCAGCGCTTGCAGGTTCACCACCTGGTCCCGGAAGGGAGTGGTAGGAACCTTGGGCACGTATCCGGGCCGGGGTCTCAGGATCACGTGAGAGTTATCCGGGCCGAATTCCAGGCACGATTCGTCGACCGAAAATGCATGCAGGTCCCCTACCCTCTTGATAGAGGCCAATGCAACCAGGAGAACTGTCTTACAGGACAAGATTTTTAACTCAGCTGATTGCAGAGGCTCAAAGGGTGGTCTCTGAAGTGCCGAAAGGACCAGAGACAAATCCCAAGAGGGTATAGAGAGTGGGCGAGGAGGATTCAGTCTCCTCGCCCCCCTCAGGAATGTGACGATCAGGTCGTGCTTTCCCAACGACTTACCTTTAACTGCATCGTGATGTGCGGCAATGGCGGCAACATACACTTTAAGGGTGGAGGGAGACAGCCTTCGCTCCAACCCATCTTGCAGGAAGGAAAGCACGGCTCTGATCGAGCAAGTTCGGGGGTTCTCCTTGGAGAAGAACACCAATCAACGAATAGGTTCCACTTCAATGCATAGAGGCGCCTCGTAGAGGGGCCTCTAGTGGAAGTGATGGTGTCAACTACCGCTGGGGGTAGGTCACCTAGAACCTCCACGTCCCGTCCAGGGACCAGACATGGAGTTTCCAGAGGTCTGGACGCGGGTGCCACAGGGTGCCCCGTCTCTGAGAGAGCAGGTCCTCTCTCAGAAGGATGGGCCAGGGAGGGGCTGTCGCGAGGAGCACTAGTTCGGGGAACCAGGTCCGGTTGGGCCAATACGGCGCAACTAACAAGACCTGCTCCTCGTCCTCCCTGACTTTGCACAAGGTCTGTGCCAGAAGGCTCACTGGGGGAAACGCATACTTGCGAAGACTCTGGGGCCAGCTGTGTGCCAGAGCATCCGTGCCGAGGGTCCCCTCGGTCAGGGAATAGAACAACTGGCAGTGAGACATGTCCGGGGCGGCAAACAGATCTATCTGTGCTGTCCCGAAGCGCCTGAAAATCAGCTGGACCACCTGGAGATGGAGTCGCCATTCTCCCGGTAGCACCTGCTGCCGTGAGAGCTCGTCGGCTGCACGGTTGAGCAGGCCCGGAATGTAAACGGCACAAAGCGACCTCAGATGCTTCTGACTCCAAAGGAGGAGATGGCGGGCGAGTTGTGACATGCGGCGGCAGCGTAGACCACCCTGACGGTTGATGTACGCAACGGTCGCAGTGTTGTCCGTACGGACCAGTACATGCTTGCCTTGTAGCGACGTTTTGAAGCGGCCCAACGCAAGATGTACTGCTAACATCTCGAGGCAGTTGATGTGCCAATGCTGTTGAGGCCCCGTCCATAGACCTGAAGCTGCATGCCGGTTGTACGTGGCCCCCCAGCCGGTGATAGAGGCATCCGTGGAGACCACAGAGTGCCTGGACACTTGTTCTAGGGGAACACCTGCCCGCAGGAACGAGAGGTCCGACCACAAGCTGAGGGTTTGGCGACAGTGCGGGGTCACTGGAACCTGGCACGAGCCGCTCTGCCATGCCCATCTCGGGACTCGATCGTGGAGCCAGTGTTGGAGCGGTCTCATATGAAGCAATCCGAGCGGCGTAACCGCGGCTGCAGATGCCATATGCCCCAGGAGCCTCTGAAATAATTTCAGTGGTGCCGCTGTCCTGCGTCTGAGCGTGCTCACGCAGTTCAACACTGACTGGACGCGGGCCTCGGTGAGGTGAGCTGTCATGTTGATTGAGTCCAACTCCATACCGAGAAAAGAGATCCTCTGCCCAGGGGTGAGTTTGCTCTTCTCCCAGTTGACCCAAAGCCCTAGTTGGCTGAGGTGACAGAGCACCATGTCCCTGTGTTCGCACAACTGCTCTCTCGACTGGGCGAGAATAAGCCAGTCGTCGAGGTAGTTGAGAATGCGAACACCACGCTCGCACATGGGAGCAATGGCCGCCTCCGCGACTTTCGTGAAGACACGGGGCGACAGGGCCAGCCCGAAGGGTAAGACTTTGTACTGATATGCCCGTCCCTCGAACGCAAAGCGAAGAAACGGTCTGTGTCGAGGGAGAATCGAGACATGAAAGTACGCGTCCTTCAGGTCGATCGCTGCAAACCAATCTTGGGGACGGATGCATTTGAAAATGCGTTTCTGCGTAAGCATCTTGAAGGGTAGCCTGTGAAGGGACCGATTCAGGACGCACAGGTCCAAGATTGGCCGTAACCCACCTCCTTTCTTGGGTACAATGAAGTACGGGCTGTAGAAGCCGGTCTTCATATCGGCTGGAGGGACTGGCTCGATCGCGTCCTTCGCCAGTAGGACTGCAATCTCCGCCCTGAGAACAGGGGCACTGTCCGCCTGAACACGGGTGAACAGGATGCCCCTGAAAACAGGGGGGCGCCGGGCGAACTGAATCGCATAGCCGAGTCTGATGGTACGGATGAGCCAGCGAGACGGGCTGGGGGAGCAAGCGGGAGTGGGGCAGCGTGGCGGAATGCAGGGACCTGACTCGGGCGGCACAGCGGCCCGAAGTGGGGTCTGAACGTGTGGTGCAAAACGTACCTGCTTCCGTCGGAGGGGTCGGCTTCCTGCGGCTTGCTCCACACCGAGGCCTGGGTGGTGGCTGTTGCTGGGGCTTAGCGGGAGCGGAGGACTCCGCAGGAGGCCGACCTCGGCGACGAGTAGACGGAGTCTCGATCTAAGTGCTGCGATAGTCATATTCCCGCAATGGGAACATGAACTATCCACAAAAGCTGCCTCAGCGTGTTGAATGCCCAAACACGAGAGGCAACTATTGTGGCCATCTGCTGGCGCCAGGGAACGACGGCATCCAGAAACGCACAAGCGGAATGACATCTTGAAAAAGACACAGGGTCCGCTTGTGTTGCTCTTTTAGTAAAATAAAAAAGGTTGGAAAAATACTCTCACAGTGCTGAGGCGCCCAGGGGTAGCCACAGTGTGAATACACACACACAGGAACGACACACACAGACACAAACAATAGTGCTGTGAAAACAGCAGTTGAGAGCTGCACTGCTCGCGGCCACCGCTGATCGCGCCGTCACACCAACACTGCAGGCAGAGAGATCTCCTTTGAAGTCTTCAAAGCGCTGAATTCTTTTAGACAGAAGTCTCACAGAAACTCGGCTCCGAAGTGAAAGACAGTGTGTGCGTGCGCCCGCTTCCTGTTTTATACCCGCGCTGCGGGGCGGGGGCGCGTGACGCGTTCACGCACGCCAACATTCATTGGTTTGTTCTTTAGATACTCGAAGTTGATAGGGCTCCCTGAAGTGATCCCCTAACGTCGTCACGTCGAACGTGAGCGACTGAAAGGGAACAACTCTTTTCTATATTTGCGCGCTGTCTGGCTTTTTGGATGCATGCTTATTGTTACTCGCGCTTGTGAACCGAAAACTTCTCACAATCCAGGACATATCACTGTTAAAAAACAGCTTTGCACAATGGACATTGAACTGCTAACGATAAGCCTGCGAGTAACAAATTGTGTTCCATTTTGCTTCTTCTTGCACTTAAATATATTTAAATTGGCTTAAACTTTCGCGACGATGTTAGAATTCATTAAATGTTACCTGCCAAGTAGCGACTGACCCCGTTTCATATACTCTCCACTGATTTTACTTGCATTTGACGCTTGGCGAGTGTTCATTTTGGCAAGTGTTGTAAGCTAGATGCTGCAGGCTAATAGGTCCTTTTACTCACCTGTTCATAATCACTGTGTTTCAGTTTCAGTTTCATAATCACTGTGGGCCATTCCGGACCCTATCTATAGGGTGCAGCTAGTATCAGTATCAGTAGCTGAATGCTGAAACAACTTAGATATCCAGATATTATCTAAATGTCAAACAACAAAGGGGCAGATAATGGAATGTGTGTATATATACCCATTTTAGGTAGCTATACACCATGATATCAGATTTCTGAGTATATTTTTGTGAATATATAGTACATTGGTAGCTAAAAACTGCAAGTGATGCAAGTTTATACCAAATAACTAGTTCAATTATTTACTTTTAAATGCTATATTTAAATTACTATAATATACTTTTAATTACTATATTATTTTCTTTTAATTAACACAACCGACACACTCACACATGAATAGTTGTACGTAGACATATCCATAAAGCCTGTGGCATTTTGTGAGGATTTTGTCTTAATACATGTATGTTGTTTGACAGCCCCTCCCATTATCCAAAGAGAGATTCATGATGATTGAAGTGCACAGTTATTTTACTATTTAGTTTTAAAAAAGAAAACATATGCGTTTATTATTCAATGAAATTTCTAAAAAAAAAAAAAAAAATTTAAAAACTAAAATTCTATATTAAAAATAAAAAGTAGCACTATCTGGACCTCATAATATCAAGATATTTTATTAATTAGCTTTATTTATTTAAAAAAATACTTTAAGAAATGATTTTATTTGGATGGTTTTACTTAAAAACGAATTAAGTTTGCTGTGACTTTTGTAGTTTATATAATTTGCTCCCCTCTTTGGTAACACTTCAAGTAACAGATTATAAATGGCAATGTAAATACATTTGATAATGTATAGTAAAAGAGATTAATACTCATTTTATAAAACATACTTTGATATATACATATATCCTGGCAAACATTAATCTCACAATATAAAGAGGCTGTAGACTGTCCTCAATCAATGGCACTGTGGGTTTGTGCCTCTTGTAGTAAAGCTATGGGGGTAGAATTGTTGCATTATTCCAAATAAATAGATTATGATCCACAAATAAATGTAAAGAGATTCACAAAAATATATCAAATTCACAAATAAATAGATTAAGATCCACAAATAAATGTAAAGAGTTTCACAAAGAATTATAAAACTCACAAATAAATAGAATGAGATTTGCAAATAAAAAATATATTTACAAATGTTGTTTATACCACAAACACAACTCTGCCTGGCATTTATTTGTGAACCGTTTTTTGTGCATTTGTGAATCGGTTCCTGTGCATTTGTAGATCCCCTATTTGTAGATATTTTTGTGAATCTCTTTACATTTATTTGTGGATCATAATCTATTTATTTGGAATAATGCAACAATTCTACCCCCATATAAAGCTCCCTGTTTCCACCAAGCCTGTAGACCACATGTTGGCAAAGGTGACAGTAATGACTGGATAGAAAAGTGTTTGGTAACCACTTGCTGTCAGTGTGAAAATTTGGTAAATTTAAAATGAAGAGTAAAATTGAGTTGTATTTGAAATATACTTTTAATTAACATAATTGGGTTAATAAAAACTATGATGCTGAAATCTACACACACACACACACACACTTCCCCTCAATATTATATAATACAATTTTGTTACTAAATTAGATTATGCAGAATAGAATGTAAATGAATGTAATGTAAACCCTAGCACTGTAAAAAAATATGATCAATAAGTTGTTTTTACATTGCTTTAAAATAAGGAGGTTACTCATCAAAATAAGTTAAGTGATTTTCAAGTTACACAAGATTCAACTATTTTTTCCGCATCAAACAACATCCTATTACACATTTTTGATGCATGGCAACTTGTCCACTTTTGACAGATAGAGATAAGGTTGAACTGCAGTGTTTGGCAAAAGGGTCCACCAACTTAAACATACAACTAAACAATAAGTGTGATATGGAAGTTGATCCCTCAGTACAATAACACATGAGACTGTCCCATAGCCGAACACCAGTGTGATCAAGATGACTGTGACGGATACAAAAGCCTTTCTCTTCAGTTGATACGCTGCTTCTTTCCCTCCGTCTCCTGGCTTTGGCCTCTTCAACACCCATAAAATCATGACAGAGCAAGATGAACACACAACTAACATTGCTAGATAAATTCCTATGTAAAATGTTGGTATTCTAGGGTACGAATCCATAGCAAACCATCCAAGTATTAGGATTAACAGCCAAACCAGCCCAACAAATGAAATTTTAATCCTAGAGGCTTGCATGTATTTTAGGTAGACCAACGGATGGACCACAGCCAGGTATCGCTCCACACAGAAAAAGGTTTGAAAAAGTGGTCGACCCACATCTATTGTACAGCACAGGTAAACAGAGATAAGAATAATAACCTTCATATTAATGACTGAACCGAACATAAAAATAATGGTGGAGGTGTTGCCAATGACTTCAGCAACAGATTGATTCAAAATGACAAAATCTGAGGACAAAACAACTAGAGGTCTTCTTGCCAGCCACAGAATCCAGCAGTTCAGAGGCAGAATGAAAACAGCATTCAGAAATGTGGAGAACCCATAGAGAACAATTCCTGTAAAGTCGTCTGTGCACTCAAAAAATGGATCACCAGAAGAGTTGTTTTCCAACTGAGAGGTGCAATTGGATATAATGTCATTAGTGTCGTTCACTGCCATATTGTCCTTTCTTTTCTGTATGGAACAATGGTAAAATACTGTAGTATAGTTGTTAGGTATATTGTGCTATGATATATGGTAAAAACTGTAGTAAGTGATGGGTTTATACCAAATAACAACATCAAATGTATTTCATTTATTAAAGAGAACTTCTCTAAAACTTTCCAATGTTATTGAAGACATTTGATTTTTCAAAGGGAAAAAAAAAATTGACCATCATACTCACACTTGAAGAGCTGCACATGTATACATGAGCCTGTGTTGTGTTGTGAGGATTTTACATTTATACCATGTATTTTAACATGATAGCACCTCCCTTTGTCCAGAGAGAGATTAATTTGAGATAATTACAATAAGAGGTGAACATATTTATAATATCCACAAGCAGATGTCATTATCACATATTGCAGCAACATTTATTTTGCAACTTGAAGCAGGTATATATATATATATATATATATATATATATAGAACAGTGTTTCATAATGTCTAAACAGCTTTGAAACTGAATGCACCAATAATAAAGCAGTAGATTACGTTTTAGTAAACTTCCTAAAGTTATAAACGAAAACTAAACTGTACATATCAGGCATCATTCTGCATGGTATAAAGGTAAGAAGTACTATGTGGACCATATAATATTTAGACACATTCCATTTATATTATTATTATTTACTTATTTTAATTGGCCGTTTATTTTTCTTCTTAAACATGAATCAAGTGTGTTTTGTATCACATAAATAATGAAGGACAAATACTTTGCTGTGGCTTTTGTAAAACAAGTTTCTATAGACCTTAGATAATAGATAGAGATATCACTGTATTGTTATAGCATTTGAATATAGTCAACATGCATGAACAGAAGCTGTGGACAGATTGCAATCAATCATATTCTGGTGGAAGTTGTTGTCACTGTAGACTGTCCTACATTCAAATGAACTGAAATTGATGGCACTGTGGGTTTGTGCCTCTAGTAAAGCTCCCTGTTTCCACCAAGCCTGTAGACCACATGTTGTCAAAGGTGACAGTAGTAAATGACAGAATAGTAAACATAAAAAAGTGTTTGATGACCAGTGAGAATTCAAATGAATCCACTAGTAAATTAAATTGAGTAGTTGTATTCAAGGCCTAAAGGCCCGTTCATACCAAGGACGATAACGATAAAGATATAGTTCTAAAATCGTTCTCAATATTAAAGATTAGTAGTGTTCACACCACAGTTATAACGATAACGATATAGAGAAACGACATCGTTGGGATCACTTTCAGAAGCTTTCAAAATCATTTTTCCAGCTGTTGAACGATAAAACACTGCAGCCAATCAGAATCCATTCTAATTTAAGGGCTTGCGCATTTAAAATGGCAGACGACATTGCGGTTAATCACAGAGATGCAGAAAATTCCACCACTGTTTGACAAATCAAGCCCCTTTTCAAGAAAATGGATATGGAAAACAATCGTTCCCTCTGAATAAATGGAGAGAAGTATTACCTCAGGTATCCAGTGCTCGTTGCTACAACAATATTGTTGAAAAAGACTAGGGGCCCTATTTTAATGATCTAAGCGCATTCGTTTTCTTTCTCAACAGTTTACGTTCACTTAAGACATGACCGACAATGTTTCCTAGGATACTTGCCAACAAGCCCATTTTTTGACATAGTTTCTATGAATTTGTCCGTTAAAGTGGAAGAAGATGTGAAACAAGTCTTTTCTGTATTTGCGCGTTGTCCGGCTTTCTGGGTGCGTGCTTTTTGTTACTCGCGCTTGTGAACCAAAAACTTCTCACAATCCAGGACATATCACTGTTAAAAATCAGCTTTGCACAATGGACATTGAACTGCTAACGATAAGCCTATGACCATACTATATACCCAAAGAATTCTCGCATGTAATTGCGTCTACTGTATATGTCCCGCCTTCAGCTAAAACAGCTGAAGCGTGTGATGTTATTGACAACCACGTTGCTGACTCTGCATCCACAGGCATTTATTTTAATAACTGAAAATTTTAACCACGTTTCTCTTGGGACTGTTTTACCAACTTTTAGCCAGTTTGTGACTTGCCCGACCAGAGACAATTAAACCTTGGATTTACTTTATGCAAATCAAAGTGAAGCTTATAGCGCCACCCCTCTTCCTCCATTGGGTAAATCTGATCACAACTTGCTGCATTTGTCATGTAGGTATAAACCACTTGTCCAGCAACAGACAGTTGTGACGATAACAATAAGGAAATGGACGATGGAGAGGAGTGAAGCTTTAAGAGACTGTTTTGAAACTACAGACTGGAATGTTCTATGTGATATGAACGGTCATGATATTAATGAGCTCACTTATTGTGTCACTGGATATATAAACTTCTGTGTGGACAGTGTTATACCAACAACAACTGTACGTTGCTTCCCAAATAACAAACCGTGGGTCACCAGTAGGGGCTGTCGCGATAACCGCAATATTGCAGTACAGCGCTACTGACAGGCCAACCGCAGAGGAATGCAAGTAACCGCAGCAACCGCGAACCGCGTTTTCTTTTTTCATAAGGCCACCCTTCGTAGTTCGTACCATGTGTATTGAATGTTAAATAAGTTAATAATGATAACAAGACTGTTTATCATTGTGATTTGTACAGAGGATTCGTGGATTAGGACTTAAGCCTAAACAGACATTGAATGTGATCGACTGAGCGCGTGCTATTACCTGCGTCTGTCTTTGAAGTCAAGTCATGTATATTCGTGAAAAGGTTGCCGTTTCCAAGGAAAGCGAAATATTTGTCGTAGGCTATCATCCTTTTAACGTGTAAGGGTATTTACCATGAATGGCGTCAGCGCTGGTCAGCATTACACAGCGCAAGGAAGCCGTGGGGGAAAGCAGCGAGTCACGCATTGAATCAATGCCATTGGTCTCTATTAAGTGAAGCATTGCTTCAGCTTTGCCCAAAAGTGAAGCATTGCTGGCCAGCTGAGCCTTGAAAAGTGAAGCTCAAAGTTAAAAAATAATTAACACCTTGTTTCATTACATCTATCATTTAAGGAATCAGCTTTTTTGAACGTTTTCGTTGAATGAATGGTTTAATGACTCACTCAAAGACAGTCCGTTGGCGTAACAACTGCGCGCTGAGTGACAGTCTTTCAATGCTCAGAGACGCTGTTTAGTTTCGGTTACATTGGTTACATTGTTTACATTGCTTTTGTGTATGCTGACCACATCATAACACGTATTTATATAGTAACAAATAAATATAAATAAATAAATAAATGGCGGTAAAACCGCATATCGCGCTATTGAGCCACTCAAAATTACCGCAAGGGAAATTCCTTCACCGCAACAGCCCTAGTCACCAGTCAACTTCAGACACTGCTTAATGAGAAAAAGCGTGCCTTTAGAGTGGGTGACAAGGAGGCTCAGAGAAACGTGCAGAGAGAGTTGAAGGTGAAAGTGAGTGAGGGTAAGGAGGTATACAGAAGGAAATTAGAGGACAAGCTGCAGAACAACAACATGAGAGTAATGTGGAGTGGAATGAGAAAGATTTCTGGATATAAGATATCAAGTACTCAACAATCAGATCAGAGTTTGGCCAGAGCCAACGAGATGAATATGTTTTTCAATCGGTTCAGTCAGGGATTGTTGCCTGACATTCAACTCTCATCTTCTACTTCAGCAGGCATAAATTCTATACCTCCGTCTTGCTCCACCCATTACCATAGCCCCCATTCTCCCGGTGGCCTGCATATTACAGTGGACGAGTTAGAGAAAGAACTAAAGAGGATTCATGTGGGCAAAGCAGTCGGCCCTGGTGAAATTAGCCCGAGGGTCCTGAAAATATGTGCAATATGTTCTTTGATTTCTCAAGTGCTTTTAATTCCATCCAGCCAGGCTTATTCCGAGATAAGCTAATCTCAGCTCACGGGGATGTCCCCACTGTAACATGGACCATGGACTATATGACAGAAAGACCACAGTATGTGCGCCTACAAAACTGTAGGTCAGAACTGACAGTTAGTAATGTAGGTGTGCCACAGGGGACTGTTTTGGCACCTTTCCTTTTTACTTTTTACACCTCTGACTTAAGTTTGATACTGGGGCATGCCATCTCCAGAAATTTTCAGACGACTCTGTGGTCATGGGATGTATAAGTGAAGGAAAGGAAGAGGAGTATAGAAGCCTGGTGGAAAGCTTTGTGGACTGGTGCAAGCAGAACAATCTCCAGCTTAACACAAACAAAACTAAGGAGATGGTGATTGATTTTAGGAGATCTAAACATGCAGTGTCCCATCTGAATTAATGGCGAAGAGATTCTGGCCAGATTCTCTATGCTGTTGTATGGTGGGGAAGTGGAATCAGGATCAGCGATGCAAACATACTGAATAAACTGATAAAGAAAGCCAGCTCTGTGTTGGGGACTACCCTCGACCCGCTGGAGGTGGTGATGGAGAGGAGAATTCTGGCCAAACTCTGTCATTTTGTGTGAAACTGTTCACCCTTTAAATCATTGGTGCAGCAGAGTACATTTAGTAGGAGGTTGATTCCTCCTCAGTGTAAGAAGGAGAGATATTTTAGGTCTTTTATTAGTTTTTTTTATTCTTTTAATCGTCCTGCTGCGATTAGGCTGTAAAACCACACCCTGATTTGAAGAATGTGCAGACTAGTGAGGGTATGTATATGTATATGTATATGCATTTATATCGATAAAAGTGTGCGTGTATTTGCGTGCATGTATAGGTATATATGTATAAGGGTATATTTAGGTGTGAACATATGCATAGGGATATATACGGGTTTGTGTATTTATATGTACTTATGTAGATGTACGAATGGAAGTTATTTAGTATATTTACTATTTTAGTCCATATTATCATAATAACTATTTTTAAATAATATATTGAATGTTTTCCATTTACCACTATAGAAATGTAACCATAACTATGACAATTTCTGCTTCTGAGAACCCTGGAAATGTGAAAAGGGTCTATTAGAAAGGGTCAGACAATTATATACACTGGCACTAGTATATACAAATTATTTGGGCATGTAGGCCACACTTAGAAAATATATGTCACGAACTTTCAAGGATCTGAAAGAGGACCCAGGCGCAGAATAGCTGTGAAGTTTTTATTTTATTTTTATTAACCAGACTGTAGACAGGGCACAACAAGGTGAGAGGTGTGAAACAGATCGAACGGTAGGGCTGACGACACGACAGGCAAGGAGGATGACCACTGAAACCAGTCTTGGTTGACAACATGCTTGAGGACTGCAAAAGAAGAGGCAGCACCAGGTGAAATGATGGAGAGGAAGACCAGGCAGGAACACAAGGAACCAGAGGCTTGATGATCTCTTAGCTGTAGCACCAGTCTAGATGCCAGGCAGTGAATGTCAGTGGTCAGGAAATCTCAGATGCAGGGCAGGGACAAACACAAGACTCACAATGAACACGACAAGACACAACAAGATAACAGAGCAAGACAAGAGAGAAGATAATAAATGAAACGAGGCAAACTAAAACCTGATGAAAATAACTATGGCTAGATAAATAAAAATAAAGAAAACAACTGTAACTTACAAACAAATAAAATTTTATAAAATAACAAACTTGCAGGCAGCTAGATACTGGAGAAGAAAGTCTTCAGTAAAAATGAAATCAAAATATAAAAACAAAACAAAATGGCAGCAAGGATACACCGCCAACTAATCAAACACTTTACTGGAACAAGAGCAGAGATAACCTGCGACACAGGCTAGCGAACAGGAAGGAACACACCATAGGACACAAAACAAACCAGCAAAGACATGAGGGAAATAGGCACAATATAAAGAGACCAGAACACGAGGATCAGGAATGAAATGAGGACTAGACGTGGACTAAACAAGGGGGCACGTTAACTGGAAATGAGAAGGTGGGACAAGAGGAACACATGGCCAACACAAACAAAGACAGAGCCATGTGCTCAGGCACAAGACAAACAAGGAAACATTAAACAGTGATTAAACAAGACTGTCAGGGCAGGAACCTGACAATATATGACTGTCATCACATTAGATCCAAACCAAGTTTAGTACACTTTTAAGCAATAAATTAAAGAAGTTTGAAAGGCCTGAAATGATGAACCAACAGATTTACTGTTTAAAATTAAAACATTTGACATTTTTCTGTTTTAAAACTTTAATGGAACAATCACTGAGATGCCAAATTGTCGTTGCAAAAATGCTTAAATTATTTGTATTCTGCATGAAATGATCACAACTGATACTTTAAAGAACTGTCGATAGTTTAAAATGGTATTGTTTTACCACTATGCAAGACTTTTATATAGTTTCTTCAAGAAGTTCATGACGGAAAATACTTTATGCACTTTTGACAGATAGAGATAAGGTTGAACTGCAGCACTTGGCAAAAGGGTCCACCAACTTAAACCTGTAACTAAACAATAAGTGTGATATGGAAGTTGATCCCTCAGTACAATAACACATGAGACTGTCCCATAGCCGAACACCAGTGTGATCAAGATGACTGTGACGGATACAAAAGCCTTTCTCTTCAGTTGATATGCTGCTTCTTTCCCTCCATCTCCTGGCTTTGGCCTCTTCAACACCCATAAAATCATGACAGAGCAAGATGAACACACAACTAACATTGCCAGATATAGTCCCATGCAAAGCCATATAGGCATTTTAGGGTAGGAATCCATACTAAACCGTCCAACCATCAGGATAATCAGCCAGACAAGCACAACTAACAGCAGTTTTATGTTAGGGTTTTTTGAGTATTTTAGGTAGACCAATGGATGGACCACAGCCAGGTATCGCTCCACACAGAAATAGGTTTGAAAAAGTGGTCGACCCACCAGGAATGTACTGGACAGGAAAGTAGAGCTAAGAAAGCTGTTATTCTTAGCTCTACTTTCCTGTCCAGTACATTCCTGGTGGGTCGACCACTTTTTCAAACCTATTTCTGTGTGGAGCGATACCTGGCTGTGGTCCATCCATTGATTCTTATTAAGCAAAGCACCTACCACAAAAATAACGAGGGAAAGCTCATTAATGACGTCAGCAACAGACTGGTTCAAAATGACAAAGTCTGAAGATGCAACATTGGCAGTTCTCCTCACCAGCCACAGAATCCAGCAGTTCACAGGCAACAAAAGTACAGTGTTCAACAATAAACCGGTGGCACTGAGAATATTTCCTGAATAAGAGTCCATGCACTCATAAATTGGATCACCAGAAAAGTTCGTTTTAGATGGGAAAGTGCAGTTGGATAAACAATCCATAGTGTTGTTCACCGCCATATTCTCTAGATGTTCCTTTGTTATCTGTCTGGAATTGTGTTAAATTAGATTATTTCAAAACATTATGTCAAATAAATATTGAAATAAAATTACATTAATCCCATGTCAAATAGGGGAATTTACAAAAGATTAATAGGCTACATATATTTGACATTTTTATGATGATAAAGAATGCACCACAACAACATACTCAAAAAACTAACAGCTATAGAAATTTATCATAGACTTTTGAAACGTCAAAGAGAAAAAAAAGCTTTCACATACTCACACATGCTGTGCAGCCTGTAGTGTGTTGTGTGAAGATATAGTCTGTGTAAATACTATATATGTAGCAGTGATAGCCACTCCTCTCGTTCAGAGACATGTGAGGAAATTAGAGAAGAAAATGTGTGACTGGAAAAAAACAAACATGTTGTGTAGCAGGTGTGTGGAAATATATTTAAAAAAAAACTATAACCTAAATTCTGCTTTGCTCAACCAAATTTAAGCTCAAACATTTTTCTCCTACCAGAGATAAGTTAGGCATAATTGAGATAAGCTGCTGAATTATTAGAAAATAATGCACACCCGAGGTGGTAATGCATCCAAGACACAAAACCTCAGGTGTGCATCATTTTCTAATGATTCAATGGACCGGAGTCAATTATTCCGCTTATACTACCGTTACCACACCTCTAAACATTGTTCAAATTATGCATTTCAAAACAGTTGTCAGGTTTTTGTCCTTAAAATGCTCTTATGTGTAGTACTAATAATTAGCAATGGAGGTGTGCGATTAGATGCATAAGAAATTGCACGCCTCCATTGCTAATTCCAAAACATCATTTTAGAGCTAGTAACAGAGGCTTGAGCCTTTGGTACTTCAGTTGTAATACAAATAAATAAACATAAAACATTGTCAGTTTAATGTTGTACATTGTTTTTTAGCACTTATATAAAATTATGTTAATATAACTAAATTATTAATATAATAATATAACTATATTTATTGGGGCACGATCCTGGCCCCCTGGTTAGTTGGTTCATAGCGAGCATTATGACCTGCTCCGTGGTAAGATAACTATGTCTCAGACAGACCTGTAGTCACAATTAATCACAGTCTTCCTGTTATCAATAACATGCTGGGTGTAAAATGAAGGCCCACAGTGTCACCCGTCCTGTGGCATCAGCTCTTCTCTGTGTAGTACACGTCCTACAGTCTAAGCGTAAACCACTTTCTAATATCTTGGACCAGATCAGAAGACTACGTTCGCTCTTGAGCCAGCGTTGCAGACAGGATTTTAGTTGAAAAAGTAAGTATTTCTCTTTTATATTCCTTGTATTAACTTTTCAGTTTGAGGGAAAAACAAAAAAACAAATGACAGCTTCAATAAAACAATTCACAAAAAACTTTAAATGAACTTCTTGAAATAAACCAATTTGATTTAGATAATTGACCTTGTGTGCTTAATAGTTCTGTAATTAACTCTTTGGTTAGTCTGCTAGGTTTATTACTGTAACGAAGAGGCTGAGGCGGTCGGATCCATCTGCAGTATTTTATTGATACAGGTAAGCCAACAAAGGAAAGCAGTCATAAAACTCAAAAGCCCGTGGCAAGGGCGGCAGCAAACTCAAACACAGCACACTGGTAAGGGCAATCCAAGAATAGTACATAAAGCAGGCAAAGGTCAGGGGCTGGCAGCGTAGGTTCAAAACGAGTTTAGAGTCCAAGTCAAAATATCAGAGCAGTACGAGAGAAACGAGCTAGAGAAAGCGTGTAGGTAAAACAAGACTTCACAAATGAACAATCAACAGAGCAGTCCAGATAAAGGGGAGCTAAGGGTACACAGGTGATACTGATGCAGTGAAGGGGTGATTAATCAGGAGATAATGAGCAGGGAAGGATAGAGGGAACTGAAGTCCTAATACACAGGAGAGAGGGATCTGGTGAAACCAGGAGGAGGCGTCGTCGAGCGTTCTGTGACAGAGCCCCCCCCCTGCGAGCGGCTCCGGAAGCGAGGACCTGGTCGACGGCGGGGTCTACCACGGGGTCTTGGAGCAGGGCGATCTGGATGGTCCCGGTGAAAAGCAGCAGTTAATGTGGGGTCCAGGATATCCTGAGACCTGACCCAGGAGCGCTCCTCGGGACCGTACCCCTCCCAGTCGATAAGGTATTGTAGTACCCCGCCATGACGTCTGGAGTTCAGGACCTCTCGCACCCGGAAAGCCTCCGCACCGTCCACCTCAATGGGGGGAGTCTGCACAGGAGCGGCCTCCTCCCGGCTCCTCTCTCTCCTGGGGGCGACAGCGGGTCTGAAAAGGGACACATGAAATGTAGGTGAGATCTTGTAATGAGCAGGGAGAGCCAAACGAAAAGAAACTGGTGTAATCTGACGAAGAATTTTAAATGGTCCGATGAAACGAGGGGACAGTTTCCTGCTCGGGAGCTTGAGACGGAGATCTCGCGCAGAAAGCCAAACCCACTGGCCGGGTCGATACCTGGGACCCCCACGCCTCCTCTGATCTGCCTGATGCTGATAACGGCGGACGGCGCGCTGCAGGTGAACGTGAGCAGCATCCCAGGTGGCCTCGCTGCGCCGGAGCCATGCATCTACTGCTGGGAGGTCGGACGGCTCCCCGGCCCACGGGAAGAGGGGAGGCTGGAAACCTAAAACACATTTAAAAGGAGTTAGACCCGTGGCAGGCTTTAACAGAGAATTCTGGGCATATTCCGCCCAGGCCAGAAAGCGACTCCAGTCCTGCTGATTCTGGTGGCAGTACGTTCTCAGAAAACGAATCAGATCTTGGTTCAGACGTTCAACCTGCCCATTGGCCTGAGGATGGTACCCAGACGTTAGACTGACATTGATATTGAGCTTGGCACACAACTCTCGCCAGACACGGGAGGTAAACTGGGGACCGCGGTCAGTGACAATGTCCTCGGGCAAACCAAAGAGACGAAACACCTGGTTGAAGAGAGCCTCAGCAGTTTGTAAGGCCGTGGGCAGGCCGGTCAGGGGTATGAAACGGCAGGACTTAGAGAAACGGTCTACCACGGAGAGAATAGTAGTAAATCCCTGTGAGGGAGGTAGATCCGTAACGAAATCCACAGCGATGTGCGACCAGGGGCGCTGTGGTACTGGCAGAGGTTGTAACAGTCCAGCGGGTTTGAGATGGGAGGATTTAACAGTGTTACAAACAGAGCATTGATGGATAAACTTTATGACATCAGACTGGAGTGACACCCACCAAAAGCGATTGGTGACTAGCTGTATAGTAGCTGCGATACCTGGATGACCCGCGCTGGGGGTGCAGTGAACCCACTGAAGCACACGGTGGCGGAGCCCTGGAGGAACGAAGAGACGGCCAGGAGGACATTCAGGTGGAGCGGGATGACTACTTAGAGACGCAGTGATTTCAGAGATGATGTCCCATTGGACCGGAGCCACGATTAGAGTAGTGGGAACAATGGGTTCAGGTTTAGATTTCTCACAAGGACCGTCAAACTGGCGGGACAGGGCGTCAGCTTTGCCATTCTGGGAGCCCGGCCTGTAGGTGATTTTAAAATCGAATCTTGAAAAGAACAGGGACCAGCGAGCCTGGCGAGCATTCAGACGCTTAGCTGACCTGATGTACTCGAGATTCCGGTGATCAGTGAGCACTGTGAAAGGCTGACGAGCTCCCTCCAGCCAGTGCCTCCACTCCTCAAAGGCGGACTTCATGGCCAAAAGTTCGCGATCTCCCACGTCGTAGTTGCGCTCAGCAGAGTTAAGCTTACGAGAGTAAAAAGCACATGGGAACATTTTCGCCGGATCCCCATACCGCTGAGACAGAATAGCCCCCACTCCTGTGTTCGATGCGTCCACTTCAATGATGAATTCCCTCTTAGGATCCGGGTGACGGAGAATAGGAGCGGAAGTGAATCTCTCCTTGAGCTGAGCAAAGGCCGCAGTACAATCCGCTGTCCACTTAAAATATTTACCCCCCCCTCGAAGCAGAGATGTGAGAGGGGCTGCAATTACACTGAAATTGCGGATGAATCTGCGGTAAAAATTAGCAAAGCCCAAAAAGCGCTGCAGCTCCTTAACTGAAGAAGGTTGGGGCCAATTCACCACGGCACTGACCTTGCTGTCATCCATTAGGACTCCGTCTGCGTTGATGATATAGCCCAGAAAGGAGATACGTGTCTGGTGGAACTCGCACTTGGAGAGCTTGGCATAGAGCTGGTTATCGATCAGGCGCTTGAGGACCGCGCGGACATCCTGGACATGCTCTTCAAGGGAATCAGAATAAATCAAAATATCATCTATGTAGACGATAACTCTCTGATGTAACATATCCCGGAAAATGTCATTTACAAAAGCTTGAAAAACGGAGGGACTGTTAGAAAGGCCGAACGGCATTACCCGATATTCGTAGTGCCCTGATGTAGTAGAAAACGCTGTTTTCCACTCGTCACCACTCCGTATGCGAATCAAGTTATAAGCG
Source organism: Gila robusta (assembly GCA_030770095.1). Lineage (NCBI taxonomy): Eukaryota > Metazoa > Chordata > Actinopteri > Cypriniformes > Leuciscidae > Gila > Gila robusta. The sequence goes on along the minus strand of JAVALU010001796.1, from coordinate 583,201 downwards.
TTCCTTAAGTCCAGCTTGGTGAAGTAGCGGGCAGTACGGAGCATCTCCAGGGCTGCTGGGACCAGCGGGAGGGGATAGCGGTATTTGACCGTCACTTCATTAAGACCACGATAGTCAATGCACGGCCGAAGACCCCCATCCTTCTTCTTAACGAAAAAGAATCCGGCGGAGACCGGAGATGTAGAGGTAGTGATAAAACCTTTAGCCAGCTGTTCGTCAATGTACGCCCTCATGGCATCTGTTTCAGGTTGTGACAGCGGGTAAACTCTTCCGCGTGGAGGTACGGCCCCAGGCAAAAGTTCTATAGCACAGTCGCCAGCACGGTGAGCGGGAAGGTGAGAAGCTTCAGTTTCGCTGAAGGCCAGGGCTAGATCGTGGTATTCGGAGGGAATTTCCAGAAAATCCACTCCCTTGAGTGCAGCGCTGTGGAGCTCAGTTCCTTGGACAGCAGTCGTGCAGTTGATCTGACAAAATTCGGACCACCTGGATATTCTCCCGTCAGACCAGGAAATTTGGGGGTTATGTCTCACTAGCCAAGGAAGCCCCAGGATTACAGGATGCATAGGTGAGTGAATCGTGAAGAATTGGATAGTTTCTGAATGCTGTGTCCCGAAGCTGAGCGTGAGGGGTTGCGTGGTGTATTGCACCTCTCCAGACCCCAGGGGGCGACCATCCAGCGCTTCCACGGTTACACCAGACTCACATGCGAGGAGAGAAACACGATGAGTTTTGGCAAATGCAAGGTCGATAAAATTTCCAGCAGCTCCAGAATCGATCAAGGCTCTGATATTTAAAGTTTGTCCGTTACATTTCAAAGAACTGTCCACAGAGAATAATTTAGAAGAGTGATTAAAACTCACCGCAGCAGAATTCTTGAGCGCTGGATTAACCGGACAGGTGGCCCTCAGATGACCCGCCTCTCCGCAATACATGCAGAGATGATTACGGCGTCTCCTCTCCCGTTCCGCTGTAGAGAGGCGTGTGTAACCAATCTGCATGGGTTCCGACTCCGCGTTGGGGAAGGCACACTCGAAGAGACTGGATCTGATGGGTGTGCGTCGGGCGCGAATCAGGTTGTCCAGGCGGATGGCGAGCTCCATAATTTGGTTCAAAGATTTACCGTCGTCGCGGCACGCCAGCTCTCCCTGGAGATCCGGGTTAAGTCCCTTGCGATACAGGAGCTTTAAAGGGTCCTCCTTCCATCCCGTTTGGGCAGCAAGAGTCCGAAACGAGAGTGTGTAGTCCGCTGCGGTAGAATTCCCCTGGCGTAACGTGAGCAGTAATTCTCCCGGATCCTTTCCTCCCGCAGAATGTTCAAATACCTCTCTAAATAGGGTTAGAAACTCATCATAAGAGGGGAAAGAGAGCTGACCTCCATACCAGAGTGCAGTAGCCCACTCCAAAGCCCGGCCGGTGAGTAGAGAACACATGAAGGAAACGCGGCTTTCGTCAGTGGAGAAGGACTGTGTCTGCTGGTCAAAATACAAGCTGCACTGCAGCAAGAATCCCTTACAGGTAGAGGGTGAGCCATCAAATTTCTCAGGAAGGGATAATTTAGGGTGGTTTGAATTATTACTCACGGCAGGAGGAACGGGAGCAGGTGCAGCTGGACTCGGAGCTTGATTATCAGCCGCGCTCGGCGGGGATAGCGCTCGGACGGATCTCACGAGCTCCTCGGTGAGATTTGTCAATTTTACCAACTGTTGCTGATGGGCGGCCAGCACATTAGCTTGAGAGGATACCTCGGAGGCCAATCGATGGAAATCTGCTGGATCCTGTTGTGGTGAAGTCTTCTGTAACGAAGAGGCTGAGGCGGTCGGATCCATCTGCAGTATTTTATTGATACAGGTAAGCCAACAAAGGAAAGCAGTCATAAAACTCAAAAGCCCGTGGCAAGGGCGGCAGCAAACTCAAACACAGCACACTGGTAAGGGCAATCCAAGAATAGTACATAAAGCAGGCAAAGGTCAGGGGCTGGCAGCGTAGGTTCAAAACGAGTTTAGAGTCCAAGTCAAAATATCAGAGCAGTACGAGAGAAACGAGCTAGAGAAAGCGTTTAGGTAAAACAAGACTTCACAAATGAACAATCAACAGAGCAGTCCAGATAAAGGGGAGCTAAGGGTACACAGGTGATACTGATGCAGTGAAGGGGTGATTAATCAGGAGATAATGAGCAGGGAAGGATAGAGGGAACTGAAGTCCTAATACACAGGAGAGAGGGATCTGGTGAAACCAGGAGGAGGCGTCGTCGAGCGTTCTGTGACAATTACTTAGTTCTGAGATTCCTTGTTTATTCGGTTTAACTAATTTAGTCTGTAGTTTGCTTTAGCTATAGCTATACTCTTAATTAACTTTGCTTCTTTCCTTTCCATGTGAATTATATACCAGTCAAAACACAAATTTCAATTATTTAACTCAATAACCTCTGTATTCTCTTTTTTCAAAACAATTTCAATGATAGATGGAAAGCCAAACAAAAATAAACAGCAATTGGGACAGTGAATTTCAAGTAAAATGTCCAGCGACACACCAAATCAGAGTTCCTTTCAATTAATTGTCCTTGATGGAAATACACAAAAATTTAGCAATGTTTCAATGCTCAGTAAAGAATTGCAGATATGCAACTCTAAGATGAAGGGGAAAAATAAAAAATAAATGGTTCCGGTTCAAAATTTCGATAATGTCCAAGAGAGGAGGAAAAATGTATATGTACGCCTTCTGTGTGAACGCAAACACGACCCGGGATTTATGCCGGGATCGATGCCGGGTTGGGGAACTAACATTGCCGGGATCAGTCCCGGAACGCGCGCTGTGTGAACAAAAGCCGTAATCAATGCCGTGTCATAATGATGACGCTGAAGTGAAGTGAAAGCAGGCTAGTGAAACGGTACGTAATGCGCTAGTTTATGATCGAATCAGAGAAAAAAATGCACAAGCGTGGTTTCTCCAGAGAGAAATCGCAGCTCATAAGCAAACTATAGACGCTGCTGACTCTGAGACATTACATGTCACATCGATGTCACGTGTACTTTACGGGATTTTTACGGGTTGTGTGTGAACGCACTCTCTGATTCCGGAAAATCACTGGCAGTGTGAATGAACCAAAACCAAACGAACCCGGGTACGTCACTTTATCCGTTTATTTTCCGGAATCTCTGTGTGAAAGGGGCTCTCTAGAGAAGTGAGAGTCTCTCGTCACGGAGAAAAAAATATGAAATGGCCTCTGGAGCAGTGACGCACGTCATTTGCAGTTGTAAAGTTAATAAAGATTAAACGAGAAGTTGAGCTGATTCATCCGTCGAAAACTGCGTGAAACATATTTTCCTGGATTCATCAGAGATTATTCCTGCTCATAATCAATTCTTGGTAAGTGGGTTCACAAATGACTTTATTCAGTAATGGTTTGAGTTTATTCAGTGTTTTGTGAACATAAGTGTTCTTAAATGATATTGTGATGTATGATTCCTGTGAATATCCTAAAAAATGTAAGTGAAGTGGTAAATTAAGAATTTATTTACTGCTTAAAAGTGTTTTTGCACATTTGTTGACTTCATGAGTGTAATGTAATGCCGCGTTTTGCTAGCCACCTTCCTTACACCTGCAAGAAGCACATTTCTTTCTTTTCCTGCTATAAAAAGTATTAAATGCAATAAAATCAACATTATTTTTTTTAAACTTAAGCTTTTATTTTTCTAACTATCATACCTTTAGGGGCCGTTTACACGACACAGTTTTCAACTAAATACAGGAAACTTTGTATGCGTTTTGGCCGTTCATTTACAGCACAACTGTTTTGGTGGCCTGAAAACACAAACCTTTGGAAAAGGAGTTCAAAGTGCAAGTTTTTGAAAACGATACAATTATTGTCTCTGTGTTTACATTTATTCATTTAGCTGACGCTTTTATCCAAAGCGACTTACAATTGCTATATATGTCAGAGGTCGCATGCCTCTGGAGCAACTAGGGGTTAAGTTTCTTGCTCAGGGACACATTGGTGTCTCACAGTGGATTCGAACCCTGGTCTCTCACACCAAAGGCATGTGTCTTATCCATTACGCCATCACCACCCATTTGTTAACTACAAAAACGCGAATCTGTGAAAACGGATCCGTGTGAACGGGATCGTTTTGACAACAATGTCACATGTACACGAAAAACGCGAAGGAACATTTTTTTAGTACATCGTTGTGTAAACATTCCCTTAGTTCCTTGAAATTTATTTGTCTTGATTTTCAGCTAAAATATCCAAGCATCCTTAAAACAAGATAAATTTACATGAAAGTCAAAACTTTTGTGTTTAAAGTGTTACTTTTTCATCTTTTTTATGTGTTCTAAATGTATTGTTTATTAGTATCCATTTTTGCAGTGCATTTTTGTATGACAAATGTAAATTACATTTATGAAAATTATAGTCAATAAAAACTTTGTCAGCCAAACTACCTCCATTTTGTCCATTGAAAACCATTTTTGCATCGCAGGTGGTGATTTTACTATGGTTGAATACAGAAATATAACTTTGTAGAAATACGTATTATGGCTTAGTGGGTTGGAATCTTTTACCAATCCATACATTTTATTGCAAAAGGAACTATGCAAATAGTGAACACCCAGATAGCATGGTGACATTGATACAATGTTGAGTTTTGATCCAAACCATCATTTTGGTTGAGATTGACATTTCAATGTTTAAAGTGAAATTTTGATAAAAGCCAACAGCACACATGTGTGGAGACAGTGACATTGAACTAACAGTGATTTGTAGTTGATGAGCACAAGATCATTCAGGCATGTATCTCTGCAGAACACTAGTGGGTGTTTCTCAAGTGGGACGTTTTCAAACCACAATGGGCATTTTCAACCTCTTTACCCGATTTGCTCTAATCCACTGGGGGCTTGGTTTAGGGGTGGGCCTTCATGATTTTAGCAAGTCTGTTGAAAAATGGTTGAAAAACATTTATTGTAGTTTGAAATTGGCCACTGATTGGTAAACGCCCATTTTGGTTTTGCATGTGCACTTCTCAGTAGTCCAATGCTTCCTCATTAGAGAGAAAACATAGGTGTATCCTATACAGACCTCTTGTTTGTTGAAGCACCTGACATACATGACTTCTCTAACACAGTTTCAAACAATGGTGCATCTACCTTATTTCTCTGTTCCTTTGTTTTGCGTGCTTATTTGCATTTGATTTGTGTTGTCTGTAATTAGATACATTAAAAAGTTATTAAACTGTTTGAATAAAGCATCTATTTTTCTACATTCTTAAAAGATGCATCTTGCTTTAGTAAAGTTTATTAGGAATTTCCTGAATAAAGTTCTAACATCATTTAACAGATTTCTTGAAGTGCAGGAGACATGAACATGAGCAAGAATGTTACACTGCAAACATAGGCCATGTCTTGCATCCGTCAGTGCTTGCATGCAGAGCACATTGCCCCTTTAGTAGGAGTGAAGGCAGATGAAGATGGACAGTAAAAAAAAGAGAAGCACCCTCCTGATAATGCTGACATTGATTATACACTGAGTTGTTGTCGACAGCATAATCACCTGACCTGGGACTTGATGATATCCTGAGCCTTTTCACTGCTTAATCAGGTAACCATCCATATTCCTGAACCTGTATTCAATTTGAGAAATGTAACTGATTTCCATTCAGTTTAGCTTGTTTCCACTGAAACACAAGTGACAGACATGGCTATTTTGTGATATTTAAAGAAATTAAGGTCTACATAAGGTGAATCTGCAGCTTTAAAGGGATAATTCAGCCTGGAATTAAATTTATGTCATTTATTTACCGTCAATTTGTTCCAAACTTGTATGAATGTCTTTCTTCTGCTGCACACAAAAGATAGAGTGAAGGATGTTGGTAACCAGACGTGATGGTTGATGGTACCCATTGACTTCCATGGTATTTTTGTCCTACTATGGAAATGAATGGCCACCGTCAACTTTCTGGTTACCAACATTCTTTAAAATATCTTATTTTGTGTTCAACAGAAGAAAGAAACTCATACAGGGTTGGAACAACTTGAGGGTGAGTAAATGATGACAGAATTTTCATTACGGGCTGAACTATCCCTTTAAAGAAATTTTCACTGAAAAAACCTAAGCTCTTTTATTCTACAAGATTAACTTGTTACTTGAATGCTAAGTAGTTTCACATAAAATGAACTGAGATGTAGTAAATGGCTATAGCTCAGAGGTGTTTGTTCCTCTTCATGAAGAGTTTAGCTCCAGCACCTGCCTGGAAGTTTTCATTGATCTAATGACCTTGATTAGCTGCCTCAGGTGTGTTTAATTAGGGCTGGAGATAAAATGGGACACCCCTGCCATAGTGCTTTATTTTGATATTGAAGCATTAATAGATTTTAGAAAAATAAATTAAATAAACAGAATTTAACGGTACTCGTAGTTAGAATATTTTGTGTTCAGCAACTTTTTTTTTACAAAAGTGAATCATATTGTGTTTAGTATATTAACATTCTTGAATGTGACTGTATGTATGACAACTGAATTGAATCGTTCTTGAGTAACATCATGCTTTCTTTTTTTTAGATTTCAGAGAACCCAAAGGAAAAGAGGCAGTATCTGAGGCAAGACAGATTTTTAAAAACCTGAACCGTTGGACCACCTGTAGTTATGACATCAGACTTCTGAAGCCAATTTTATTTTAAAGGTTGAAATGCTTTAGTCCCATTTCTCCCCCTTTCTTTTTTAAAGAATAATCTTTTCATATTTTTTTGTCATTGATTGAGTGAATAAAATAAATTGACATTTATATTTTAAAAGGTTTTCGCCAAATTTTGAAATGGTCAGGAATTTGTTGACGCACCATTGAAGTGTAGTTGAAATGTTAATGTTGTTTCAACATTAACTTGGTACATCAGATGGCAACATTGTTTGACATTCCTTTCACCTTCCTTGACATTTTCAGTGTTTCAACAAAATGTATTTAGAATCAACATTACATTGTAACATTGATCAAACCATATTACCAAAGATTATTTTTGTTAATTTCAGTGTTAATTCAACAGCAGTGATTTAGATTCAACATCATAGTGTAACGTTGATTTGACAATATTACCATTGATTATTTTTGTTAATTTCAATATTGATTCAGCATCAGTGATGTAGAATCAATCATGGTGTAATGTTGATTCAATAGCATTACCATTTATTTTTTGTTCTAGTTTCAACATTAACTGAGGGTGCAAAAGTGATGTTGATAAAATATCACTTTGTAATGTTGAATAAATACTATTACCGTTGAAATCTCAACATTGCTTCACCATTAACTGAGGGTGCAAGAGTGATACTAAAGCAACATCACTTTGTAACATTAATTCAATGCAAATAGCATTGACGCATCAACACTGAGTCAACATTGTAACAATGTCACCATGCTATCTGGGCAGTTTAATGTAATTTAAGTTGAAATGACCTAAACATACAAGCTGATTGTACTTAATTTAAGGCAGGAACTTTATTTTTGTACAGTGTATCAGAAAAATGTAAACCAAACAATCCGCATCAAACAACATCCTATTAAACATTTTTGATGCATGGCAACTTGTCCACTTTTGACAGATAGAGATAAGGTTGAACTGCAGCACTTGGCAAAAGGGTCCACCAACTTAAACCTAGAACTAAACAATAAGTGTGATATGGAAGTTGATCCCTCAGTACAATAACACATGAGACTGTCCCATAGCCGAACACCAGTGTGATCAAGATGACTGTGACGGCTACAAAAGCCTTTCTCTTCAGTTGATACGCTGCTTCTTTCCCTCCGTCTCCTGGCTTTGGCCTCTTCAACACCCATAAAATCATGACAGAGCAAGATGAACACACAACTAACATTGCTAGATATAGTCCCATGCAAAGCCATATAGGCATTTTAGGGTAGGAATCCATACTAAACCGTCCAACCATCAGGATAATCAGCCAGACAAGCACAACTAACAGCAGTTTTATGTTAGGGTGTTTTGAGTATTTTAGGTAGACCAATGGATGGACCACAGCCAGGTATCGCTCCACACAGAAATAGGTTTGAAAGAGTGGTCGACCCACCAGGAATGTACTGGACAGGAAAGTAGAGCTAAGAATAACAGCTTTCTTATTAAGCAAAGCACCTACCACAAAAATAACGAGGGAAAGCTCATTAATGACATCAGCAACAGACTGGTTCAAAATGACAAAGTCTGAAGATGCAACATTGGCAGTTCTCCTCACCAGCCACAGAATCCAGCAGTTCACAGGCAACAAAAGTACAGTGTTCAACAATAAACCGGTGGCACTGAGAATATTTCCTGGATAAGAGTCCATGCACTCATAAAATGGATCACCAGAAAAGTTCGTTTTAGATGGGAAAGTGCAGTTGGATAAACAATCCATTGTGTTGTTCACCGCCATATTCTCTAGATGTTCCTTTGTTATCTGTCTGGAATTGTGTTAAATTAGATTATTTCAAAACATTATGTCAAATAAATATTGAAATAAAATTACATTAATCCCATGTCAAATAGGGGAATTTACAAAAGATTAATAGGCTACATATATTTGACATTTTTATGATGATAAAGAATGCACCACAACAACATACTCCAAAAACTAACAGCTATAGAAATTTATCATTGACTTTTGAAACGTCAAAGAGAAAAAAAAGCTTTCACATACTCACACATGCTGTGCAGCCTGTAGTGTGTTGTGTGAAGATATAGTCTGTGTAAATACTAGCAGTGATAGCCACTCCTCTCATTCAGAGACATGTGAGGAAATTAGAGAAGAAAATGTGTGACTGGAAAAAACAAGGAAAAAAACAAACATGTAGTGTAGCAGGTGTGTGGAAATATATATATAAAAAAACTATAACCTAAATTCTACTTTGCTCAACCAAATTTAAGCTCAAACATTTTTTCTCCTACCAGAGATAAGTTAGGCATAATTGAGATAAGCCGCTGAATTATTAGAAAATAATGCACACCCGAGGTGGTAATGCATCCAAGACACAAAACCTCAGGTGTGCATTATTTTCTAATGATTCAATGGACCGGAGTCAATTATTCCGCTTATACTACCGTTACCACACCTCTAAACATTGTTCAAATTATGCATTTCAAACAGTTCAAACAGTTTCAAACAGTACTTAAAACAGGTTTTTGTCCTTAAAATGCTCTTATGTGTAGGCTAATACTAATTTCTTCATGCATCTAATCGCACGCCTCCATTGCTAATTCCAAAACGTCATTTTAGAGCTAGTAACAGAGGCTTGAGCCTTTGATAGCAGACTAATGCAGTTATATGAGAGAGAGAGAGAGAGAGAGAGAGAGAGAGAGAGAGAGAGAGAGAGAGAATTAAGCCCTATTCGCACTGGATTAGTATTATCTGGGGACCTCGTGTGATTTAGAAATTACCCACACATCTGAATTTCGTGTGGCACATTCGCACAGGACAAGTGAGGCCTGTGATTTTACTCGAATTTACTGACTTATCTCCTGGATATGATGCTATAGGCTATTGCTTGGAAATGTCTTGTCGTTATAGGTCTAGCTGTATGATATATCATAAACAGAATAATGTTCCTTAGCGCATACATGTCAGTCATCCATCTCCATCTAATTATTCTTTTTGTTTTCGCTCTTCTGATGATTTTCAGGCTTAATGGGTTAGTTCTAGCCTGGTAATACCAAACTCTGCTACTTCGCTTTGCTTCATAGACAGAGTCTGGAATGGCATCATTGAAAAGTGTTTTCTTTATTGCGGGGGGGCTTGTCTGAAGTATAAAATCATTGGTTACCCGTAAGCCAATCACATAACGTTTGGTTATGACGTGTGTTATTCGCCAGCTCAGCCGCATCGAACTTCCACTGTAAACACATGTATGATGCGAAAACGAAACCATCGAGCGAAATACCGGAGTGAACATGGCTGACCGAGTTTTGCTGCCTCCTTAACCTGATCCTCCATGAGTGCAACCAAGGGGGACACAATCACAACTATCGCCTTGCCGGCCTTTGGCCTCCCCAGTTTCTCGCTGACGATCGGTAATATTTGATAAATTAAACTTTTACCAAAACCTGTCGGGAGTAGGGCCACAACTTCACCTCCATTCAAAATGTTTACCAAACACTCTTCTTGTTCGGCCTTCAGTTTGGAAATGCCAGGAAAATTCTCCACAACAGAGCGAATCGCGTCCTGTGTCTCCATATCCGCGGTCGTTTTCGATTTCCCCAATCTTAAACTCGGCGCTTAGCGTCTACGTCACGGCTCTCAGCCCGCCCTCTGTTCGTTGATTGGCCGGCTGTTTTCAGGCCGGAGGAAAACTGAGAGACATGTCGATGTCTCAGACTAAGTACAGAAGCGAAATGAAATTGAGCGGAAGTACGAAGTCTGACGTAGTCAGGCTAGGTTAGTTCACCCAAAAATGAAAATTCTGTCAGTATTTACTCACCCTCATGTTGTTCCAACCTCGTAAGACCTTTGTTCATCTTCGGAACACGAATTAAGATATTTTTGATTAAATCTGAGAGCTGGATCACTCCTCCATAGGCTTCCTCAGGGATTGAAACTTGCCAGCCCCGAAAAGTTATTAAAGACATCGTTATAATAGTCCAAGTGACTACAGTGGCTCAATCTTAAGTTTATCAAACGACGAGAATACTTTTTGTGCGCAAAAACAAACAAAAATAACGACTTTATTTCAACTATTCATTTCCTTCTCTGTTGGCCTCTAGTCAGTTAACTTAGTGTGATTGCGTAGTGCTACGTCACACGTAGGCTCACTATTGGCTGACACTGGTCATGTGGGTGATGCGTGTGACGTACAACAACAGAAGCTTACGCTGTTAAACTAGTAATCTGACTCGAGGCCCAGAGAGAAGGAAATTAATAGTTGAAATAAAGTTGTTATTTTTGTTTTGTTTTTTGCGCACAAAAAGTATTCTCGTCATTTGATAAACTTAAGATTGAGCCACTGTAGTCACTTGGACTATTTTAATGATGTCTTTAATGACTTTTCGGGGCTGGCAAGTTTCAATCCCTGAAGCCTATGGAGGAGTATGGAAGAGTGATCCAGCTCTCAGATTTCATCAAAAATATCTTAATTCGTGTTCCGAAGATGAACGAAGGTCTTACGGGGTTGGAACAACATGAGGGTGAGTAAATACTGACAGAATTTTTGGGTGAACTATCCCTTTAAGATCACAGACAACCTCCGCAATTATAACAAATGGGCTTTACTGAGTGTCTCTCAGAAGTGTTCGGCAGCAGCCGCTCTATAGCGAAACTGTACGTTTTTTCCCCTTCAAGAACAGCGCCGTTATTACCTCGCCAGTGAGAAATGTCATGTAGCTTTTCAGTTGCTAAATAATTTTACTGATAAAATCAGAGCAGCACTGACAACACGTTTCTGTGCAAGACAAGTGTGTGTCCGTACTGTAGCCTATGTGTGTGCGTTTAAGTGGGAGAGAGAGCGGGAGAAAGAGAGTTCTGTACATAAAATGGCCTTTTGTGGCAAAAACAAAACATGGAAATAATTTGTTGTTTTTATCCTATTGTTTACTATATTTATTTGCTTGGTCCGTGTCTTTATGGGTTTTGGTTCTTTAGCTGTTGTAGGCTGTAAAGACCTTTGAAATAACTGAAATCATTTGGCAAAAAGTGATATGGACATGTACTGTAATGCAGTCAAGACTGGAACTACTTTACTACTACTTTTCTGTGAAAAAAATATGCACGCCTTAAAATGTTCGTCAACCAATCAGATTCAAGCATTCAACAGCACCGTATAAGAACATGGTAAAGAATAGAAGGCTTTTTTGAAAGTTTTGAGTTGTTTGAAAAAGTTTATTATTTGTAAATTGAACATGACTAGGGCTCATAATGTTAAGTAACACCATTTCTGTTTACTTTACAACACAACTCTCAAAGGTTGCTTACTATACATCAGAAGCACAACATTAAGTTAAATATAAGCTGTTGCTTGCAAATCCTTCAGTGCTCTAGCCAGTTTTTCATAACAGATGTTGATGTATGAAGTAGTGACATTTTCATACGCGATCACATTAAAGGCGAGGCGTATTCAAATGATATGATAGTTTCTCTCAGCCATCTGGGCTCTGCAAAAGAATCTCAATGTTCTCTATGATATATCATTAATTATGATTAAAGATATACAAATGAATATCCAGAACTGCTATCAAGTATCATCATCCTCATCATCATCTCTACAAACCTTTAGATTCAAAAGTTTTAAAATAAATGTTTATGCACAAACTTTTGAGCTGTTGTGTTGGAGGTACAAAGGAAACAAAATTGTGATATGAAGTGTTTAAAACAAAACTCACAACCCCAGTTCATAAGTGAAAAACACTACGAAAGAAGTTAACAGGTCTCATCTTTAAAACACAAATTCACAAAATAATTTTTAAAAGGCTTTTGCTTTTTACTTTAAAAAGTTAGGCTACATTTCTTTTTTGTCAACATGAATCTTCCTTTAAATTAATATTGTTCATGTTTTTTTAATACATGATGGCAGTTTGTCGTACTTGGACAAATACAACATAGGTTGTATTGCACTACTTGGTCTCAGAAACCACATGCTAATGCCTCCTAACAAACAAAAAGTGTCATAAGGAATGTCTGTCTTGATCACTGCAACTACCAATATTGAGAAATAGGAAACAAACAACTGAGCTAGAATGCTTGTTATGACCCAGAAGGCCCTCTTTTTCTTATTGTGCATTCTTTCTGTCTCTTTATTACCAGGACTGGGTTTCAACAGAGCCTTCAGCAGTCCCAGACTACAGGCAGTGATGCACAAGAGACAGACTGTGAGAAAGATACTGTAGACTTGCATTGGGATTTGGGGAAAACTGAAAATGGCATATGCCCCAAAAGACCAGGTCACCAGCCAGGCCATTGCAACACATATGCATCTGAGTCTCAGAGTGCTGAACTTGTGGAAAACCACAGGATAGACGACAGCAACGAGGCGCTCCAGACAAATCAAGCTGTTCATTAAGGGCCGTCCAATCAGGTATTTCCCAAGCATGAACACAGCTGTGTACATAGTCCAAGAAATTTCATAAACAAGTGAAATAATACACATGAAAAAGCCAAAGAATGAAATAATTTCCATTAGAGACAAGGCAACTGTAAAGATGTCAGAAGCTGGAATGGGCTTCCCTTTAGTCAAATCTTTTAAGCACATGGAAAGGATCCAGATATGTAAAGGCACAAAGAACATTAAGTCTAAAACTAAAGAGCTCAGCGATGTTACAATCCCTAGGTAGATGTCAAGACATTCATAGACCTGGAACGTTTGGTTGACAGAAATAGTGGTGTTCATGTTTGCCTCCAAACTGATTTTGCTGGTGTCTAAAAGGAAACAAAGTGAAGCTTAAAAAGGCAATTTCCAAATTTTCACATTTGTTTTTAAGATCAAAACCATAAGACTGACAAACAGGATTCACAATAATGATGATTAACTAGTTTTCACCTTCACATGGCTGACAGAGTAAACACAGTACAATATCACGTCAAAAGTGGCCAACTCACCTGGCGTTGAGATGAAATATCTGGCGTTCCTCACACAGACGAGGTTTGTGCCAACCTGGCCAACTATGTTTCTGAAGCAACTATGAGATCTGATACCGTTTTATGAACTGAACATATTCAAATGCTACTTGCACAACTGAACGCCCACCATGCTATTATATTCAGTTTAGAGATTTCAGAGGGATTGCTGTGATCAACCTCTTATCAATCATGTTTTGGACTTCTTCTAAGACCTCATTAGTCTTGTGATAATGATATTGTCTTCTGGGATAACGTTTCTGTCAAAGCAACTAAATAAAACTAGTTGAGTCTACTTGAAAAAATAAGGCAACCTATCACTCTCAACTTTTTAAGTGAACTAATTCACTCCAGTTGAGCCAACTTAAAAACTTTTGTTTATCTAGCGAGTGGTGTTTCTGACGTCACAAACTTGTAACCAAACAGGTCAAAGTGTGATCGTCAACGAGTGGATCTCTGAGCTGGTGTAAGTGAGTGGGGGCGAGGCTAATTTACATATTCATAGAACCACGTATATTAAATGTGGCAAGGGTGTAGAGTAACATTCAAGCTTTTTTAAGAGAAAACATTTAAATATGTCATTTTGGTAATCAAAGGGATACAATTATTGACTACAGGGTACTTTAATACTAGAGGCAAACATTTCACCCATCCTACCCGGGCAAATATAATTGCATACAAAATTTCCAATGAGATGCACATATAATACCTCAACACACAAATTTCATACATGGTGATGATCAACAAAAATATGAACTTGAATATGAACTGAAATCAACCATAAATCAAGCCAGTAAATGCAAAACAATGATCAATGTATTTATCGCATAATTTTTTCTAGCAGCAATGCATGCTGGAAACGGGCACAATGACTGTCAAACGTTGGATTCAAAATCAACAAAATTCAAAAAGGTTTGTGTCACCACTTACCATCTTCTCAACTTTTTTTATTCCAAGACCCTCTAGTCTTTGTCCTAGTTGATGTCCTGACAAAGCCTTCCTATCTAAGCTGTTATGTGCCTTTGGTACCTCTGTTGTAATACAAATAAATAAACATAAAACATTGTCAGTTTAATGTTGTACATTGTTTTTAGCACTTATATAAAATTATGTTAATATAACTAAATTAATAATATAATAATATAACTATATTTATTGGGGCACGATCCTGGCCCCCTGGTTAGTTGGTTCATAGCGAGCATTATGACCTGCTCCGTGGTAAGATAACTATGTCTCAGACAGACCTGTAGTCACAATTAATCACAGTCTTCCTGTTATCCATAACATGCTGGGTGTAAAATGAAGGCCCACAGCGTCACCCGTCCTGTGGCATCAGCTCTTCTCTGGAAGAAGCACATTTCTTTCTTTTCAAAAAGTATTAAATGCAATAAAATCAACATTATTTTTTTTAAACTTAAGCTTTCATTTTTCTAACTATCATACCTTTGGGGGCCGTTTACACGACACAGTTTTCAACTAAATACGGGAAACTTTGTATGCGTTTTGGCCGTTCATTTACAGCACAACTGTTTTGGTGGCCTGAAAACACAAACCTTTGGAAAAGGAGTTTAAAGTGCAAGTTTTTGAAAACGATACAATTATTGTCTCTGTGTTAACTACAAAAACACGAATCTGTGAAAACAGAACCGTGTGAACGGGGATGGTTTTGACAACGATGTCATATGTACACGAAAAACGCAAAGGAAAAATGTTTTTAGTACATCGTTGTGTAAACGTTCCCTTTTAAAAAAAAAATTTTATTGTCTTGATTTCCAGCTAAAATATCCAAGCATCCTTAAAACAAGATAAATTTACATGAAAGTCAAAACTTTTGTTTAAAGTGTTTCTTTTTCATCTGTTTTATGTGTTCTAAATGTATTGTTTATTAGTATCCATTTTTTGCAGTGCATTTGTGTATGACAAATGTAAATAACATTTATGAAAATTATAGTCAATAAAAACTTTGTCAGCCAAACTACCTCCATTTTGTCCATTGAAAACCATTTTTGCATCGCAGGTGGTGATTTTACTATGGTTGAATACAGAAATATGGCTTTGTAGAAATACGTATTATGGCTTAGTGAGTTGGAATCTTTTACCAATCCATACATTTTGTTGCAAAAGGAACTATGCAAATAGTGAACATAGTCTGTCTATGTAAAGTATTCATAATGGATGGAGCCATCTTGATGCATAGTAAAATAATAGTTCTGAAAACAACATTGTAAAATATATGATCAGTAAGTCATGGCAATTTATGTTTTAACATAATGTTTGATGTTTTAACATAAGTACATATGTAACATATCAAAATAATTCAAGCAATTTCAACTTTTGAAAATTTCAACCAAGATATTTTAGTCAGTTTAATATAATTTAAGTTAAAATGACTTGTACAACCAAGTTGAATGTACTTAAAATTTAGGGTAGCAACTTAAGAAATTTTGTGAACTAGTATTTTTTATTGAAATCTAAAGAGTGACACACTCTGTGTGTATGTTCTTGTGCAGGCAGACAGGCAAATGATTTATACACTGATGAGCCAAAACATTATGACCAGTCACAGGTGAAGCGAATATTGCTGATCATTTCCTATCCAGACAACAAATTAAGGTCTGGGTAGATTAGATGGTAATCAGTTCCCTTTCAGTTGCTCATGTTCGACGTAGTCGACGTGTCGACTGATTGGGATCACGCTTAGGGAGCCTGTCATCTTCGAGTACAGTTAAAACGAGCCAATGCACATTGGCGTGTGAGATCTGCATCTCACACTCCGCCCCGTGGCGCGGGTATAAATACGGAAGTGGATGCACGCACCAGTTGTCTTTCGCTTCGGAGCCGATCGGTCTTCATGTCGATCTCCCTGAAGAGTTTTGTTATATTACACGAGCGAGTGTGTCGGTGTCGGTGTTCTTCTGGAAGTCTCTCCCAGTGCTGGTGTTTCTACAGCGCGAGTGCAGCGGTGATCGTGAGCTTCTGAGCTCTCAACTGCTGTTTTAACAGCGTCATTTCTGTGTGCTTGTTGACGGTTGGTTAGAGGGCAAAGAAGTGAGTGCTTCACTGTTTCAGTTCACTGTTCAGTGTTGCCGCGATCATTCCCCTGTCATTCCCCATTTCCTGAAAGAGCAACACGGGTGCGTTTGCGTCTTTTTCAAGATGTCATTCCATCAGTGCGTTTCTGGATGCAGTCGTTCCCTGTCCCCCTCTGACGGTCACAATGGTTGCATCACGTGTTTGAAGAATGTATTTATATGTATATAAAATATATATATTTATAAATTCAGCACGCTGAAGCAGCTTTTGTAGATAGTTCATGTTCTCATTGCGAGAACATGACTATCGCGGTGTTGAGATCGAGACTCGCCTTCATGCGTGAAGGGGAGTCCCCATTACCACGCCCCGCTACGGCACCGTATGGGATGGGTGATCAGAGGATCATAGTGAGGCTTCCCCACCCGGTAACCAATCCCTGTGGGCCCCTCACTCTTCTATCACACCGCAGCTGGTGGAGCCCCCGTTGAGCGCGATGGTCCCTCTGTAATGGACCGACCAGCCGTTTCATTCGGGGCCCCTCCAGAGGACAGGATGCCGATTGCAGCATCGGAGGGTGAGCTCACCTCTGGAAATGATGACTCGGCTGCGTTATCTCCCTCTGGGCATGTAACATTGCCCGAGCCAGATCCAGAAATGTCAGCTATGCTGAAACGGGCCGCCGAGGCTGTCAGGCTCAAGTGGAATCCTCCACCGTGTCCCGAACAGTCTCGGTTGGATGATTGGTGTCTCGGAGCGGGCCACACTGGTTCTCAGCTCCTTTCTTTTCCAAAGTGCATGGAGAGCTTCCCAGGTCGTGGTAGATCTGAGCGACTCTGACAAGGGCCAAATTGATATGGCAAGGCGACTGGGTCAGAGTATCTCTGAAAGTGTCTGAGGAGGACAAACCACAAACAGCGACAGGGTGTTGGAAACTTTAAGGCTCATCGATGCACGAAAGCAATGAAGGCTATCCCGTCTGGTCTGAGCCAACAGAAGGTCCAATGTGGCACAAGGCGCACAAAATTTTAATAATGGTTATGGAGAAATGTGTCACAACACAAAGGGCATTGCACTCTGCAGACCAATCAGAGTGTCCATGCTGACCTCGTCCACCGTCCAAAGCACCTACAAGCGGCATGCAAGCGGTGGAACTGGACTTTGGAGCAGTGGAAGAAGATCGCCTGGTCCGATTAATCCCGTCTTCTTGTACATTTAGGACTTATAGGACCCTCCTATAAGTTAACTTATAGGACCCTCTTGAAAATGAGATGATGCATCTCAAGAGGCTATCCTTTAATAATAATAAAACATCACATAGACAGCCGTGTACATGTGCGCCGTTTACCTGGGGAAGTGACAGCACCAGGATCATGGTAGGACGACGATAAGCTGGTGGAGGGAGTGTGACGATCTGCTCAATGTTCTGCTAGGAAACCATGGGTCCAGCCGTTCATGTGGACGCAAATTTGACCCGTGTCACCTGTCCAAAGATTGTTTCAGACCAGGTACACATCTTCATGACACTGGTGTTCTCTGGTGGAAGTGGCTCTTTCAGCAGGATAAAGCACCTGCCACACAGCACACATTGTTCAGGAATAGTTTGAGGAACATGATGTGGAGTTCTAGACGTTGCTCGGCCTCCAAACTCTCCAGATCTCAATCCAACTGAGCATCTGTGAGATGTGCTGGACCAACAAGTTCAATCCATGGCGGCTTCACCTTGCAGGTAGTCAAAATGTTTTGGCTCATCTGTGTATGTTGATAACTGCAAAACATAATGTAGGAGCTACAAAGAAAAATATTTACAGTGATGCACATACTTGAGAACAACTTAAACATCAAAACATAAAAAACATAATTTATCAAACGCAAAATGGAAACAATCTGCATGGTCATTTAGACATGGTCACGTCCACCAGATATTGATAAATGAATTATACAAAGCATGTTTTGACCAGCTCAATAACAACCCTCAAAGATCTCATGTTGCACCAATTACAATTTGAATAGAGGAGATAAATAATATGTAATGAATTTGACTATGGAGTCACATCAGGACCTCAGATGATGCAATCTCTTTTTTTTAGTTTGACTATTACTACCCCTAAACCTCACACAAATCTGTGCATTATTAGCAAAATATAATTTATGAAAATGTCTTTTCGGTTCTCCGTGTGTCTCACAATAGCAGTGCATCAGTACTTAAATTAAAGCCATCATATCAGAAAACTTATCATATGCAGAATCTAACCTTCCTAGAACAAGGTGCTAAGCCTGTTTCTGGTGGCACTACTTGGCAAGGACACTAACAGGTGACAATAATAGTGCCTCCTCTCAGAGCCTATCTTTCCGCACAGTTTATTATTATGTGTTATATCTAGTTCACCAGTGTGTCACTCAAACATATTGTTTTAAGAAGCCTCACTTTGGATATATGTTTTCTGTCCCTTTTCATACTCTTGATGTTGCTGATAAGTTTGGGACTGCCATATCTACCACCACCAACATTTTATGCTTCTTGATAACAATTCTGGGTGCTTGTTGTTATATGTATTTGGTTTCAATTTACCATCGTAGGCTGGACACACTATTCACCTTAAACAAATGCAGTCCATCTTATTTATCATGCAGGTTATTTAAAGACTCAAGTTTTGCAGCTTTTAGTCTGTATGTGTTGGTTTTGAAGCGATCAATATGCATGTGTTCTCATAAAGGTTGACAAAGTAATTGTTTTTGTAGATTTACACATTTAAAATGTATTTTAGTTTTTTTTAATAATTGTTTTTAATACAATGAGATTTTTTATTAAGAATTCTGAACATCTGTATATATAGCATATATATCTTTTTAAAAAAATTAAAATTCTATTAAAAAAAAAATAAAAAAATTAAAATTCTTAAAAAAATTTTACCTGCAATTTACACTTTAAATATATATATATATATATATATATATATATATTTAAAGTGTAAATTGCAGGTTAAATTTTTCATGAAGATAATGCAATGTGCTTATTAAACATAAAGATAAGAACTGCCCACCATTGTTTTTTATGTTTTTTTATAACAAAATGCTGAATATAATATGAAAAGTTGGTACTTTTTACAGTGGTAAGAATATTCATTTTAATTAATCTTAATCTAATTAATATTTTAATTTAAAAAAAGTAATATGTCTACACCCCAACTTCTGTCAACTTCATTACCAGCCTTCCTCTTCGCACAGTAAGATTTACCCCGCAGTGTTCGGAGGGGGACAGAAGTACAGCTGAACATGTCCACTCACACAGGACACACTGATTAGGATATTCATCTCTTGAGCCGGCAGCGACAGCTGGGTTTGAGCAGAGGATGTGTCTGCATTCCGGATCTGATTAAGAGACTTCGTGGAAGCTTCAACACACTGGGCATGAACACAAATTAATGAATTGCAAATTTGTCATATTTTTCCATTACAAATTGGTCATATGTGACAATGAGCATGATTGGGCAAAATTCAGAATTGAAGAATTGGCTCCCTTACAATTCATGAGTTGGAATTTGAATTTGGCCACGCCAAAAATAAGTCAGGAAAAGGAATTTGCTGAATTGCAATTTAATGAAATTCAACGAAGGTACAGTAATACAAATTGTGTTCCTCCATGCTGGACTACAAAAGTCCATCCATCCATCCATCCATCCCTCTGTCCATCTATCCATCTATCCATCTGTCCCTCTATCCATCTGTCCCTCTATCCATCTATCTACCTATCTATCTATCTATCTATCTATCTATCTATCTGTCCATCTATCTGTCTATCTATCTATCTATCTATCTATCTATCTATCTATCTATCTGTCCATCTATCTGTCCATCTATCTATCTATCTATCTATCTATCTATCTATCTATCTATCTATCTGTCCATCTATCTGTCTATCTATCTATCTATCTATCTATCTGTCCATCTATCTGTCCATCTATCTATCTATCTATCTATCTATCTATCTATCTATCTATCTATCTATCTATCTATCTATCTATCTATCTATCTATCTATCTATCTATATCCTTGACCATGATTCCAGATTCAGATCTCGAATCTGATGTTTGACATTATAAAGGACAAGTGACATGGTCTCGAGGCCTTGAAAGGAAATGGAGTAGTGTTAATCTTAACCGGTGGGATATTTTAATTAAATAGTTCAAATTACTCCCATGGGAGGTCTTAAGAACATATAAATGAAAGTCTGCAAGGGAAATGAGCCAACACATGGGGTCAGCAGTTAGCTATAAGAGTGAGATAGATAGATAGATAGATAGATAGATAAAAAAAGAAGAGAGAGACAGAGAGGAATGGGGCAGGAGATGTAAATGAAGGCACGGGATATAGAAGGAAGGAATGTCTCTTTAAATTACCCTTTGCTACCAAGCAAGGAGAGAGGGAAATGCCATAACTCATAATCTCTCTCTCTCTCTCTCTCTCTCTCTCTCTCTCTCTCTCTCTCTCTCTCTCTCTCTCTCTCTCTCTCTCCCCCCCCCCCTCGATCTCTCTTTTCTCCCCTCCCTACAGACGTCCGGCATGTGACACTGTGGTTCAGCTACACCAGCTGACTGATCCGGGTGGCAGAAACTGTGTGGCTTGAAATCCCAGGACACCCTTAGCAATCCCAGTCTGATCTTTAATAGCTGTCAGAGAAGACAACTAGGATGGAGAAGCCGATACTACAGTTTTTCTGTTTCTGACCCTTTCCTTTTTTAGGAGTATTTGCAGCATATGAAAGTGTGTTTTTGTTAATGGGCTTGATTTTCTCAACATTTCTGGTGAAGAAAGAAATTTCGTTGTATGTCAAATGAAAATCTTCTAGCTCTGGTTTCATCTTTCGGACGGTTTGATTATTTTGGGACAACTTTTTTGCCTTTTTGTGACCCGTTAATCTCAGCGCTTATTTGTTACCCCCTGCACCAGATAACTTGTGTAGCAACAATTCCCTGTTTGCAACTCCACTTACGGATCAGCAACAAATCCATCATCCTAAGACCATCCGCAACAACCAGCATCCCATCATGTGTTGATTCCTCATCAATGCCCTTCAACTGTAATCAATTAGACACTTTTCCAACCTTCTGAAAGCCTTTGTGAATCTCAGACTCTATTCCTGTGGGTTGTTGTTTTTTGTGGATTTTAAGGTCTCTTTGTGGCCTAGGACAGGTGTGAGTGCTACATAAGCACATTTGCCCTCCATTCAGCTTTTCTGCAGAAGACATGGTAAAGAGCAATAAGAAACTAAATTTCCAAGATGGCGCAACGAATGCTATCATAAGTAACAATGTCAACAAACAGGTCAATAGCCTGGCTCTCTTCTCCCAACCAAATGCCCCAAATAGGTAAGTGGAGATGTGTTTTAAAACCAACTTTTTATTCTGATTCTGGATCAGTTGTGGTTTATTTCATGGTAGGAGCCGATCAAGATTCAGCAATTAAGTGCTATTTGTGTCTAAAATGTGTGGCTTGAAACTTTGGACCTGAAACAGAGAGAAAAAAGAAATGTTACAAAACATTTTTTGTGTGTTTTCTCCCATCTTAAGCTGTTTATTTCGCTAACATGTCTGGATGTGAGATTTTTTGCAGTTTGTGTCACGCTCATGTGCCTGTTTTTTGTTATGTCTTGTCCTAAACTTTATATGTTGACATGAATTGATTGACTTTCTAAAAAAACAAGGTAGAAGAACTTTACAAATCGGTTTCAGAGATTATTTCCCTACACTGAAAAAAAAAACTTAAAATCCTTAAACCGAGGTAAATTCACTCACTTTCATACAAGTGTATTTTGTCTTGATTTTTTCACTTACTTTTCAAATATAAAAAAGTTCAATATTTTTCCAGTGCAGTAGAACAAAATACACTTTTATTCAAGATACAACCCATAAAAACAAGTCATAATGTCTTATGCAGTTATTCAGTTACATGTTCAGTATCTTGTTTTTATGTGTATATATATTAATTAATTAAATGATTTTCTACTGTGTAGTTCTAGAAAAATAATTAGCATTAACATGAATATGATTTAAGTAAAGGTTTTTTTGGCAATGCCACATCAAATCAAAACATGTTTGTGCTGCTAAAGGCATCTATAATCATAGACCATTACGTCTGGTTTCATTCCTTTTGTGTGAGTCAGTATCCTCTGATGGCAATAGTCTAATTATATAATCCATGTTGTATTCATTTATAATTGTCCTTAGACCAACTAGCATGAAAAAATAAGCTCAAGGGTTTGGTTTTCCGCTGCCTGCAGGGAACAGCAGCTGTTTTGTCTGCAGTTTGCTATGCAAAGGAATGTTATTATCATGTATAAAATATACTCTTGAACTCTTGAACCAACATGAGTTTTTACCCCTGTACTATAATGCCAAAGTCAGCATGGTAATTGTTTTAATATATATCCAGTACACTAAAAATTGTTACTTGTGACTTTTTTTTTTTAAATAAATTATTTTGCCATGTACGTAATTGGAGACATATTTAAGACATCTCCACCCCCCGAATACTTTCTACCCCCCAGATGAGGACATGAAAGGTTTCTCTGTGTTTTTGCAAGCTTCATAACTCTACATTTGTGGCCTAGCTTCATTCTCTTGATCACATGACTGGATACTGTTGCTTACTTCATGTCACATTCCTCTCGTCACTCAGCCCAGATTAACACTGGTTCAGATATTATTACACATACAGGATCTCCCACATTAAACTGACCGAAAGATGCAATCCAAACAGAACAAGATTCGACATTATTCTGTTAATTTGTAGGTATTGTAGGTTTAATATAAAGCAGTATTTGCCATGACTTCTTATAAAAGTGCAATGATTACGGACTGATTGTTGCTTTGGTATGTTCTCCTTTGTCCCGACTGAGCTGGTTGATGTAACCTCTCCCCCTGATCTGTGGATGAAAGGATTTTGTTGTTCTCTTTCCAATTCACATCCTCTTCTCCTCCCTTATTCAAACTAACAATGGATCTTCCTCTGCTGTCTGGGACAGCATTGCTCTAACAAAAACTGACTCTGATACTCTGAAGATGAGCAAACTAACATGTTTTTATTAATAAAAGATGAACAGATAAGTATGGAGCCCCTAAAGAGATATGGTGGTGGGGGGAAAATGAGATGGGAGAAAAAATAAAGACCCCCTGTGTTGAAAGTCAAGTTTTTAATGTTGTTTATATGTCTATGTGGTGTTTTTTAATATGTTTTAAGACAAACCATGTGCAAATTCATCAGTCAGCACCATTGCTGAGTATTTTCTGACGTCTGAAATCACGTTTCTGACGTCACAAACGTAACCAATCCCGTCACAAGGGGGACGGGCTTTAGCATATCATTAACTATGCTGCAAAGCAGGGTAGTCTCAAGAGAAGCCAGGTTATCTTCTATTTTCTGTTGATATAAAAAATTGTGTGCATCTAGCAATATAGTGGGTGAATTATGTATGATGTATATTAGTTCAAAGTGTTTCTAAAGATACTGATTGTTAAAAGGCAACTGTCTCTGAGATGACGAAAGGGAACATGGTTTGTGTAACATTAGCAACACATTATTAGCTGTATGAAAACGTAGTCATATTATCATATTATCATATTAGTTACCATTGTGTGTCTGACATAGAGAGCGATACATAAAACACATCACCATTCTGATACATCGACTTGTAGACGAGCCTGTATAATTCACTCTTCCTCTTCTTCTGAATCAGTTTCTGGTTCAAATATACATGACTGAAATAAACAAATATTTCCACTTGCCATTGTGTAGCGTTTACTACAGTAAAGTTGACCGAGTGGATCAGGTATTCTGAGCTGGTGCGAGTGAGTGGAGGCGGGGACCAATTTACATATTCATGGTTCCACGTATACTAAATGAAGCAAGGGTGTAGAGTATTCAAGCTATTTTAAGGCATGAAGAATTTATTTTCATAGGAAAAAGCATTTAAATAATGTCATTTGATGATTAAAGATGAGTTTTAAGGGATACAATTATTGACTACAGGGAGACTTTATGTCAATGCTTTTGTTTCCCCAAGAACTTTTGAACCATTTGAGTTCTTTGCCAGTGAATGCAAAGTTTTTCGAGGGAACGGGAAAGCATTGCACACAAAAGCATTCTCAAGTAAACGTATCTTTATTTAAGAATGTTTTGATGTTTGTACTATCAACAATACAAAAATACTAAGTCGGAAAATAATTTTTGCTGTGTCCAGAGGACAGTCAATAAACGTTAAATAGACAGTCAGTGTTTGAGCATGAGACATCATAGTGAAAATATGTAATAATTACATGAACTATATGAAAGGAACTGTTTAAATTACTGATTACATGACAGTCCAACTGGTAAAGGACTGTTTAAATGAAATTAGACTCTTCTCATAATTATATCGTTAATGCACAACAAAATGTTCACCAACTAGAAAAGTTGCCTCATCTCAAAACTAATAATTTAGCCAACTTCCATCCCTTCCTCCCTCCTCCATACATCCACCCACCCCTCCCCTCCATTCCTCCCTCCCTTCTTCCATCCATTTATCCATTAATCTATCCATACCTGCCTCCATCCATCTATCCATCCACCCACCTGCCATCCCTCCCTCCGTCTATCTATCCATCCTTTATAGCTTTTTTCCTTTGTAGGACAACAAGTGTTGACAATTTAGACAAATTTAGACAAAATTACAGCAAACTTAATTACAAACATTTCCTGAACAAGTGCATTAACAAAAAACAAACTTCATATTTCTAGTCCTTGCCCAGTGTACTTTCATTGTAAGTGCATTACTGTAACATGTAACTGTAATTTACAATTAGAGAACACACAGCACTGTGTGGATGCTTGTTGTTGCTAATCTGTGAGTTGGGCTTTTGACATTGACATTTGCACATAATAGTCGTGTGGGACTGCAGAGAGACTGTCTGGAAAAGCCACAGTGTGTCCGCTGTGGTATTCTTGTAAATTCCAGCGCCTCCATTACTCTGATATAGACTGATATGTCATTTCCACCCCCATATATTATAAATGCCATTCTGTAAAATCATGTTTTAATTTTAAAATCATCATTTGTAAAATCATTTTTCAATTGTCACTGTCCTCATCTTCGTAATCACAATCATTGCTGAAATATCATCATTAATCTCTACATTCTCAATGTCATCCTTATGCTCATCAAAAATATCGCTTAGATCATTATGCTCATCATACTCGCCTTGCGAGCAAACTAATTATGTATTTAAAGAGATATTCATGACATATTCACAAAGCACACGAGACATAGGACACAATGTCTTCTTGCTGTCTGTCTGGTTTGCACTAACACAACATGCTGCTCGCTCCAAATAGACCCTTGAGCTGAAGGGCCAGTCATGTCAAGCAGCTGAATGCAAACCGAATAAAACGGCTACACACAACACATTGCATTCATAAATTCAGCACATAGCTAAGGGTCATGACTTAAAAGATGGTGAGCTAAACCATGCTGAATGATGACCTTCACTGCATAAACCAATCAGTCACCTGCTAGCGGACTATCATTTCAAAGTTATGATGAAATTTAAGCAAAGGAATCTTCTGAAAACAATTACGTGGACTGTTGTATTTTAGAAGGCGACAATCTACTGTAGCCTCCTAATCGAGACCCGTGATATGGCCTGTAACGTAACGCTATAGTGATGATCCCATGGATTGATGAAAGTCTGAATGCAATCTGAAACAGATTTATGACTCTGGTTTGTTTGTTCTGGAAGTAGTCACAGCCACAGGCTTATGCCATTGATTGAACGTTGACAAAATAAATACCAGGAGATTATGGTTTCATTCCCCCTACTCTCCCTCTTGCAATTGCTTTCCTCTATGTGTACTTCGAAATGGCATAAACATGTCCAAACAACCCTACTGTGAACTAAATAGCCAAATCTATAAACCTCACACATAAACTCAGACCTTTGTGGTGTCCAAAAATACTAGAGATTTTTGAGGCAGTAACACCAATTAATATATCTTTGTGTAATCCAAATTAGATCTTGAATCAACACTGGCTTTCGTCAGGCTGCTAAAAACACAATTTAAAGTGACTACCATTTACAAGTGATATGGATATTAATATCTATTTTAAAACCAATAAAATAGCAATAAAAAAACAATTGTACATTTCTGGTAACTATTGCTTAGAATTCTGGAGGTTGCCAGTAATCCATTTGTAATCCATTCCGATACAACAATTCAATAAATAAGTTGATATTGTGATATATTTTACACACAATATTGTCTGTTTCTGCTCAGTTTTTCCAACGCAAATATTACCTATAAAGCCAGAGCAGAACTGTTGTGCGTCTCTGAGCAACACACAGCGATTTCACCTCTGAATGAATTTGCGTTTTGATCGGAGCAATCGGGTGAACCAATTATTCACTGGGCTATTCTTAAAGAGAGCCATTAGGTGTGTTCGATTTCTGCTGCGCAGACCGATCGGAGTATGACATCAAAACTTGCGAACTATGCTTCCAACGGTGTCTCTAGGAACATTTAGTGCCTTCGCTACTTTTTTGCATCCTGTTCCTTTTTTGTGAAGGTGAAGATGATATCTTCTCTTAACTTTTTGGACCATTCTTTTGACGTAGCCATATGTCTAACATGTAGTCAAACGTGACACTCAACAAACCTAACCAGTTCACATATTTCATGTGTTCTAGCTCAAGCACACCTGGTTCAACTAATGAAGCCCTTGATTAGTTGTATCAGGTGTGCTTTAGACAACACCTGTTTTGCAGATTTGTGCTGTTTTGAGGGATTCTATACAGGGGGCTGAAGATATATATATATATATATATAGGCCTATATATCCTCCTGGGACCCATGAATAGACTTTAAATATGATAATGATAATATATTATAATTATAATTTAAATCGGACTACTTTTCAAATTGTGTTTCATAAAGCAACATCTCAGGAAACCGTTGTGGGGTTTCAAATAAAAAAATGACTTTCTGTTACAGAACAGGACATTGATTTCATTCATGTCCACTGTAGAGGACATCAGGACTTACAGCATGTTTATCAGGCATTTTGGGAGACACAACAAGTGAATATGGAAATAAATTATACATTAATATTCCTATGACATATTAGATATTATTATTAAAATGTTTATAATTATTACTCCAATTATTACACTTCTTTTTTCATTAAATGTTACTCCAAGAACACATTAATGTGCACATTAGATACAGTGTATAGATACATTGCATTGAATGGGAATATTAATTTATGGCCATTTTACCCACATATTGCATAAAGTAAAATGGTGTATCAATTCATTTCGTAATATATCCTTCATAACGTAGTTGAGAATCATCTTTATACAAATTTTGCTTAAAAAAAATCCTGAAACCTAAACATTTTTTGGTGATTGAAAGAAAAATTCCATTGTTTTTGCCTATACATATAATTTCATGTCATTTTATTTTTTTAAACAACTGAGTCCTGGTGTCCACTACAGAGTACATAGCATAACATATGAATAAAATATCATTTTTCAAAAAAATTTTTTTTTTTTTTTTTTTCATTTTTCCTTATGCTCTAAACAATGTGATGACATGGAAAAAAAACTAAATTCAAAAAAACTTTTTTTTCTGGGTCTCAGGAGGATATATATATATATATAACTGAAGAGAGATATGGGATAAGAGACAGAAAGCCTGAACAGACTATTCCAACCTTGGCAGGATTTATTGGCAAAATTAGATGTGTTAATCATAGTCTCCTGGTACTAGTTGTTATCAGAAACTGAATACTAGAATGTTTAATGTGGTTCCTATTCACCTTTGACAGAGTGACATTACTTTGTCATAACAACAACCTTGCTAAAAACAATCATACTAAAAACTTATTCACATACACATTTATATTCTATATCCTGATCTGCTATGTTAGTACATGTTGCCATGGCCTTGGCTATTGGCCTTGGTTCAGTTTTAATGCCATAAGGACCTTAGATGGGCAGTAGAGTATATCTATATCTGGGCCCCTTATCAAGATTTATGGGTTCCTCCTTCAGAAAGGTTAGATACGTTTTTGGATATGTTTTATGGGCTTGCATGGTTTACAGTGAGTGTGTGTGTGTGTGTGTGTGTGTGTGTGTGTGTGTGTGTGTGTGTGTGTGTGTGTGTGTGTGTGTGTGTGTGTGTGTGTGTGTGTGTGTGTGTGTGTGTGTGTGTGTGTGTGTGTGTGTGTGCATGTTAAGGGCTTGCAGCCCTAACAGTTGCACAAGTAAGTGTAGTACACATGTTTTCATAGTACAGTAACCAGCCTCCGAATATTTAAGACCTGAGAAACTAAAGCCCTAAACGGTCTAGTAAGTGAACATGAAACAAGCTTGATTTTTAAGCATTTTGTTATGACACATTTTATTTAGTATCCTACTTTTGTTTTTAAAAGAAGTCTCTTATGCTTACAAAGGCTGCATATTTGATCAATACAGTAAAAACAGCAATATTGTGAAGTATTATGACAATTAAATATATGTTTTAAAATGTAATTTATTCCTGTGATGTGAAAGCTGAATTTACAGCATCATTACTCCAGTCTTCAGTGTCACATGATCCTTTAGAAATCATTCTAATATGATTTGGTGCTCAAAAACCGTTTCATAATCAATGTGCTGCTTAATATTTTTTGTAGATACATTTTTTCAATATCAATAGAAAGTGTAAAAAAACAGCATTTATTTAAAATAGAAAACATTTGTAACATTTTAAATGTCTTTAGTGTCACTTTTGATCAATTTAATGCACCCTTGCTGAATACATTTTTTAATTTCTTTAAAAAAAATCTTATTGATAAAATACGATTTTTACATTTTTAATTTGTAATGCAACCCCATAAATTCATAAACACACCTTTTCTGGAATACAATGTCATATGATGCAAAGTATGTGGTTTTCAATACTTTCTTATTGATGCTTTCAAGGTGAATTCATTTTTGTGAGTGACCTCATCTATATATCTGCTAGATAATATTATCTTGATGACAAATCAGCAGAATTTGCAACACATAAATAACATTTTCCAGGCACAAAAATGGATGTACAAGATGTCCACTGAACATTTTCGGAAACAATGTGGCACTGTCCCAAAAGGCCAAGTGACAGTTCCATCAACTAGCCAGAAACTCTCTTGAACCCTGTGAAAGGTAATTCAGAGAAGCAATGCTGATTTAAAGGGTGTCATGTCAACACAGCCAGACCCAAACCTCAAGGGGATATACAGGGTGTTCACAGATTACCTGTTGGACTATGGCTCACGTACTTACAGGAACTATTGTAAAATCAATCAACCTATTCAATGAAATTTAATATATCCGATAGTATTCAATATTAAAAAATAGAGATTTTATACAAACCACCATAGATCGAAAAATTACCAAACACATTAACTAGAGCAGACTTTGGAAGAAAAGGAGTTGGATGACGACAGCTGAAATGAGGAACGATCAGTTTTCAGTTGTGGAAAAGATTGTGAACATATCTGAGGACACTGTTACCATAAAACGCCTCGCCAGCACAATTATGAGATCACGGGTGTGGTAGAAGGTTAAAGGGGTTGTGTTTGCATGAGGGTGTGTAAGTGTTTATCCGTGTGTGTCTGTACTCTGAAATAGATGGTGCCGAGGTGCTGAAAGAACTCATTTCAGATGGGATGATGAAACCAGAGCCCAGAATGAAGCTTTCATTATGGAAACATTAGCCAGCACATTTGAGCTAACCAGTAGTCACCCATAGGAATCATGCTATGACAGGATGTTCTTTCATATTCACCACCAATCCAAAACATTAACATTAATTAGACCTTAATATAGAGGTACCCGACACTGTAAAAAATAATCCTGTTAAATTCATGTTAAAAAAACAGCAGCTGTGGTTGTCAGAAATTCACTGTAAAAATTACAAGGTGACCGTGTTTCATGTCTAACGGGATGGCATATTAATGCCTATGAATGTTTTACAAATTATAACCAAATATATCAATAGTTCATATAATGTTAATTATCTGCTTTCAACCTTACAGTATAATCATCAATATAATATTACAGGTGGTACAATAGAAAGCACACAATGAATCAGAATTCACTGCATGTGGTCTGACCATAAAACATGTCTAATAGCCATGTATAGACAGTGAAATTAATTAACATTCATATTCTTACATAGCCATGCAAAGTTACAAAGCACAAAGTCACTTTAAAGGCAGTTCTTCTCTATATCAGTGTCACTGTTTCTGAATCCATGAAACGCCTCCATTGTAGTCTTGAGTTTTCTTCCAGAAACAAACACGTATTCCTCATTTAAATAATTCCCGCCCAAAGCATATGCAAAATAAAGGGTGGGGCCTGGTTGGGTTGAGTGTTAAAAACTCGTGGTTATGGTGAGGGGCGTGACATTTAAGAAACACGTGTGAAGCGGTTGACCAATCACAACACACTGATCCAGCCGACCAATCAGAGCACATGGCGCTTTTTAGAAGGAGGGGCTTCACAGAGACAAGAACTAAACAGAGGCTGCATCCGAAATCACATACTTCCCTACTATATAGTAGGTGAAAAACAGTATGACAAAAGAAGTATGTCTGAATTCACAGTACTCATAAAAGAGGCAAAAAGTGTCCAGATGACCTACTTCCGGCGAGATTGTGAAGTGTGCGTACGATGGAGACTTAACTATCCCATGAGGCCACAGGAGAGGATTTGTGAATGACAGTGAAGAAGTACTGGTAGATCACATGATAAAGACAACATGGCAGATGCAGTACATTCAGATTACATTCATACTACACACACCCATTCTATAAAGTACTTTTTTGGCGGTCGTGAAGTGAACTTAATAAGAACTACTTAAGAGAGTATGTGATTTCAGACACAGCCAGAGTGTTACTGACAGACTGGGAAGAGAGGTGCTGCAACACTGTGAAATATGTGAAAAATAAGGAGTTTTTTGAACATTCAAGCATGAAAACCTATTTTAGCAAAGCTCAAAAACAAAATCAAGACTTTGTAAAAAGGCATAATAAATCTTTAATATAATAACAGAATGCACAATATATAATGTGATTTATTCTTTGATCTGACACTAAACCTAGATGTCTAAAATAAGACGCAGCGGGTTTCATGCAAACTGAAAATACTTGTAGCCTGAGCTCCCTCTGCCATGAGGACATGATGTTATCGTGACCTTTTAAGAACTGAAGGGCTCCTGGGAGAGTCTGTCCTGTAGCGCTGAGTGTTAGGTTCCCCCAAGCCCTGGGGGGCATTTATTCTTGTTATATTTAATTAGTTATCTGTTAACGGGACCGCTCACTGTCCACATAATTTGTGCTGCCAGACAAGGACAAATGGTGCCATGCCAGCTGCCGATAATGTAGCTACAGCTAGTCCAAGTACTACAATAATGCTTGAAGGGGAAGGGATGAAAAGGGCGAACAGTTTATCTAAGTCCTGTGCAAATGACACCTATCATCATGTCTCTTTTTCTTTCTGTCGCTCCTGTCTGAGTGTTTGTAACGCGGCCAGCTTTCTCTCTCTCTCTCTCTCTTTGTGTCCAAACTGTTATTGATTGAAATTGGCCTCTGGTGCTTAAATGAATTTGGCCTGTCACTATGCTGGACCTGGACATAAACCAGAGTCAGTGAGAAGGATATTGAGACGAAAAGAGGAAGAGAGGAAAACTGAGATGAGCAATAGGACTAGAAGTAAGTGTGAAAGTATTATTCTATTCTGTGTCGTTCACTGCAATTAACTGTTCAGGACTTTGTTTCCCAAAAGCATCATACGCCTAAATAGACCGTGTAGAAACCATTTGCATCAATGGTTTCTACAATTTGCTTAGGCTTATAATGCTTTTGGGAAACACAGCTCAGGCTTGACCTTCTGGTTAACTGAGTTCTGCCCATGTGGTCAAGTAACGTCACGGGTTTCCATCTCTTCCAAATTACAGTAGTTATGGCGTGAACACAGTATTGTTGTTTTGGTTCACGAGGAACTGTAAAAGGTGCCTAATGTTTCGGTTGCGCTGCACGGTGACTGACGTCTGTCTAAAGGCCCCAATATACTTCAAGCGAAATCGAAGAACGAATTGATGTGACGCCATTTCGAACAAAAGCAGACCAAAACGAAATTCGTTCGTTTTGGGAGTTCTCAAAAGCTTGTCAAATCGAATGAAACTTGAGTATGAAACGCGCTGATGAAGTGTGATGTCTGCACGAGCAGGTGCACGGAGGTATGGAAATACATACGTTGACAGGCAGGTCGGACATCTTATCATTGCATTTGGTCCGAATGTGACATGATCCTTCAGAAATCATTCTAATATATGCTGATTTTATATATTTGCTGCTCAAGAAACATTTCTTCTTATTATCAATGTTAAAAACAGTTTTTCTGCTTAATATTTTTGAGGAAACCGTGACCTCTTTTTTTCAGGATTATTTTA
This sequence comes from Gila robusta, assembly GCA_030770095.1. Taxonomy (NCBI): domain Eukaryota; kingdom Metazoa; phylum Chordata; class Actinopteri; order Cypriniformes; family Leuciscidae; genus Gila; species Gila robusta. The sequence goes on along the minus strand of JAVALU010001796.1, from coordinate 550,089 downwards.
GGAATATGAGGTTCGAAAAAGAACAAAATTTATTTGAAACGGATTTGAAACAATTTTTGTAACAATGTAAAAGTCTTTACTGTCACTTTAAATCAAAGTAATGTGTCCTTGCAAAAGAAAAGTGTCATTTTCTTTTTCTTTTTTTTTTACCTTACTGATCCCAATCTTTTGAACAATAGTACTATCCACCAGAAAGGAAGATGCATGAAAAACAGGTTAAGTGATTTATCAGATATGTCAACCTGCTGGGGCTTACTGTATGCATTAGGTGTTTTACATGATGTTTGACGTTGTCAGCCACATAACACAGCTTCTCTGGGTCACTTAATGGAGTCTGATCTGCAATATGATGCACCGAGAGGGATCAGGGGGTTTCCTCATAACCTTAAAAATACAACACAAAACAAACTTGATTGGATAAAGCAGTCAGATTCCATTAAAGCTAATGGTTTTCTATGAAAGATATATGAAAGTGATTAAAATAAGATTTGATCTACATCTCAGATAAGACCTATAGTATATGAACTTGTTTAAATCTTTAAAGGGATAGTTCCCAAAAATGAAAATTCTGCCACCCTCATGTTGCTCTAAACTCGTAAGACTTTCGTTCATCTTCAGAACACAAATGAAGACCTTTTTGATGAAATCTGAGAGCTTTCTGTCCCTCCATTGACACCACTTTGACACTTCAAAAAGTTTATAAAGAGATCGTAAATAATGCATATAATTGAACGAATATAATTTCTGAAGAGATACGATCGCTTTATATGATGAACAGATTAATTTAGGCTTTTATTCACATGTAAACATTAATTAACTCACACAACAGTTGTGGTAAACAGAAGCATGTTCGCCTGTGTGAGAACCAATGAGATTCATTCTCGTGTTAAGCAGCACGTTTGAGCTTAGTTAATGACAGAATTTTCAATTTCAATTTAAAATTTCACCTAAAGCGAATAACAGCTCTCCTGTTACTCTTTGAGTCATGACATTACCAGCATCCCAAACCAATCTCTTACTCATGATCACAACTAAATTACAAGTTACAAAAGCTAAAATCAACAATGCAGACAATGCAATGTTTTTTGAAAATCATCATGGTAATACATCATTGATTTACTAAATGTCTTATTAACAAGAACGTAATTTAACGAACAAGAAAATAAATGTACCAGGGCCATTCCACCGAATGGGTGACATTTGCTTGTTGTAACTCTTCAAAATTAAACTTTATTTTTTATCTTTTTTCAACACTGAATCTAATACTGCACATATTTAACTATTCAAAATGTGTATTGGTCAATCTCAGCCAACTTTATTTAATTTTTTACAAGGTTTCTAAGCAGAAAATGGACGAATGTTTTCTCAGTCCTGTTACCGAAACATGTTTAAAAGAATGTCAATTAATTCCTTTGTTTTCCCCACAAGAAAGTGTTTATTTTAAAGAAATTGTTGGTTATATGTTCAAATAATTGATATTTGTGACAAAAAAAATCACTATATATTAAGGCAAGGTGCATTTTAATAAAAAACACAAAGCCATTTTTCCATTTTAAAGAAGACCGAACCCTCAAGTTTATAATTTTTTTATAATTTAATTTATTAAACAATTGTATAAATGATGGACCAAACAAAACTGATAAAACAGTGGTTTAACTTTATTTTTTTTTAGAAAAAGAAAAAAAATAGTAACAGGAATGAACATTAGGTAACAGGAATGAGTGTGTGTGTGAGAGAGTGTCTAGATGACTGTGTGTGCATAAGATTTCTGTGTTGAAGTGATGTACTATGTGCTAGTAGTGCTTTACATTGAAGGAGGTGGAAAGAGAGAGAGAGGGAGTGAGAAAGAGGGAAGTTAAGACAAAAAAGGGGGAAAAGAGAGGGTTGCGGGTGTGTTTCGCTCCTTCCCATGCTGCATGCCATAGGTGGGTGTTTCTGGCACCTGTATAGTATGGGTTTTCTCCATCTTCTACAAAATATAAGAAAGACAAAAACAAAACGTTAAGTCACCTCGTGGTGGACTGGCTTCCTGGAAGTATGGTGTTTACATTGTAAAACTAATGCTAATGTCTACAATATAAGTAATTGCAACCTTAAAACTCATAATTCAGGTGAATAGTATTATATCAACTAATATTTACAGTATTAAATCAACAAAACAGAGGACTCTACTCACTCCTGTTACTTTAACTCACTCCTGTTATTTTTCATATAAGTAACAGGACTGAAAGTAACAGGATTGAGTTTTTAAGCAAAAAGTTATCAAATACATGACATATGGCCACATAGCGTACATGCTAATAGCACGAGGACACTGAGCAATTTCTAGTGGCTTACCAAAAGTTAATATTTTTAAAATAAACAAATAAAATCTAAAAAATAATTTAGGTAACAGGACAGTATGTTGAGATTTACCTTCTCAGTCATAGTTACAATTTCATCAAATATACAGAAATTAAAATGAGAGGACTTACTTTTGGTCTTCCCATTGCCTTCAGAAGATCCAGATGATGCAACTTCCTGTTGAAAATGTGTCTTGTGGACTGTTCCAAGTTTTTCAGAGAAGGGAATGAGTTAGGGTAACAGGACTGAGTAAAAACCCGCAGACACAACTAAAATGTGTATTTTATCTAAAATATTAGATAAAATATTTTTTTCTCATGAAAAAAAAAACATTTTACAGCATAGATTGGATATAAAGTCACACAACAATGCAAACAAATTAAGATTTCTGAAGGATTTTAATAATCATATTTCATGGTAAAGTTTAGAGATAGAGAGTGGGGACATGCAGAAAATGCTATTTTTTAGTGTTCTATGTAGTTTTTATTAATGTTTTTAATTATACATTTTAAATTTGTAGTTAGCTTAATGTGCAGAACATTTTGCTTAATAATAAAATGTATTTTAGAGTTAATTTTCATGCAATTTTATACATATAATGTCCTGGGGACAGGAATGTCACCCTTTCGGTGGAATGGCAAAGAATTCAAGTAATAAAAATCTCAATATTTGTTTGAATACATTTTCTTTCAAAACTGCAGTGAGACAGTCGATGTGTGATAGAAAGATCGGTTCAGCTGCAGAAATGTGAGAGAGACATTGGTGTGCCAAAATCTCTGACCTTGTGACAAGGATTAGATGTCAAGAACATCAACATGCAGCAAGTCTGAACTTCAGAATATCATATTATGACTTAATTTAAATTACAGGTGCTTTGTCACACTAAATGTGAACCATGACGCATGCAAAATTACGTATAGAGCATAAAAATGCTAAAATACATAAATATATATGCCTTCATTGTAATATATGGGAGGAAAACGTCTTTGCCTGAGCCAGCAGAGTCTCAAAAATGAAAACACTGCCATCTCCTGGATATCATTGAAGGAAAGGACTCCCTCTCTGCTGTTTACAAGAAAAGGCATAAAGCCGGTCTCTCTTTTCCTACGGTGCAAAAAAGTTCACCCTTTCCGCGAAATAATAAGTCTGTACGTAATAACTGAAAGTTTGAGACTTTTCCGTATCACGAGGGTTCTGGTTTGATTGGTTTTCCTGACTATATGTGTTGTTCTACAACTCGTCGATCGAGTAGTCACGTCTGAGACGCAAACCGACCGTCCCCTGAAATCGGAACGTTTTCTTCATCGGATGCATTTCCATCGTAAGATTTTACATATTAAAATACGAGGTATGTTACTGTGGTGCATTGCAATAGTGTTCTATAGCGCTTGTAATGTAAATGTGGCGATTTATTTGTCGAATAAAGTGCTTGTTGCTCTGTAAAATGACGACGCCGACTAAGAGCGCGGTAAATGATACTCATGGCGAAGCTGCAGAGCCCGAGGCCTGCACGGATCCAGTTGATTTCACTACCGATCTGCCCATCAGATCACCAATATTGCGTATTTCGTTCATTTAAACATTGCTTTCATTTTTGAATGAGATCCACTGGCCACAAAAACATCACGCAAACACCCGATCCAGACTATAACGCCATTGAAATGATCGACGGTCGATCTTGCGGTGTCGTAGTAATGGGAGCGTTATAGTTTTCTGTTTGGTTATAACGCTTCACGGTCGATCGGTCAGCTGGTCAGTCTCATCACAAATACGTGTTTTGGCAGTTGTTTGCAGTTTGACATTATTTAGTTGGATTAGCTGCTACATGTGCTCCAATTTTGCTACCCGGGGAAATTAAGCAGATGCTGGGTTATAACATCGTCTTGTGTTTGTGTATTTCTTCAGAATGCCCCAAAAATGGCTCTGTCTAGTGTCCACTGTCCAATGGTTGACACATTTAATACAGCTGTAGGCCTGCTATCAGAAATGGCTGCTGTTCAGTGGACATTTTGTGTTCAGTCGCTGGATGGCGGCCTCACGTCTGAGACTTTTTTTTTTTTTTTTTGCAGTAAATATTTTCCTTTAAAAAACACTTCATGCTGAGTCATGACAGTAAATGCAATACAAAACCCAGTCTTATTGGTTTTCAGATGCATGGTGGTTAATACAGTTTTTTTTGTTCATTCAAATTCTGATATTGAGACCAATACCTTTAAAGTTTTGTATAAGAAAGTTTGGAATTAGGCAATTATATCAGAATACTGATATCAAAATTGACCTCATTTACTTAATTGTCTCATTGTGCATAATTTTGTTAGTTCACGTTATTCATGAGAAAAATGTATTTATAATATTTTTCTTTTTGACTGACATCTGCACTGTTTTGATATTGTTTTAGGTTTTAGGCTACTTTTTAACATAACATTGTAAATCCACGATGAAATGGAAATATATATATATATATATATATATTCTTCCATTTTGTGACAGATATCAAAGAGTAACAGATTATTGAGAAAAAAATGTAGGGCTGGGACTCCTTGACTGGATTTTGAGATGTGGGCATTGGACAAAAAATGGAGGCAGCTTATAGGGATAGTTCACCCAAAAATGAAAGTTTTGTCATCATTTACTCACCCTCATGTTGTTCCAAACCTGTGTGAGTTTCTTTCTTCTGTTGAACACAAAAGATATTTTAAGAGAATATTAAAGAATGTTGGTAACCAAGACAGCTGACGGTAGCCATTGACTTCCATAGTATTTTTTTCCTATTATGGAAGTCAATCATTACTGTCAACTGTTAGATTACCAACATTCTTTAAATTTATTTCCTTTTAATGCATGCCTGCAGGGACAGGGCTTAAGCAGACTAAATGATTGGAGAATTTATTTTGATTAAAGATTAGGCCTAAGGCAAAATAAATAAAAAAATCAAAGCATAAGATAAATGACACGCATTTGAAAAATAGATAGGCTATGGTGAACTTTTGTTTCATGCCGACTTTATTGCCTGTTAACTAAGGTTATGCCAATTATGGCCATTAAGGACAGATTTTTTTTTAATTCCAATGGAATATAATTATGTCCTGCCCTACAATGTTTATTTTTAACTTAGAAAAAAAATTGATATTATGGAAGATAAATGCCGTTTCTTGTTGACTTTAACACTTTCATTTGATTGTCTTGACACTTTTACTATTTGAAAAAAATATTGAGGTTGATGGGGTGAGATGAATTGTAGGGCTTCACCCCTCACATCTTTGCTTTACTTTGTGTACTGCGTTTCCCAAAAGCATCATAAGCCTAAGTAGATTGTAGAAATCTTTTGGAAAACACCCTTGTTCACTTAGAATTTGTTGTTGTTTTGAGAATTGTTTAGTGCAGCAGCTCTTTAGTTTATTTTACAGCAGTAGATTCTTTTAGTCTCTTATTTTTTCATTAAACTGTTCAGGAAGATGAATCACCCTAGTGTGATCTTTGTTTACGTAGATGGACAATATTGACCGTTCAGACTCCCAAGTTTTATTTTGAAAAGTCAGCATTGACCTCAAAAAAAGCTCAAGATACTGCTCTCAGTATTCATAAAATAGGCTACATTTGTCTAATATCTATGAATTAGTAGTCTGACCTATCATGTTGTCCTGTCTTAAGGCATGTCTGTCCCTCCCTGTTCATATCCAGGCCAAAAAAAGAAAGAAAACCACTAAAACTCCTGCATGAATGTTTTGTAAAGATACTCTAAAACTGTGATATTATTTTCCTTTGTCTGTCTTGTCCTTTTTGCTTGCTGTTTTCTTCTTCAGTGAAGACATGGAAACCTGTTTTAATCCCTTGAAGCTGGAGATTTGAGAGTGTGACAGAAGGGGAAAATGGTCGCAGCCGTTTTGCAGTTTCTGTATGAGGACGTGAAGACGACTAAGCCAATAACACTTTCTGTGTGTTTTTTTCCCCTAATTTTTCCAGCTTTTCATTGTTCTTGGAAAGTTTTGTGCCCCCTGTTGCAAATTCCCTGAGACATTTTGGGAGTCTGCCGGTCTTAGGCCCCGTCTCCCTCCAGTTGGCACAGATAAAGACTCAGTTGGCACTGCACCAGCTGAATGCAATTGCTGGCACAAGCGTCACTCCGTCTGCAATTGCAACACCTGCTTTGACCTTGCTCAACTTGCTTAAGGTCACCATGTCGCATCCATTGTATAATCCCCGTGGAGGGTTGTTCCCCAGCGCTCAGAGACCCGTTGTGCCCGGCCAGTATGGTCTTGGATCACAGCCTCGAATGGAGCTGGGGGCAGCCCGTCTTGGCCCAGGTTCAATGTCTGGTTCTCGTGGGGGATTGGTCAACCAGCCCTTCTCACTAGGACAACGGCAGCCACAGATTTCCCCAGATCTTGAAGCCGCCATAGACCAGAACCTTCGGGGAGCCCGCGAGGAAGTGCGCCTTCTCACTCAAATGCTCCAGCAACCCAAAAAAATAGATCCCCGCATGAGAAAGGACACAAGGGATGATGTGCTTTCCTCCGGAGGGAACATCTTTTCAGGGTCTTCGAGATCTGATGAGGTGGACTGGTCCGTATACCAAGGCCCCAGCAAGCTCTTCGGATCGTCAAGCTTGGATCGTCCTTCCAGTTCCTCACAGCTGTTCCAGTCTCCGGGTTTTGGCGGAGGATCTAGCGGTTTGGACAGCCAACCTCCACCAGAACAGCGGCCTTCACGTTACACCTCTGAAAGTGCCAGCAGCATCCTAGCAAGCTTTGGACTCTCCAATGAGGACCTAGAGCTTCTAAGTCACTATCCAGATGATCAGCTGACTCCTGACAACCTACCGTTTATTTTGCGGGACATCCGTATGCGTAAAGTGAAAAGAGACGTTGATGCGAGATCTCAAGTCATTGACTATGGACATTCTAGTAAATTTGGCTACCCCGAGGAGAGCGCGGATGGCTATGCAAGTGAACAACACCTGCCTAAAGAGTCACCAAAGTATGTGAGTGAGGTCTCTAAACCACCCTTCAGTGGCATGGACATCACAAAGCATCCTCAGCCGTGCCAGCCAGCTCCAGTCCCTGTTCCAAAGCTTCAGAAACCTCCAACAGTAGATCCAAGACTCGTGAAGACGATCCCAGTGAGACCATCTGCATCCCAGACTGTTCTGCCACCCCCCAGTCGACCCCCTGCGCAGATGCCGCCTCAACTTGGTCTTCTTCCAATGATGGCCATGGACAATATCTCCGGAGGTCCGAATGCCAACTGGATCCCGTTCCTTTCGCCTCCAATCAACGTGCCCGCCACCAAGAGGCTTCCGACTCCTACCATGATGAATGATTACTCAGCAGCTACTCCAAGAATCTTTCCTCATACATGCTCTCTATGTAACATTGAATGTGTCCAGATTAAGGTGAGTATCTTCTTACCCAGTAGTGCCTCATTTGAAAGATGTTTGCATTATTTTGCATTAATCGGTGTATGTAAAGGGTCCCGATTGCTGTTTAATTCATTTCGATGTGTTGGTGAACTTTGAGCTAAAACTGTACTAAATTTAAATCTGAAATAAAATATCAGAAACCTATAATGAAATTTTAATGTTTGTTAACTTCAGTTGCTCAATAATTGTGCAGTTCATTGTGGGTAAAAAAAAAAAAAAAAGCCAATAAGCTGATGTAAATAGAGTAGATAATACAGCTGGTAAACCATTGCTGAAAAAAAAATTGCATCTTGTCTACTCCAAGCCATTGCCAGCTTCAGAAGAAAATTAATCGGTCCGTTTTCTGGGAACCTGGGGAAGCCTGATGAAAAACCATTTTGCTGAGACCTAGTTTAAGACCTTGGACTGGCTGAAAAAAAACATTGTGAAGGCAGACCTGATGACTTTCCACAGTGCTGAAGACAAATGGCAGATGGTGATCTCCATCTCCGTAATACCTGAAGAACACACTTTGGACCTTTTTTTTTTTTTCATGTTGAAGTTTTGTCGTGACAATCATGGACATTTTTTTAATGCACTAATGAGACTATAGTGGGTTAAACAAGCTTTGTCTTACTTTTTGACCTTTGGTATTTCATGTTTTTTTTTTTTTTTTTTAAGATCTATTTACAGATCTTGGTCATCTGTTACACCAATTTTTTTATAATCAATTGCACTGTTTAAAACACTTAATAATTAAAGCATTATTTTAAAAGCAAAGACATTGTTAAAGTATTTTGTTTTGTTTTGTTCACAGGACTGGCTTGAACATCAAAACACAAATCTTCACATTGAGAGTTGTAGGCGTCTTAGGAAACAGTGAGTGTTTTATGATTTGCTCCTATTGCTCATTTTCTCCTGTACCTAAGAATTCCTTAGGAGAATTTAACTAATTTAGGCTAACTTAACGAAAAGCCTTGTATTTATTTTATTATAGATACCCTGACTGGAATGTTGAGTCTGTCTCAGTTTCAAGGTAAATCCCTACCAAAATCAATCTTGAGCATTTAGGTCTAAAATAATATATATATATATATATATATATATATATATATATATATATATATATATATATAATGTATCTTATACTTTAAGACAATTGTCCATTTAAATGGCATTTAAATTCACTTAAAAATGTCAATCATCCACAGACCTGAGCCCAAATCAGAACACAGCAGCTCAAAGCGGCACACCCGATCACACTCATACTCCAGATCCCCTAGCCCGAAGCGGCACCATGACTCTTCAAGCCGTCGTAAACGATCCCGTTCACGCTCCCGATCCCGAAGCCCTAGGAGGTACCGGCGTAGCAGAAGTCACAGCCGGTCCCCCCATAGGAAGTCTCGAGGAAGTCCTTACAGACGAAGGTCCCGTAGTCCTCCATCTCAACGATCAAGGTCTCCAGTTTACAGTAGGCGCTCTCCTGCACGCCGTTCGAGTCCCCGCCGGAGCAGCCCGTCCCGGCAGCAGAGATCCAGCAGTAGTGAACGACTGGCCATGAAACTCATGTCATCAGGTAAGATCATTTATTACAATGCTCTTGCAATGCAATGTATCATTTATTTTGCTTTCAAATCACTTGGTGTACTACTACATGAAGTTCTTTTCTTCCCCACAGCTGAGCTTTCCTCAATTACAGACAGTAATACTTTGAAGGCTGTGGTGAAGTCCTTGGCACCAGCCCTGCTGGCTGAGCTAGCAAAAAAGAAGAGTGTTTCCTCTACTTCCTCACCAAAGGGAAGCAGCAGTAGCTGGAAACGGCCTTCACCACCTAAGAGAACTGAATACTCCAAGTCAAGCAGAACCTCTGTAACAAAGACCCCCAGCACTCCAAAGGTACATCTTCATACAGCAGTTACATGCAGTTGTAAATGTGCTTGTTCCTTCATTACTTTGGCTTCAAGGTCATTATATTGTTGTATTTGCTGCAGGGTCATTAGAAAACACTTTTGAAAAAAAAGATAAGAGTATCTGTGCTAAAAATATGAAATCTAATTGCTATCTTTGTTTTTGCTTGATATGAAGCCTAAAGCCAGGGATGCCCCGGGCACATCATGTTTGCTGAGGCTCATTGGACTTCCTCATGGCACTACCAACAAAGAACTGTCTGATGCCATTGAACCTTTTGGCAAGATTTACACTGCCATCCTCCTGAAGGCGATTCGAGAGGTAAACACTGCAATATTGTGAATTAATATAACAATTTAACATAACTTTTCTATTTTAATTTATTCTAAAATGTAATTTATTCCTATAATGGCAAGATGAATTCTCAGCGTTAGGCTTGCTGCGATAGTCGGCCGCGAACCGATTAAATAACTTGCCCAGCCCAGCCCTCCACCGTTGTTTTGATTTTTTTTTTAATAGTAATAAAATAATTTAGTTCCGTTAGAGAACAGACACTACAATTAAAAACTGAACGTGCCTGCTTAATTTAGCGTGAGTCGCAGCCACTGATCTATATAGACTGACTGGATAGCTCATGACTAGGGCTGTAGCGATACACTAATCTCACGATACGATACACGATATTCAGCTCACGATACGATATATATCACGATATTCAGCCAACGATCGATACGATTCGATATAATTCGATACACTTACATCATTTTCTGAAAGATTTAAAGGGGACAGAGTGATTTTGGTGACATCGTGAGTGTTCCATTTACTTGGATTGAATTATTTGAACTGAAAACTAAAAACTTGATTTACACAATATATGTCTCTGACTGGACAAGTTTAAGTTATTCATTCAAGAGCTGTGAGTGCCTTTTGTTGTTTGATTCGCATTAATGGCTCAATCGTCAGCAGGTTTATTAGACGCTGCCCCTTTAAAACCGAGTGCAGATCTAATAGGTGACTGATGCACCATCATTTTCTCCTAACTATTTACGTCCATTTAAGACATAAACTGTTTAAGTGAATAAACTGTGTTTCAGTGAATCTCAGAGCTGGTCATTTTTATATTATTATGTATATTTGATAGTTTAGATGCGCACATGATGAAGCCCAAAGTTAAGTAGCCTATACTTTTCTTGTCTCGTTGCAGTCCATTTCAGAGCGCGCGTCGCTTTGTGAACAGCTCTTGCGCAGATGTTTGTGCTTTTAATAGCTCTTTTAATGATTAAACGCGTCCGCAATTTAGCAACAGTAGAGACTGCAGTTTACAACAATCACCGATCGTGCTGATTCTGATGGTACGTTTGGGTTTTAGGAAGAAATGACAGCGCATCGCTGTGAAGGGAAGGAAGTTGCTCTAGACATAATGCAGTTAGTTTGGTTTCATCTAAAATATCTTCTTTTTATAATCTCTGAAAGCCGAAATCTAAAATAAAATTAGAATATTATCCCAGATCTAAAGTGTAACCACGTTTGAATGTTTAGTTCTGTCCTCATTGTCACTCATTAAGCAGGGCTGTCGTGTTGTGCGCGCTGTGGCTCCGCGTGAGAGATCGCTCTCTCTCTCTCTTCTGGACTGCGAATAGCAAAATTGCATCACAGACAAATGGTTTAATTTTATTATATATAGAACTGGCTGGCGAGATAAACATGTTCAAGATTACGTCTTTATATCAATAATAAATAGTAGGCCTACGTGTATTTTCTATTTTCTCCAGTACCGACAGCAGAACCGAAAACGTCCGAGCTTTAAAGCGAATGGGGGTAAACACGGGGGATATGAATGGGACTTATGTATCGATACTCGCGGCTTAAAAATCGATACTTTCTTGGGGAAAAAAATATCGATTTATATCGCAGAATCGATCAAATTGCTCAGCCTTACTCATGACGTAATAAACAGCGAAGCCACCGCGCCACCATATTGGTATTCCCTAGTGAGCTCACACGTTCTATTGAATCAATAGGAAATTGTATGATTTGACTGAGAAAACATTGCCTAAGGAGACACCGTTTTAAAATCTAAAGTCTCCCTGTACATTCTTACCACTCAAACACCCTAAGCATTTAAATGGATATTTGTTTAAAGTCGAAAATTTTTCCTGCTAATTAAAAATTGCTTTACATTAAGATGTAGCTAAACCTACTGTACAACAGTAGGCAAATATAATTATTTCAGTCAATTTCTTCAAGCTAAACCGAACTTTTATTTTGACGGGTTGCCGTGAAGACCTTTGAGTTTCTGTGTGTGTTATGATATGACGATAGTTTTTCTCAAATGAAGAGGTAAAATGCTCATGAAGTGACTCTCAGATCGGCTCTGGAGAGGAAGTTCACCGTGTCCTCATATCGTGAGGCAGCAGAGACTGAAAAATGCGCGAGCGTCACGCGTGCTTCTGTGTGTGTTTGTGTGTGTGTGTGGTAAATTAAACCGCGCGTCTGCGCCATTCATTCCCACAGAGACAAGCAGAACATGCAGGGTTAATAGCCAAGTTTTTTGCGGTTTAATATTCACAGACACTAGTATAATACATCGTGGTATAGGCTACATTGACTAAAGTGCTCCTAGTAAAAAAGTTAGTCTGGAGCCTCGATCGTGCTTGGATAAACACTGAAGCGATTGAAAGCAGCTATTAGTTGGTACCGAGAATATAAGTTACCCGGTACTGCAGAAATGCTGGTATCGTACCATTTTCAAAATTTCAGTACCGACTTGGTAACTTACCTTAGTAACATTACCGGTTCTTTTGACAACACTAGTGGAAGAATTAAGTTACTCTTGCCTCGGAGAAAACAACACAGGAATAGCAACAATTGTACATATAAATTACTACTTATAGGGCTTGAATTACAACCTGTGGGCAGTTTTTCTACATCCTTTTGTGAACGTCGTTTTACACTTGTATGCTGCACAGCGGGTCATCTTAAAAGTACCGTCGAAGCTACCAAAATCTGTATAATGGCCGTTGGAGCCCTCTGCTGGTAGGGAATCGTAAGATGGCCGCTCGAACACTTCCGGTGGCTTCACTGCCTGATGGCAGTTTAGAACGTCATGAGCTATCCAGTCATTCTATATAGATCAGTGGTCGCAGCACAGATCAGCAGCAGGAGTCAGATTTCACTTGACGAGAGTGAAGCAAGACTGCAAGCTTACTGACAACACGATGGTGGAAGATTTGGTTTCAAAGCAAAATGTAAAAGCACCTATTTGGCAATATTTTGGATTTAAACCCAATGCTAATTGGGAACCTGCAAACATTGAGGCAATCTGTAAACTTTCCCTGATGAAGGTGGCAACTTCCAGTGGAAACACTTATAATTTACACACACACCTTCAATCGTACCACAGGAATGAGTCTGCCATGCTTAATCCTTTTGATGTTAACGCCATCTTATTCATTTTGTTAATAAAAGCTCTATGTTTAATATAAGCGAGTTTGTCATTATACTGTTTTGTTGTTGTGTTTTTCATTAAGAGTAATGTATGGGAAATGTAGTGAAAGCAAACGTTTGTTATTCTTCTCTTTAGGCCTCTGTGTGTATGGAGAGAGAGGAGGATGCCAAAGCTTTGCTCAACTTTAAGAACCTGACAATTCGTGGTCAGGTCATTAAGATCTGCATGGAGAAGGTATGTTTGACTCTGTCAAGTCTACTTAGAGATGTGAACTATACCAAGCCCTGGCATTAAATCTGACCTGTGCACTTTTGTAGGATGCAAGAGATGATGATGATAGGCGAAAACTTGTTAAGAAGTAAGTTCTCATGCATGCAGTGGTTTTGCAGTGCATCTAAAAATAAAATAATTATTTTTTAAAGAGATATATATATATATATGCCTGTTTTGAACATTTTACAAATGGTTCTGTGAATGTATATGTGACTTATTATAGAAAAGAGGTGACTATGAGACAACCAACTCAGTCAGCGAAAGTAAAGGGTTCAAATCCAGTGAAGGGTTCAAATCCAGTGAAGGGTTCAAATCCAGTGAAGGGTTCAAATCCAGTGAAGGGTGCAAATCCAGTGAAGGGTGCAAATCCAGTGAAGGCATCTCAGCCAGCTAAAGCAAAAGAGTTTCCAGGTTTCAAGACACCTCAAGTAACCAAGGGAAAACCGAACGACCCCAAAAAGATGGTACAGACAGCTAAAGTTAAACCCACTGTTAAGGGTTCAGGTAAGTTACTGCATCTTCCTTTGTAGTTGTTTCTGTGGTCATGTTGGACAATCTGTATAACATTTGTTTGTGTAATTTGGCAGAGACCGCAGTTGCCAAGAAGTTTTTAAAGAAGGTATGTTATTTGGTGTTCTCCCTCTAAACTGCATATACGCATACCTATAATATATATATATATATATGTATATACACACACACACATATATATATATATTTTTTACAAATAATAGCTTCTTCCACCTTCTTTCTTTGACTACAGGAAGTACCCTGGAGGAAAAATGTAGTCGAGATTACGAATCTTCCAGAGGAAGGGGTTACTGAGGATGACCTTACCAATCTTGCTAAACCATATGGGTTCATTGCAACTCCTCTTATATCAATCACTCAAAAGAAGGTAATAACATTAAAGGTGCTGTATGTAATTTTTTTCACTGTAGTAAAGCATAAAAAAACAATAATATGTTTGCAGAGATTTTGGAAACATGCTAAGTTAAAATACGTGTTTAAAAAAAATGCTACAGCCAGTTACTTTGCTTTTGAAATGTGCGTCACTAGTTGACATTTGGTGGAAAACGCAGCATATTGCAGCCATGGAAGCCTGCAAACAAACTAGATCAGAAATCTAAAATTTGGTAGCCTTGGTATCCATCTAAAAAAAACTTAAATTGGCAAATTTTTTCCATGATAGTTAAACAATGATTTTCTGCTAAAGTTAGCTGATGTATCCATGCTACTAGAAGGGATGGATATGAGCTGGTTTATAATTTGCGAACAATAAAAACATTCCTAACGTATACATTAGCTGATCAACTTAGTGTAAGGCTCATCGTCAATTGCGCTAACTGTGCGTTCACACCGCTGCCAAAATTCGTGGACGCTCTGATGCTCTGACGTAGATCGAATGCTTGTTCTTTTTTAAAACTTCATTTAAAGGGGCCGCAAAGCAAACAGGGATGTCGATTGTTGTTTTTGCAGAAAATTGATAGATGGAAAGAACTTAACAATTATAGTGACATGTTTGCTAACGAAATAAACCAATTAAAAGCCATGTGTGTGGTGTGACTTTTGTGTTCATGGTTAAGTTATATTCTAATTTACATTCCCGCAGAAAAAAAGTGTATTAGTGCTAAAATCTTGCCTTTAAATAGTGTTGCGCGCCTTCTTATCAAATTCAAATGATCAACCTCTCCTCTATTTTGCTTGGGAACTAACGTGGTCGAAACCAAAGTTTACAGACTGCGTTCTCTGGAATCCTCTCAAACGGAGCACTTCTACATTCAGATTCGTTGCCACTGAACCGTGTCATAGCTCATTACCATAAAGTTGACCAGATTTCAACTCTCCTCGCCGCTCTCACCATCCAAGACGCGCCGCGCCACCCTCGCCGCTGGGCTCTCATTGAAAATGAATGACTTCCGGCCACTTTGACGCTCTCGCCGGCGGCGGTATGAACGCACAGTGATTCCTATTTCCTGTCTTTGTTGAATGACATACTGCAAAAATTACATAAATCTTTGATTTAAAAAATGGATGGTGTCTTTATTATATTGTTATTAGTATTTATTAATTATATTGTTTTATATCATATTGTATTATGTATTTTAACAGTATTTCAATGTTTTTTTAGGCCTACCTGCAGATGGCCAACACAGAGGCAGTTGAAGCAATGGTGAAGGCCTTCTCTGAGAACCCAGCTAAAGTGAAAGAGAAAGAGATAACCGTAAAGATGATGGTGCAACCTATTGACCTGAATTACACTGTGAGTGTGCACTCCATCTCTGTCTGAAATTATAAAGAGGAAAAAATATTTTATAAATGTCCTAGAAACATAGAAATCGTTGGTTCTTACCCCAGTTTTATTAAAGCAACTGTTTGTAGTTTTGTGTATTTTTGCACCTTTAGAGCCCCCTATTATTGGCCACATTGCACATGATATACATTTGACAGTGTCGAGCTCTACATTTAAAAAAAAACATGGCTGGCTCTCCAGAGGTTGGGTATTACATCGCCTCTACTAATTGCGTTTAGAGGTAAAGGTGTTTCTTGTTGATGCAGAGTCCAATCTTGCGCAGTACCTGGACAACCCCTGGTGGTTAGTGCAGTTGTCATACCTTGTAGACATTTTCGACAGGTAGAATTTGTTGAACGCATCGATGGAGGGGAGAGATGCCAACATCTTTCTTCCTTCAGACAAAAAGTCAGTGATGAAGGACTGAAATAACAATTTCAAACAATACTTTGTTTGGGTCAGAAATCCCTTCTGTTGACCAGGAAAAGATCTTTCGGTAGAGATAGAGGAGCAGTCAGTCGATTTAAAGAGCGACACCAAATTGCGACACCTCTATAGCTCTTGCTCTCTGCCTTTGTTGTGATTGAGTGTGATGACTGAATATCCTCAGTTGTCTGACTACGACGTAAAATTACTTTAATTCGCCTCAACTCATCTGTGCGAAACCGGGTTTTCAGAATTGACTGCCTTGTAAACCAAGTACCAAAATCGGCTCCACGTTGAGGATGACATCAGGCTTGCGCTGTCCAACATTGAACCATGAATTGTGAAATTGCCACATAAAAGGAGAGGCTTTTGGGGGGCTTTAGTTCCAAAAGTTTGAGAACCTCTGGTGTAGAGTATTACAGAGGTTTCAACTCTGGCCCTCGAGGTCCACTTTCCTCCAGAGTTTTGCCTTAACCTTGATCGAACACACCAGCCTGTAACTTTCTAGTAAGTCTGAAGACCTTGAATAGCTTGTTCAGGTGTGTTTGATTAGAGTTGGAGCTAAACTCTGCAGGAATTTGGACCACGGGGACCAGAGTTGAGAACCCCTGGAATATCACAAGCTAGCAGAGATGGGGTTGGAAGGTTGCAAAGTTTCAAAGCTTACTTGCCATGAGTTGTATTTATTTGCATGCTGTCCTGAGACAGGACTGTAAGAAGACTTTTGACATCCCAGACAAACTACAAAACTCTGAGCTAGGGATTCCATTGATAAGATTATAGCCTACGTTGCTGTCTTTCATAAATGACACTGGCAGGTAGGTTTTTCTCTCCTGAAACGGATAGCTACCGTCAAGACCAAACAGTTTGCAACGTCATGGTCACTTTTTTTTATTTGTAGATTCCTCTCCACATTCTCTTTGGTCTCTTGGCCTCTTTCATGATGTCTGTACTAATAATACTCCTTCATTAAAGCTATGTTGGTGTGACATATTATGTGACGTACTGCTGTAAAGCAATCCACTCTTTTCACTGAATTTCGTCCCTATTCATGAATTACTTAGAGTTGTTTTAAACACTGGCAAAATGGGCTCTCTTTGTGAGATGGTCCTCACTGCAGAACATTGAATCCATGGGGCTGATCTAGATCCAACTCCTCCCACCTTACATACCTAAACCTACCCATCTCCGCCCCCTGATCCCTAAACCCACCCTAATCCCACCCCTAATCCTACCCATCTCCACCCCTTGGATCTTGATCCGACTCCTCCCCGTGGATCTCATGAACTGCATTGAGGTGCTACTGCTCTTTGTTGTCTATAAGAGAGAGTGCATTACGTCTCAAGTACATTTATACTCTTGATTAATACTGGTTAGTACTGACCAACTGTTTTATCCTTTTCTTCCCAAAGGAGTCAATTTTCAGAGTGCTCATGGGAATGGAGAAATCACCTGTAAGTAAATGCTGAAGAGATAACACTGACTTAAAATAAAATTAAATAACTTGTATCATGTCTCAGACTTATTCTATAGTGAATGTTTTTTCCCCTTCTGACCGCAGGAAATCATCACATTGCCAGAACGCCTTCTCATTGTTAGTAATGTACCAAAAACACTTGTGGCAATCAAAGAAGTAGAGACCGTAATCAAACGCTATGGTAGCTTCAAGAAGGTTTTGCCTCTAAATGGCAGGGTAAGAAACTCAAATTTAACTTTGATATTTATTAAACATAAATCTTATTTTTACTTGCATAATATCTGCAGATCTATTTCTATTATTAAAAGAAAGTATAAGATCTCAGATGACTGTTGTTATATTGTTTTTCATTTTCTTTCTATCTCAGATGATTTTTGAAATGGAGAATGCTGCTATGGCTAGGGCTATTTTCATCCGCTTCCTTAAGTTTCGTTGTATAGTCCAGAACAATACCCTCAACTTCCAACTGGCCAAACCAATCAAGGTAGTAGCAGGTTTTGTTAGCCATTTGTATGTGTAGCATCACTTGTGTCACAGTGGCAATTAATAACTTAACATGTTATTTATTTAACAGCTGAAAAAGAAGCCAGATGCAAAAGGGTAAGAGGGGAAGAACAAAATATTTAGCTTTTATTTATACAATGATTCTGGAAATTTCAAAATAACTTTCTCCTTTTAGAACGAAGCCTCCTGGTCAATCAGCAGCAACAGGAAGTAAACCTAATACAGTCAAATCTAAAAAGCCAGTGGCTGCGGCAGCAGCTTCTGGTGCATCTACTACATCTACTGTGCGTAGTGAAGAAAAGTTGAAGTTGAAAACTGAAGTTACTGCAGCTCACAAAGACATTGCAGTTGGAATGTCTGTTAATGCAGAAACACCTACTCCTGAGATGAAAGCAAAGATGGATACCCAAGCTGTTACTGAAACTGTCATGGTGACCCCGGAGACTGAATCTGTGAAAAAAGAGCATGAGGCTGGATCCTTAGTTCCCAGTGCAGAACCCGAGTCTATGAACAAGGAGCTTGAAATTGGATCCTCTGTTCCCTCTTCAGAATCTGCCGTTTCAGTTGAGTCTGGGAAAGCAGAGCTTGAAGTTGAATCATCTGTTCCTGCTTCACAATCTGCCGTTTCAGTTGAGTCTGGGAAAGCAGAGCTTGACGTTGAATCATCTGTTCCTGCTTCAGAATCTGCTGTTTCAGTTAAGTCTGGGAAAGCAGAGCTTGACATGGAATCATCTGTTCCTGCTTCAGAATCTGCCGTTTCATTTGAGTCTGAGAAAGCAGAGCTTGAAGTTGAATCATCTGCTCCTGTATCAAAATCTGCTGTTTCAGTTGAATCTGTGAACATGGAGAATGTAGTTGGATCCTCTGTTCCTGCTTCTGAATCTGGGAAAACAGCGCTTGAAATTACATCCTCTGTTCCTGCTTCAGAATCTTTAGTTGAATCTGGGAAAACAAGTCTCGAATTGGCATCCTCAGAGGAATCCACTGTTTTGGTGACGTCTGCAAAAGCAGAGTATGAATTGGCTTCTTCCGTTGTCTTATTTGACACAACTGATCAGACAGTGACTTCACTCACGAACAACAATCAGAATGTCCCACAGGCTGAAGATGCTCCCAATGAATTGGTTCCTACATCTGTGGAAGAAAGCAAAATTGACAATGAAAAGCAAGACGACGACAAGAATATTGAGTCCAAGTCAGAAACGGATATTGTTGCTTCAGCTGTTAGCAGTGAGGAAACGGCAGTAGAGGCCATGGAGACACAGAGTCCAGAAGAATCTACCAAAGGCACTGATGTCAAAGAGAAAGCATGTGGACAACAGGAGCTCAAGATCAACAATGATGGCCAATCGAATGACTTGACAGTAGCACCAACTGAATCTTTAGAGGCGGACATTAACCATGAGTCAAGTAGTCAATCTGAACCTGTAGCCGTTGCATCTGACTCCATTTCAACCTTAGATTCTGCCTCTGATCTGCCCTCCACTTCTGATCAAACTGTCAGTAATTCATCTGTCACAGTTAATTGTGCCTCAAACTTTCCCCAAACAGTGCCTGAGCCCTTACAGATCGACGACGACTCTCTGGACTTTCCTCCGGTTACGCAGGAAATTTTGAAGGCCCTTGAATTAGCTGTCCATCAGTGTCGCTTACAGTCTTCATTAAAACGTGCTGAAGAGGAAGCCAAACAGAAGGCAGAGATGGAGAAAAAAGCTGCAGAAAAGACAACCACAAAAGGTCCATCAAGCTCAAAGAAACCTGCTCAAGCAACGAAGAAAACCATTCAAGCAGAGAATAAAAAACAGGCAGAGAACAAAAAACAGGCAGAGAAAGAGAAAAAGTCTCAGAACTCCGGGTCCAGAAGCAGGCCTGTGGACACCTCATCCCCAGAGAAGGAGTCAGCTTCTAGGCACAGGAACAGGGGTAATTCTGAAGAAGATGGTCCTACCACCAGGCGTGGGGGATCATCCTCCCGAAGAAGTAGGCGGGAATCCAGCCCTCCATCAAAGCGATCAAGGGGGCATGATGTTGATCGCAGGGTGAGAAGGACCATATATATATATATATATATATATATATATATATATATATATATATATTGTTTTTACTTCGATGGTTCTGTTTCTTCAGTTGCGAAATTGCTCTGAAATGTTAATGTTTTGGCTTGATTTGTTGTTTTTGCTTTTTTATAGAGTCATAGCAAAAACTCACAACCCTCAAGGAGTCACTCAAAAACAAGGCCAACCGAAAAGGTAAGCTTCAACATTGAATACGCTTGCGATCTAATAACTGGAAAAATGACGTTGCTGATAAGGAATTTCTGCTTTCCAGGAAACAGATGAAGAAACTTTTCCATTTAACATTGATGAGTTTGTCACCGTTGACGAAGTAGGGGATGATGCAGAGGACACTGTGGCCTCAAATGCAGAGTCTTCAGCCAGGGACGAGAAGATTCAGGATGAACCCGATCCCCATTCTATCGTCTCTCCTATTGCAGAGTCAAGTCAAGCTAATACACCAGAACATACTAATAAGACTATACCTTCTGAGACAGGGGAACCTGGAGTTATTGAATGTATGGTCAAAATGGACACCAAGACTGAAGAAACCACGCCAGTTGCGGAAGTGGTCGCATCTCAAAAGCCAGAAGAGCATGAGTCTCAGGAAGAGAGTGTTGATAAACTGCTGGGAACAGATGGGATGGAAACTGTCGTTGTTAAGAGCGAGACAACAGAGCTTTGTACTGTAGCAGAAAGTGCTTCAGCCAAGATGGATGCCAATGTTGAGACCCTTTCAACCATGAAAGAAAGCACTGACGTTGGGGTCTTGGATGAATTTGAGCCAAGCCAGTCAGTTTCCTCCTCTCCTTCACAAAAGGAAGGCTGCCCACCAACTTCTGCAGAAACTTTAGTGAAATCAGAAGATGACCAACCCAAACAGCCTGAAACATCTGCCCCAGAAATGGACAGTAAAGATGGGGCAACTGTGATCTCTGAACTTCCATCCCATGATGCTTTGGTTACTCTTGATGAGGTCAGTGAGGGTGAGGAAGATTATCTTGATGAATCAAATGAGGATCAGCGTTCAAAGGCTGATGAAGTACCTGAGGGACTTTTAACAGTTGATGAAGTTGGAGAAGATGAAACGGGGGGTGAAGAATACCAGTTGGACAAAGAACTTCAAGGCCTGGTCACGTTGGATGAGGTTGTTGATGAAGAGGAGGAATTTGATTCATTCAACCCTGAGGTCAGATCTTTTTGGCCACCACTTAAATTGTATTCAAACCCATTATTAAGGCTACCTTGGTTTGGTTTGGTTTAGTTCTTTCCTGCATGTTTACATGGCCTTTTTTTTTGTCTTTTCAGACTCTTGTAACCTTGGATGAGGCCAAAGGTGACGATGAGGAGATTGAGGAATTGGCGCAAAGTGAAGCCAAGCCAACCAGTCCCAGAAGCACAACACTAATCATACCAGAGGAGCATGTGAAATCACCAAGCCACGAAGAGGATTCATGTGACCTGGAAGAGCTCCGCAAGATGAATTTTGTAACTGTGGATGAAGTTGGGGAGGAGGAAGACGAACAACCACCTAGTGAAGAGATCAAAGAGGAGAAGCAAGCTAAAAAGAGAGCTACAAGGGCCAAAAAGGGAGCTCGTCAGACCCCAGGTGAGTAAAAGATAGAAAGGAGGTTTTTTTTAAGTCTAAACGGCATGTGGGTTTTGTAATTACTGTTGTCCCCTCTTTACTCTTAGTGAGGCGATCCACAAGGGGTAAAAGAGGGGCGACAAAGAGTTCTGAAGAAGCAGAGGAGCCTGAGATGAGCGTGGAGTGTGAACCAGCGGCAGCTGCTTCTATAAGCGAGAGTCCTCCTGCAGCTCTAGAATCCATGGATCTTAATTTTAAGCCAGAACCGCAAAAGGCTGAAACAGTTCTAGATTCATTGAGTCTGGAGGTCTCTTCAGGATCAGAAGAGGACAGGCCTAGAGCTAAAGATGATGACAATTCTGCGAAGTCAGAAAGCGATATTGTTGGCACACCAGTCCCTAATAAAAAATCCACTATCAAAGGTTTTCAATCTCATAGACAACTACTTTACATCACATATTAATATATTTTAGCTGGGGTTTTTTGTACCATTTCATGTTCTCACTTATACCTTTCCTTCATTTTAATTTGCAGAAGAGTCCAAGCAACGTCGGGAGATTGAGTCGATACAGGAACCCGAGGTTAAAAAGGCCCGCTCTCAATCCCCTGTGATTGAAGACTTCACCTTGCCCCCGTTTAGCCCAGACAACCCCGTTGGTAAGAGATCAACTACAAATGACACTAACATCAGCTCTAAATTATTGGCTTTCTATAACCAAAAAGGCTTTGTTTGATAATGCTGTAAACAATGACTGAATCATATGCTTTATCACATCACCTTCAAGCTGATTTTTCTTTGTTTTTTGTTTTTTGTTATCTGTTTCATAGGGGTTGACTTTGTGGTGCCCAAGACAGGTTTCTTCTGCAGACTCTGCTCTTTGTTCTATGGCAATGAGGAAACTGCTAAGAAAAGTCACTGTAGTAGCCTAAGGCATTACCAGAACATGGAGGTACAAGTTACTATTTAATTTCTGAATGTTAATTGCACCTTATTTACTTGCTGGTATTAAATATTATTTGAAGTGCTGTTAAAGTCCATTCTGAACACTTAAATTTATTTATAGTTACCTTTTATCCTCTTTCTCACCCTCCTCCAGAAATACTACAAGAAGCTCAAGTCTCAGCAGACAACGTCCAGTCAAAGTTCTGCATCTGAATAGCCCCTATCAAGTCTTTTTTTTTTTTCATCAAAGTTAACAGATGGGTCCAATTATTTTGTTGTAAAATTTTATTAATTTTTTTTTCTTGAAATACATTGCCTCATGCTAAATAAACATAATCAGTTAAAAAAGTCTCTATATGTGCTTTATTAGTTTGAAATGTCTATAATATTGTGATGTCTGCATTATGATGACAAATATAAGATTTTCAGAATGATCACTGGAATGCCTGATGATGTCTTAAATGTCTCAAGACCTGTTTCAGTAATATTGAAAAAGAACTGAGACGGGTACCAAGGTCTTCTCTCGTTCCCCTGTGATTTAAGACTTCATCTTGTCCCCGTTTAGCTCAGATTACCCCACTGGTAAAAGAGCTCACATCAGTGTGAGATGTACCATAATCAAGAACATTACCATGCAACCTAGAATGTACGGTTTTTATCAGTATATGATTTGCACGCTTAATTGTTGTATTATTTAGTTGTATTGCATCTTAACTTTTGTTGGCACTACATCTGTGCTGAAAAAACAGTTCATATTTTCATAGGGCTTTAAGGGAAACTCTATTGAACATTTGCCATATAATTATATTGTTTACCTGTCTAACATTTGAGCCATTAGTTTAAGAAAATTCCAGAGAAGAATAAAGGAATTTTGTCCTCTGAAATCTTGTGGCACATTTTTCAGAGAATCAAATGTCAGCATATTTTTGGTTTCAATTTTTCAGAGAATCAAATGTCAGCATATTTTTGGTTTCAGTATAACAGAAACCAAAACCAGTATACCTACGTTCCACTCGGTTTCTTTGCCAGAAGGATTTGGCAATTAAGGGAAATTCCATTTTAACTAGTAAATGTTGATAGTTGTAAATGTCTGTTATATACAGTTTGTGTAGCAACAATTTTCATTCAAACTACTAGTAAATTACACAAAGAAATGGCAAATAACAAATTGAATGAGTATTGTATTTTCTTGTTAAATGTTCTCCAATAATCTTTGTTTTCTTTACAACTTTCAAAAAACAAATTTTCTGCTTTTCTTTTCGGTACTGATTAAATATCCCATGGCACAATATTCATTAGTTAACTGACTTCATTTTCATATAGTAGTGCAGTTATGCCGCCACAAATTTAGGCTGGCCATGTGACAATTATAAACACAATACATTTTATTCCATTCCATTTTATTTAGAGAACAAGAGCAATGGACAGAAATCTACACAAAAAGCCTTCACCTTACATATTTTATTTTTGCACAGAATCACAGCTTATTACACACAAGGAAAGGAACGTTGTAATATAGCCTTTAACGTGTCATTTTGCTTGGCTTCTTCAATGGTTTTCACTTCTATTCCAGATAGGAATGGAAGTCTGCCGTGGCGCGACCCCAGCTGAACATCCAATGAAGTAACTGCTTGTTTGTAAGCATGTTTGAGTGACTTTCAGGCAGACGAAGCAGAATTCTACCCTGCAGCGATTACATATGATATTCTTGCACCCTGTTGTGTCGTGCTCCACAAGATTGCCACAAGTGGGGCAAGCCCGCATGGAGGGACAACTCACATTATTAACTTCAGGTAGTGTTATATTACGACATTTTGCCAGCTTTTCGATGTCGGGATTGGTGCAGCCAGGGTTGTCACAGCGGTCAGATCGAGGGCCTGGACCTTCCCACTCTCTCATACACTGCCAGCAGAACTGATATGTCCAACCCATCTCAGCCGTGCAGATTGTGCAAATGGCACAAAGGTTGGTAATGTCTGCTCTCTCAACAAATGTTTTACAGCCAGGACACTGAAGGTAAATAGATAAAGTTAAAGATCAAGGAATGGAAAAGAAGCATATATTCTAAGTAACATTTTAAAGGGGGACATATCATGAAAATCGGACTTTCTTCATGTTTAAGTGCTATAATCGGGTCACCGGTGCATCTACCAACCCAGAAAACGTGAAAAGTGACAACCCAACTTTGTTTTGGTAAGCCTTTCTCTGCAAACATGTCAAAAAAATAAGTCGATCAGATATCAATGTAACTCCACAACAATAACGCTACTGGTTATTTCTGAGATTTTGGATGAGAGAGATTATTTGCATGTTTTGTTATTGCCGGTGTTGTGCCGAATTTCGACCCCTTGACAAATTATTACCCCCCTCGTTGAAGTCAGTACCTGATTGCCTAATCCTAACCCCACCCCTAATCCTAACCCCTCCCCCACAACTAATCCTTAACCTACCAATACTAGGGGGGGTAATAATTTGGCGGGGGTCGAAATTCGGCACAACACCTGAAGCTCATGGCCCTGTTCTGAACAGGACGGGGAGCAGGAGCTCATTTGCATTTAAAGGGACACACAAAAACAGCGCGTTTTTGTTCACACCCAAAAAGGGGCACATTTCACAAGCTAATAAATGATCTAGGGAGTATTTTGATCTGAAATTTCACAGACAGATTCTGGGGACACCATAGATTTATATTACATCTTGTGAAAAGGGGCATAATATGTCACCATTAATAAAAAAAAAAATTGCATCCTTACATATGAATATACAAAGATGCAATTATTTTTGGATACATGCATCTCAGTGTGCACAGGTAACTCACTGTTTTGTGTTCGCAGTACTCAGCTGCAGCCAGGACAGCCATTGTCTCTTCAAAATGGCTCTGTTCCTCTTGTGTCAGTACAGCCAACCTCCGCACCTCCACATAGGGCCATTCTGCATTGCATCTTTGTACTGTGTCATCTTTAAGTGCAGGGCACAAAAACTTGTGCTGACCCTGAGAATGAAAGGCAGAAATAATTATAGATTACTGTAAGTATGTGCCTGTTAACAAGTACTGATTCTTTATTCTAAATACCTGGTCAAGTAGACTGCGACACCACCCAGTCAGTGACTGTGGAGTGACAGCATGGCCACATGACATCTCAGCACGACGAGTCTCAGGGTCATCATCCCCGGCTGAATATACAAGTTAATTGGTGCTGAGATGGTTTGTGTAAAGCTTTTTGAATATTTTTATACTTAACTACAAACTTAATTGAACTTGAATTCTACTAAGCAATGGATGCACATGCAGTTGCCATAATAACTGCTTAAAATCACAAGGAAATTCAGTACTATTGACAATACAAGCATCTATATGCGAAAACCTTTGGCCATTGCTTGTGCAGGCAGTGTGCTTGGCTTCATTTCAAGAGTGAATCAACTGATTCGTCATTTAATTTTGTATTATTATTTTGATTTACAATGAACAAAATTATAAATGCAACACTTTTGCTTTTGCCCCATTTTCAAGATCTAAGACGTTTTATATGTACACAAAAGGTCTATTTCTCTCAAATATTGTTCACAAATCTGTCTAAAAATTGGTGTTAGTGAGCACTTCTCCTTTGCCAAAATAATCCATCCACCTCACAGGTGTGGCATATCAAGATGCTGATTAGACAGCATGATTATTGCACAGGTGTGCCTTAGGCTGGCCAAAATAAAAGGCCACTCTAAAATGTGCAGTTTTATCACACAGCACAATGCCACAGATGTCGCAAGTTTTGAGGGAGCGTGCAATTGGCATGCTGACTGCAGGAATGTCCACCAGAGCTGTTGCCCGTGAATTGAATGTTCATTTCTCTAGCATAAGCTGTCTCCAAAGGTGTTTCAGAGAATTTGGCAGAACATCCAACCGGCCTCACAACCGAAGACCACCCCATCCAGCATCTTCACCTCTAAGATCGTCTGAGACCAGCCACCCGAACAGCTGCTGCAACAATTGGTTTGCATAACCAAAGAATTTCTGCACAAACTGTCAGAAACCGTCTCAGGGAAGCTCATCTGCATGCTCGTTCTCCTCATCGGGGTCTCGACCTGACTGCAGTTCGTCGACGTAACCGACTTAAGTGGGCAAATGCTCACATTCGATGGCGTCTGGCACTTTGGAGAGGTGTTCTCTTCATGGATGAATCCCGGTTTTCACTGTACAGGGCAGATGGCAGACAGCGTGTATGTCAGTGGTTCTCAACTCCAGTCCTCGGGACCCGCTGCTCTGCACATTTTGTATGTCTCTCTTATCTGACACACTCAGTTCAGATCATAGAGTCTCTCCTAACGAGCTGATGATCTGAATCAGGTGTGTTAAATAAGGAGACATACAAAATGTGCAGAGCAGTGGGTCCCGAGGACTGGAGTTGAGAACCACTGGTGTATGGCGTTGTGTGGGTGAGCGGTTTGCTGATGTCAAGGTTTTGGATCGAGTGGCCCATGGTGGTGGTGGGATTATGGTATGGGCAGGCGTATGTTATGGACAACGAACACAGGTGCATTTAATTGATGGCATTTTGAATGCACAGAGATACTGTGACGAGATCCTGAGGCCCATTGATGTGCCATTCATCCACGACCATCACCTCATGTTGCAACATGATAATGCACGGCCCCATGTTGGAAGGATCTGTACACAATTTCTGGAAGCTGAAAAAATCCCAGTTCTTGCATGGCCAGCATACTCACCAGACAAGTCACCCACTGAGCATGTTTGGGATGCGAATACGACAGCGTGTTCCAGGTCCTGCCAATATCCAGCAACTTCACACAGCCATTGAAGAGGAGTGGTGCAACATTCCACAGGCCACAATCAACAACCTGATCAACTCTATGCGAAGGAGATGTGTTGCACTGCGTGAGGCAAATGGTGGTCACACCAGATACTGACTCATTTTCGGACACCCGAAAATGTATAGCACCTTATATAGTTCAGTATATGAACAAAATACATGTTTTTAAGATGATGACTGGACACCACTACCTTATTAAACATGCAACTATGAGGTCATGATGTGACAAAGATATAGTAGCCTATGCTACTACTGTCGGAAACTTTTCACGTGGAATACACTTTCTATTTTAAAAGCAGCATAAAGACTACATTGCTCAGTATTCAGTAAGTACACTGAAAATAATGACTTTGTGGTATGGTAAAATCTATTACATTAATTCATGTAATGTATACATTGTAAAATCAAGATTAAGTTGGAACTATAATTTCTTAAGTAAAATTTACACAATGTATTCATGTAATAACTTAACTGAGAAGAAAGAGTAAATTTTAATATATATTTACAAATACTATTTAATGCTTTATATTCGCACCACATTCACCTAAAAATACTAAGTAATTTTTAATCTGAAAAGCAAAGTGCGTTTGAATCCGCGCGGGTTTTTTTTTTTTTTTTTTTTACAACAAGATCCCGCTTGTTCAGTTGTGGCAGAGACGGTTGGTTTGAGGTGTCGCTTTTACATGGCTGACTTATTTTCGGTAAGTTTTGACTTTTCTACTCTAGATTTTATGATAACAACTATGTGTTCATTTTGATGGTTTGATTATTGCATAGACGTTACGGTTCAAATTTAACTGAACGTGAGTTTGGTAGTCTCTGGTTTGAATCACATAACGTTAGCTAAAGCGCCGCCATTATCCACTTCTATAAAGTTGATACTGGTGGTTAGTCAAAAATAGAGGGGATTAAATGTAGTTAGAAGCATTTTTGGAGAAAAAGTCACCCAGTCTGGTTAACTTCTGAGTAATTTAATGTTAGCTGGCCGTGATTAAGCTCAAACTGTCATGTTACGTTCTGTAAGAAAATCGAGGTAACGTTAAAGTTAACGGCTGGTTGCCTGTGTGTGTGTGTGTGTCCTCTAGTCTAGGTAATGTTAGCCTTATTTAAAAGCGTCTAACGTTAGTCATTTTTATATTCACTGAAAATTTCGCAGCAAGTAATTTATCAAAGCTAAGTTAGTCTGCACCAAAGAAGGACAGTTTGGAAAAATGCAGTATCAGCAGGTGAACTTGGATACCAATTAAACATTGATGTGTAGCAGCAAGTGCCTGTATGATGTCAGCCATTTTATTTTAGTGAGCTAACGGTATGAAGGTCCGGTCACATTTTTAATTAAAATAAAATGTAATGTTTTTAAAACCTAACTTTAGACGGCTAAAGTGATGTTTGGGGCTAACGGCAAGCCCCTCCGCCTCGTTGCCATGCCAATTGTCAGATCCAAACTCGTCACAAACTCAATGCTGTATTAAAAGGCATTAAAACACAATGTAAATGAAAACTCAATGCAACAATTTGTTTCTCTCAACAGGTAACAGAACAGTACAGCAGTTGTGAGTTGTGATATCAGTGACTGGTCTGACGCAGCAACATTAGTTTCATACAGGCAAGTAGAAATCTTTGTAACAATACTATTGCTGCTATTATTTTGCCCTATTGTGCAATGTAATAAGAATTGTAAATACATGTGGCATTAACTTTTAGAGTATTATTTTAACATCACAAATTGTGTCTGTTCTTTTACAGGGTGACCTTGTTCTCAGGAGAAACCAATACAGTGGACAACAGGCTAGTTGCACGTGGCCGCCATGTTGGATTTTTGATCAGCGAGTGTGCGGTTAGACATTTCCGGTTTCGCTTTACGCCCGGTGCAGGGAGCCGGAGAAAGCCAAAAATGATCTCCAGAGCTGCCAACTCTCACGCTTTCGCCGTGTGACACACGGTTTTGCCTGTTTTCACACGCCACACATCCATTTTCTCACGCAGAGAAAAATCGTGGACAAAGAGGACACTGACACCGACAGACAAGACAGAGAAGGTTACTTTTGATATGGAAAAAATTCTCAGCTGTCAGATTCTGTCAATATTTTTGCGAGATTCACACAATAAATAACGTTTTGGCGCTTTTAAATGCGACAGATCGCTGTAGCACCTCCAAACGGCACGTGATAGCCTACAACTTTTTTTTGTGTCGTTGTCACAACACCCCCCCCCCGTCAACAAATCTCACTCCAAACAAAACTCAAAAGTTTGCAGCTTTGTATTTCTTATAGTTGTTTATAGAATCAATTATATTACTTAAAATACTACTAAGATATATATATTACTATCACACGAGCAAATGGCAATTAAATGCACGGATGCAAAGTCAGATTAATGAATGAAATACAACTGTTCACGAACAGAAGATTGTCTTGGACTCATGCTGCATATGCATTGAGAATTATACCTTCTGTAAATATAGTTACAATTACGATTAGAGTACTCAGACTGTCCTTGTTCATTTAAATGTTGGGATGCTCTTCGCACACATTTGTCCAGAGATCATACACAAACTGAACAGTCAGGACAAGTTGTGTCATTTTTATTGTGTATTTTATTGTGTCATTTTATTTATGTCAGTTATTGTAAATTATCAGAGAGGTTACTGAATGTACCTTAACTACTTGTCAGTTGTTGTGAAGATTTCTGATTTAATGGTTTATTGTGAATCTTGTCATAATAAACTGTTCAACTTTGTTGTATTTAATTGTGATTTGTAATAAAAGTATTTGATGCAGAGACAATTATTACATTTATTTGGTAACACTTAAAAAAAGCAACATTTACATAATAATAGTGAGTAATATAAATTCATTAAACTAAGTAATTCAAAATGTGAAATGTACAGACATTATAAAATCTACTTAATTACTTAATAACAGTAAATATTACAGATTTATAAAATTTACTTGATATTTTCACAACAGTGATGTTCCTTTTAAAATTAAATTTACTTAATTACTTTTAATAAATACAACCTGCTAAGTTAAATATAATTAAGTAACATTTACTTAATGTCTTCACAAATGTTACATTTAGAGTTAAGTAAATTTTACTTGATACTGGCAAGTAAGATGTACTTAATATCACAGCAGTAAAATTTACTTAGAAAAACTGAGTGCAAATTGTTACAATGATTTTATCAAGTAAATCCTACAAGTTGTTTTTATCAGTGTAGTAGCATCTAGATTATGTTGCAGAAGCAGCTGTTATGCTATTATTAGCTGTTATGCAAGAGAAGCAGCTGTTATGCTATTTAATACTAGTTTTATGGATTGAAATTGTCCAGTAGGCCTACTGTAGGCCTATACAAAAAAAAAAAAAAACTCTGAAAAGCGAGCCTTGTGCAACATGAAGAATAATTCTGAGTAATTTACAATTGGTTTGATACCTTGAGGCCAAATAGTGTTGTAGTTTAATGGATTTACAGTAGCCCTATTGCATACATTTAACGTTCCAAAATTATTATAAAACATGTGAAATGCTAATTCCAAAAACAGAGCCATGTGCAATGAAAGGGATATTTTTCTGAACATTTTACTTTTAGTTTGATATCATAATGTCATGGTTAAATTGATTTATAGGGAGATTTAGTATTTTATTTCATGAAATTAGCCTTGTGCTATATTTGGGTTGGTTTGGGCTGAAAAAAATGAAATTGCGAGTTTAATGGGTATGAAACCGAATGTCTAGCGAATCTAACTTTACAGCCGTTGGGATTATTGAGACATAGCACACTTGTTTTCAGTTTCTCTCTGCCTCCTTAAAATATAAACGAATATAAATACATTTTTATAAACAGTAGTAAATACATACTTATGTCATCCTGGCGCGTTACAAACTTCAGCGTTGTGTCATTGGGATCGTAGCGTTTTTCTTCGTGCTGTTGTTCCGTCATTTTTTGGTCCAACAGTTCAAATCGGTTTAGAAATGAAACTAAGACTAATGTTGACAGTGTTTTGTTCTCTTTCCAGTTTGTCACATGGCTTCTCGACTGATGGGTTGAGATAAGACAGCCTACCTGTAAAGTCTGTGTTTGTTTTTGTTTTTTTGCAAAGAGGCTAATCTATAGTAGGTTAGCCTATTATTTAATAGCTAAGTACAGAACAAATGATTATTAAATCTGAACGACAAAATTAACTTCCTTAGTAGCCTACAGTAGCTAAAATGGAACAGCCCATTGCCATGGATATTTAGGATACGGTTTGCTTATAAGCATCTGAGAATAATAAAATGATGATGTTATTATATTTCCTTTATTAGAAACGCCGATTATTATTGCCTATTTATAGACAGTATAGGAATAGGCTATTTTTCTATCAGGGCGTCAACAAATATCCCTTGCATAAAAACAGAAAGTGAAACTTCCACGTTTTATACGGCGTTTTGCAGTAGCCTAACTTGCTTTAGGTGTTCTCCTAAAATGGGAAAGATTTACCAGATCATGGTGGTTGGAATAAAGGGGGAGAAAAAAACCGTTGATGTTGCGACGTCAGAGGAAGATTTCAACAAAATGACTATTTTGGCATTCAAAAAGAAAGTTGCAGAAAAATTGCCCGGTCAAGCAGGTAAGATCGAATGCTAATATAAAACATAGGCTGTAGCTACTACATTCAACTCTAGTAAAATTTAATAGGCTATGCCTTTCTTAAAAAGTTTGTGAAAGTAGGGCTATTTCCTGGTCACATATAGGCTATAACCGGTGGTGACATCGGCAAAAATATGTTAGACATATTCTTTAGTAAGCTATCATTTTAATAAGAATGTGGATAAAAGAAAATAAGTGAATGTTCTTTTGAACAATTTAAAATCTAGATTATAAAAACAATAATTAAAAAATAGATTAAGCTTAAATGTATCATTTGTTTTTCCCTAAATAAATAATGTTTTTTAAAAATAAAATACAATCATTGCAGTTGCGCCACCTGACTTTAGCAACTAATTTGACATTGACCTGCTTCAACTTGGATGCCTGTATTAGCTTTTGCCTATCAAGTTCGTACATAATTTTTAAATACAACAAATAAGTTTGATAAAATAGCATTTTCCTAGTTTTCCATTGATTGTACTACCTGTCATTGAAAGTGTACCAACCATACTTGAAAGTAGTTCTTTTTTACTAGTACTTGAGAGAGATCTACAAACCTTATTATTCAGAATTTTGACTGACATGTTTAGACAGCTCATTATGAAATGGATGTAATTAAATGTAAAATAGCCTATGTACCATTATGTAAATGTTTAACCTTCTTTATCTTATCAGGGGATGATCCATCGTCCCTGAGACTGCTGTACACAGATAAACAACTTGAGGACAACGATACGTTTCTAGACCACCAAATTAAGGATCGCTCCACCCTCTTCATGGTCTTGCGTTTACCTGGAGGTTGCAGCATGAGAAGAATTCGAGTCTCTGCCGGAATCATCAACTTTTAGGCAGACTCACAGAGACTTTTGTTGATCACTATGTTATTATGAGTGTGGAATCTGTAGGCTATGCTATTGTAAATTAAGTGGATTTGTCTGTCACATATCGGGGAGAATGGGAGAACAATATGAAACAGTCTCAGGTATTTTATCGATGAAAAAAAGTCTCTGACTGACTTGTGATTGCTATTTTTATTTTTTATTCTATGGTCAAATTAATAAACCAACGTTTACTTTCTTCCTATTAAATGATATACTTGTAATAAAATTTGAATGCAACAAACAAACAAAAAAAGTTTTGAATAATTATGTCTGAATTTATTCTGTGTAGGCCCTACTTGATAGTTTCTGTCGTCAACAACAAAATCGAAAGTAAAACTATAACTTATCAGTTGCCTTGCGAAGCTGGAAGTGCTTGTTAATGGTTTGAAGTGTAGCCTAATCGGCAATACACTGTGTTTTGTCCTCTATGAATTTCCTCCTTGTTCCAGAAGAAAAGAAGAGTTTCAATAAGGTAAATTCTGATTATAGTTTCATTCATATTTATGTGGGATAATTAAATTCACAAGTCTTAAGTTTCTTCGAGATGAATAGGCCTACTCGTTATTGAGTAAAGCATATGCATTTAAAATTAATCACGGAATGCGTTTAATCATTTACAGATTAACCAACACACAACAGGTGCAAAACCGGTTTGAATACAGACACGTTAAAAGTCTCCTATGTGCCAGATTAAAATGTCCGCAAACAGCAAGAAGCCCGGTACTCATATTACAGTCCAGAAGCGTTCACATGGATCTTATGACAGGTGGGTTGACTTCTAAAAACCTCACCACATAGCCTTGGAAATCAATATTTAAAG
This sequence comes from Gila robusta, assembly GCA_030770095.1. NCBI lineage: Eukaryota > Metazoa > Chordata > Actinopteri > Cypriniformes > Leuciscidae > Gila > Gila robusta. The sequence goes on along the minus strand of JAVALU010001796.1, from coordinate 516,277 downwards.
TAGCCCACCTATCGAAACATCAAGCCTAAACTTTCCGTTCATTGCGTGATGCGCTTGTTAGGCTACTGTAAATAGATGTGAACCTTAAAACACAATTTTGACGTTCCGTTTTCTTATTTGAGGACACTTTGTATAATACATCTAGAATCCAATGAATTTATGAAGTCTTTACGTGTGTTACTTTTGCATCCAGGAACGAAGTCCAATACAATGGCCTGAAAAATCAAGGCGCTACCTGCTACTTAAATGCAGTATTGCAGTGTCTTTTCATGACCCCAGAATTCAGAGAGGCAGTGGGGAGGTAAAATGAATGAATGAATAAAGTTATTATGATTATTGCATCTACGAATTATACAATTATTTAGGCTACTAATTTCCTACTTTATTCTATTGCTTTTTCTTTCCTTTATAATTTGTAATGTCAATTCAGTTTTAGACATGAATCTCCTAACCCTGGAGATTGTGGTGAGGAAAATCTCTTGCTACAACTTCAGAAGCTGTTTACTAACCTGTCAGAAAATGCAGCCACAACTGAAGGAATAACCAGGAGTCTTGGAATTAGACATGGTAGGTTAATTTTGTAGACATGGTAGGTAAAAATATATACTGTGTATATAATGTAGGCTATATACTTTATATATAGTATACAGTGTGTATATATATATACATACATACATAAAGTTTAAAACATTGTTTTCATAATTATTCTTTTATACCTTCAAGTTTATGAGCAACAAGATGCAGTGGAGTATTATAGGAAGATTTTAAAAGCAGTGGGGACACGTGCCTCGGTATGTCACATATAAACATAAGTCTGTTTCAGTAAGAGGGAAACAATTGACTGTAAAAAGTATCTTTTATCATCATCGATTATTTACGGTGATGCAATTAAGAATCAGCCTATGAGAGCACAGTGCATTTGTTCCAGGTCTTTGAAGGGAAAATGAACAACATAACAAAATGTGGCCAATGTGGCAATGAAACCCCAGAAACCAGCACGTTCATCTCAATGCTGCTGTCTATCGATGCCGGAAATGATAAGTATGATATGGTATGAAGACTATCATATGCAAAGTTATGTTAGCCAAATGTTTGTTGCTGTTGTTCTTGGGAGACAGTAGCTTCCCCCTAAAACGGCATGTTTTATTTTTCTGACCCTATAGGTAAAAAGCCTGAAGACCTTCTTTGAACATTCAAAACTAGAAGAGGATGACTGGATGTATTGTGAAGGATGTGACCACAAAACAGAAACAGAAACTGTGAGTAAATGAAAATGTGAGATTTTTCCACATCCATCACTCATACAGATGATCAAGCCATGATTACTGAACCAATTATAGTGAAGTTTCCAACCTTTGATTAACATATGCTTTTTCATTCTTCCTGTTTTTTTTCTTCTTACTTTTGCTGCAGTGGAGTAAAATAGATGAATATCCTACTGTTCTCACTCTGCATCTGAAGAGGTTTGACTTTGATTACATACAGATGAGATACAAGAAGAATGAATGTCGTCTGGATGTACCTCTAAGTCTACCCAAAGAGGTGTCATCAATCCATCATACCAAAAACAAAAGGTTATTTAAAAGCAGTATAAAATTGTCTTAACATTTTTAACATCTTTCTCTGCAGGATAATTGGCCTATATATGATCTTTATGCCGTTATAAATCATATGGGTGGATACAGTAGTGGACACTACAATACAATCATCAGATCTTTTGAAAATGGGATATGGTACTGTTTTGATGACTACAATGTTACACAGGTACATTTGTTTGTTTGATTAGCATTATATAGCAAATTGATATGACTCAAGACTGTTAATTTTATTCTTAAATATTGTCAATATCTTACAGACTTCAGAAGCATCACTGGAAAAGTAAGTGTTGTTATCTATTGTGAATAATGTAAAAAAAAAAAGTATTTCATAGTAGTTTGTAGTAAAAAAATGTTTTCCTTTTTTTGACAGTTCAAGCCTACCATACATGCTGATGTACAGAAAATGTAAGTTGAGGTAAAATACTCACTCCAACTTTTAAGGGGAAATAAATCTTTAAAATATTTGTTTATTTATTGTTCAAAACAGCAGCGTTGAACCCTGACAGCATCAAAATGGCAACGTTGAACCCTGGCAGCATCAAAACAGCAGCGTTGAACCCTGGCAGCATCAAAACAGCAGCGTTGAACCCTGGCAGCATCAGAACGGCAACGTTGAACCCTGGCAGCATCAAAACAGCAACGTTGAACCCTGGCAGCATCAAAACAGCAGCGTTGAACCCTGGCAGCATCAGAACGGCAATGTTGAACTCTGACAGCATCAAAACAGCAACGTTGAACCCTGACAGCATTCACCAACCTATGAGGATCCTTCTGACTGGGCCTTCCAGAGCTGGGAAAAGTACAGTTGGCAACATCATCCTTGGTGGCAACTACTTTCCTAGCAAAAGTGGATTGGAGACCGTGACGAAAGAGTCCATGGTAAAGACAGTGGAAAATGTCACTGTAGTGGACACTCCAAATCTCTTTTCCCTCGACAAATTGAGTTGGAACGAGGAAATGAAGAAGTGTGTTAAGTTATCCGACCCTGGCCCCAATGTAATTCTCTGGGTAACACCAATATCTAAATTCAGTGAGCAACAACAAGGTCTTTTCCACACCTTCAAAAAAAGACTAGATCCAAGAACCACAAAACATATGATGATTATCTTCACACATGGCAGAGAGCTTAAAAAACTTGGGCAACGCATTGACAGGTTTATTTTGTACTGCAAAAAGCTCTGTAAAGTAGTTCGTTGTTGTCAGAACAGGTACCATGTCATTGACATCACTGATGGTCACAATTACACCTCAGAACTGCTTGAAAAACTCAGCGAGATGGTGACATCAAAGGAAGCTACTGCAATTACACAAAGGCAATTGAAGTGTTTAAGAAGAAGTCGTAAGAAGACAAAAAATTGGTGAATAATGAGAAAAATAAAGTTTGAAATGTGGTGAAACATTGAATGTTCTGAATGTCCTAATGTTATCTGTTTTTTAGCTGCTATTTTGGGTGTTTTTTGTTACTTACATATTGATAAATGATTCAAATTTTCCATGGTGTTTCTTGTACATTGAATTTAAAATATGATATAAAAATGAATACATCCCAGTTAACATAATAAAGCACTTGGTGATGTTAAGTTTGAATTTGAAATTAGCAAATGAAGCAAAAAAAATAAAAGTGATATTTTAACCACATTTTTATTTGTTTCCATTCCTCATTTGTGAGTCACTTTGGATAAAAGCATCTGCTAAGTGAAAAATGTATTAAATATGTAATGAATTTGTAGTATACTGTTTTACTTGTTACGTTCAGAATATATGCTTCCAACAATGGAATTCAATTTGAAATGAACATTAAAACAATATTTTAAAAGAAGCATGAATTGATTCTTTTGAATAATGATCATACATAGTTGCATTTAGAGACATAGAGAATTATAATAAGACATAATAATTATTTTGAATATTTCCTTTAAAAGTTGATTTATTCGATTGATTCAACAGGTGTAATGATCAGAGGAGGTGAGTTCTGCCCTTCTTCGAATTCACCAGGACTGAAATATGGATAGAGCTTTTTAGGAAAAGACTGTCCTGTGAAAGAATATATATGATACCTAGCTTCAACATCATAAAAAGAGACCAGACCCTCTTGAAAATCCACAAAAACTCCCACTTTCACTGGCTTCACTTTCAAGGTGAGAGGGACAGCGGGCCGATCGTTCGCTGCATACTCATCCCTGTTCCTCAGCCATACAGTCCAATATCCATTTTCAGGGTTGAGCCCAATTTCCCCTTTTCTGTCTATGGATTCTTTTGCCACACCTAAATCCCACTCCGTCTTCCCGCTGACTTGAACTTCATAATAAAATTTCCGTGAGGAGAACCCTTTCATTCCTAAGACACACGAGCAATGGTTAAACCGTTTTGGGGTGTCAGGAATCTTCTGTGACTTGCCTGTATTCCAGACCTCTTTCCCATTGTCAGACAACATGAGTTCAGGATAAGCTGTGTCAGGGTCAAGTGTCACATCCACTAATAAAATATATATATAAGGGTTAATATACATTTTTGGCCAAGTCAGTATAATTCATGTTCATTCACATAAAACTTTATATGGTGCTATATATCACAACTCATCAGTATAAAGGATTATCTTTCTTTTTTGATAGTAATTTTTACATTAGGGACAGATTTACTAAGACTTATTTTAGGAGTTCCCATCATGGGATCATTTTATGGATTTAGGTTAAATTCATTTTTAATTTTAATTGTATTAATTAATTAGCTCATAAACAAACTTTATCGCTAGAAAAAATGAAATAAGCCATTAAACAAAGTGTTATGCAAATATTTAAAGCATTAGTTCACCCAAAAATGAAATTCTGTCATTTATTACTCACCGTCATGTCATTCCAAACCCCCCGTAAGACTTTCGTTCATCTTCGAAACACAAATGAAGATATTTTTGATGAAATCTGAGAGATTTCTGTCCCTCCATTGACAGCTACGCAACTACCACTTTGACACTTCAAAAAGTTCATTAAGAGATCGTAAAACTAATCCATATGAATTGAGCGGTTTAGTCCAAATTTTCTGAAGAGACTCGATCGCTTTATATGCTGAAGAGATTTAATTTAGGCTTTTATTCACACATAAACATTGATCAACTCACACATCAGGTGTGATAAACAGAAGTTCAAGCATGTTCGCTTGTGTGAGAACCAATAAGGTTCTTTCTTTTGTTACACAGCACGTTTGAGCTTCCACAAGAACTTTTTGAAGCATCAAAGTGTCAGTTGCGTAGACTATCAATGGAGGGACAGAAAGCTCTCAGATTTCATCAAAACGATCTCCATTTGTGTTCCGAAGTCTTACGGAACGACATGAGGGTGAGAAAATGGTGACAGATTTTTTATTTTTGGGTGAACTATCCCTTTAAGAAATTTCTCCTTATATTTTTGCATCAAGGAAACCAACGCTTCTATATAGAACCCCACTGAACTGATTTTTTTCTGAGAGTGTAGCAACAACTACGTTGCATGATTTATTTAAATACTCTCCTATAAATGTTGTGTTTGAATAAGAAACTCCTACAAATGCATATGCAGTAAGGTCAGCTGCAAAAATAACTGTTCACGCCTTTTCATCGCTAATTTCTCCCTATGTACCTTTAGTACATCCAGACAGTATTTTTTTAACAGCAAAAGAGGGTTCGTGTTGGTGCTAGCTGTTAGTAAATCTGGCCCTAAGAGTTTATTTTTACTGTACTAAAATGTAACTTTTAGTAATCAGATTTTCCATACCTGCATAACGTTGTATACTCCGCAGCTCTCTGCCAACTACAGTGGGAAAAACAGTGGGAAATAACTAAATATGTGTTTCTGTCTGATTAAAGAGTGTATGATGCTGTAAATATGATTGGTTAACTTGGTAATTATTTACCAGTTTCTCTCATTTTCTCATCCAAGACACTCTGAAGCCGTGATATTGTCTCCCTCAGAATACGCCCATGTTCATGTGCGCTGATGCTGATGTTGTTTGAGCGCTTGGTATATATGGCGTTGTGCAGGAGGTTAATAATCTAGAATAGATAGAGGGAAAAAACGCCCTTAAGTCAAGTTTACATGTGGCTTTATTTCTTACCATGGTTTGATGAGAAAGACTGACTTGTGTGAAATCCATAGGATTTGAGAGCTGCTCCAGTTCAGTTTGTCTTCTCTTTAGCTCCTTGATCTCTTCATCTAGCTCTCTGATGAGCTCCTCGCCTCGTCTTTCTGTTTCTTTATGCTTTTCCTCCGTGAGCTCAAGTAGCTTAGCACTGTTTTTCTCAAAGATATCCTTGAAAAACTTGATGTTCTCTTCGATCTCCCTCTCTTTGGCTTGCTGTTGTGAATTTTACAAAGAAAATATTGTTAATTGAAAAATCATCACTACATTGTTAAAGCACAGAATAAAACTAAATGATATTGTGGACACTCAAACAATATAGAAGGAGCACAGAAATAAAATCTGCTTGAGGGCAGAATCAGAACCACTTACTTTGTTAAACCTTGTAGAATGTTTAATTTCTTTAATTTTCCGCAACTTGTCCTGAATTTTCTGCTGCACCGCTATCTTTTTATTCATCAGCAATTTCTGTGAAAATAAAGTAATGTAGGTTGTAGTATATCATCAGTTGGTAATGTTTCTACTGTTGGAAATAATACTGTATATTTTCAGAGTTGCTATTAATGACTGCCGAGTAGTTAGCGTTACCAAACTCTCCTCCTCCAAAGAGACAGTTTTATGATTCTTGTGGTCACTCTCGGTGCAGAATTGACAGATGGCTGTCTGGTCATCTCTACAGTAAAGTTCCAGAGGTCTTTCATGATTCTTGCAAATGTATTCATCAAGATTCTTCACGGGGTTAATTAGTTTGTGTTTCATGAGTTTTTCTGCAGTTTCATGGGGCTCTAAGTGAGTCTTGCAGAAAGAAGTTCCACAGTGTAAGCATGACTTAACAGCAATCCGCATTTTCTTCTTTGGACAACTATCACAGGATACTTCAGGCTTCTCCTGGATCCTTTTTCTTTTGATGTCCTCTGCGATGTCTCTAACCGTTCTGTTTATGTTAAAATCTTGTTTTGAGTCCAATGCATTCCCACACAGTGGGCACTTTGAGCATGTACTTCGGTCTCTGTGGCTTTTGATGCAGACCATACAGAAGTTGTGTCCACAGGAAGTTGTTACAGGGTCAGTGAACACGTCCAGACAAATTGAACATGTGCATTTTTCAGACAAACCGCTGGGGGAAGCCATGACTTTAAAGCTGAAATCATACACAAACACAGATATACACAGTGAATTAATTTAGCAGACAACTAGAAACTTTAAAAACAGATTTAACAAAGATTTGCATGAATATTTCACAAGTTACAAATATTTTGTGAGCTCAAGAATTTCACTGTACACTTCTAAAAATACTTTAAGAACGGAAAAATGCTACAGTAAAAACCTGTTAATTGGTAAAATGTCCTTACCATATAATAAATAATAAAAAAATATTTTACTTAAAAAATTTAGCCTATCTCAAACAGGTTAGTATATTAGCATTACACGATTTAATGACATTTTATAGGAACAGTAAAATATATATTTTATCCTTTTTATGGTAAAACTTAACAGTAGTCCCACCCCCCAGTAAATTTAACAAAACAATGTCATAGTGCATTGATACACATCTCTCACTGGTCAGCGTTTAAGATTGTTTTGGATCGTTAATCTAATTATTTATTAATTGTAATTCATAGTGTTTAATTTGAAATAATCATAAAGTCATCTACCTAGTAATGGCGAGTCTTTTGGGTGTGTGTATCAGTTTTGCCTTAGGACCTATAGCCAATTAGTCAATCCTGATTTTCAGGTTAGTAGCATACACACAAATCAGGAATCAAAAGCTAACTTATGTAGCCTAACATATTGTGACAGTGACACAGATACTAACTATTCACCACAATAAAAATACATATAAAGCTCAACATTCAAGATGTCTTTGTGTAAATCGTTCGAAAGTCCATTAATACATTGTCTTCACAATTCAAAGCAATGCAAATATTTACCTCCATGTAAACCTTTTTCTGTGACAAGTCAAATCAAATTCATCTGTTTTACTTACCCTTCAATTATTGATTCAGTTGCTTATTTATCGTCGAAACAAAGACATCCAATGAAATATATCGAGTTTCAGCGGTTAAATCCAAAGCATATCGTTGGTTAAATCATTCAATCGCCGAACTGAACTGACGTCAATCCTTGCGGCTGCAGCGAATAAAATGGCAGCAATTTGCATGTATTTGCATTTGAGGCGTCTAACTTTACCGTCCAAAATATTGAAAGACGTTATCATGTTTTTTTTTTGTTTGTTTTTTTTTTTTTAGACCTGATATGTTTAATTAATATGGATTTAAAGTTGTAAAGTTACTAATTCAACTTTGGCCAATTTTACAACATGAGGGCTATGGCGTCCAATTGTTGCGCTGCCTGGGAGCCGGTAGATATACTCATAGATATCATAGATATAAACACTAGATGTCGCCTTGGCTACGGCAGTTCATTGGAACGAATGCGTCAATAGAGCCGCCATCTTGAAACAGGGGAACCCCTCATCAGCGTCAATGTAGGAAAAGGTCTAACGGAAATAAAATCACCATAAATCGTCATGAATGCGATTTTCTAGTTGTTTTGGTTCGTTCCAACGGTCAGACATGTATTTATTATAGAGTCCAGAGAAATTAAAAAAAAAATTACAAAATTTCACAATCTTGTGAAATGTAATTCCTTGCTGTCTGGTTTTTAGATTTCGTTAGTGTAAACATCCATACGCAGCACAAAAGTCCGGCATCATCCATGAATTCAGCGTTACCCAGCTACTTCCTATGACAAGACCCCTGTTCCAAGATGGCGGCGGTTTGACGCATGTTTAGAACCCCAAGGCGACATCTAGTGTTTATATCTATGCATAGATATTATCAGCCTTTATCAGGCAGTTTTACGCCCCTGTTGTTCCTGATGCGTCCAGTAGGGGGAGAAGGATATACGGTGAAATAACATACCGGTAATTAAATCGACGCTCGAAACTAACACATTAATAATCGTCCCGTCTATAGATTTTTAGGTATTTGTTCATTTAAATAAACGTTATAGACAGTGGAATTATCTGCACTACGGATTAAAATATCCAGATGTTCAGTTGGGCTTCACTCAGCCTACAGAAGACTATTTGTTTTTGTAAATTTAAAAAATATTAATACACATAGGCTAGTTGGATCCGATGGACAAAGTAATGATATATGACCTACTGTAGAATTAATTGTTTTTAAACTGTTTTTATATACAGGAGACTGACTGATATATGTTGTTGTGAATTTATATAAAGTTAGGTATTAACCATATAGCCCATTAGACATACAGTACTGCAGGAATGGTGGTTGATGTACTGGTAGTCAGGGGAGGCACATCAGGAATGGTGGTTGATGTACTGGTAGTCAGGGGAGGCACATCAGGAATGGTGGTTGATGTACTGGCATTCTTACAGCCTTTCAGGTGGGCCACAAAGTGGTCACGTCGGAATTTTATTGAGGAACAATATACACAATGGTAGTGTAATTGTGACACACAACCTAGACCACACCGGTGGATTGTATAATCTGAAAGAAAAAAAGAAAAAGAAAACAAAAATCACTCCCTTTCTTGCATTCCTACTTCATGTGATTAGCTTAATGTTTCAGAGAAAGACAATAATACACAGCACAACTTATTTGTTAAACTTATATGCAATGTGCCCTTACAATGTTGATATAGCTTTATTTGAGTAATACTAAAACATCAACCATGCATATATTTAACATCAACATTCATTACAACATTTTTAGAAAAAAATATCAATCACAAATGATGCTACCTTCATGGACGACTGCCCTCGAAAAGTGAAGCTGAAGATGAGTTTGTACTTTACTTTTCTTTGAGGGCTTAAAAAAAGCAGAAGTACAGAAAGGACAGTGAAATAGGGAACAGCAAGAGGTGCATCTGTTAAGCGCAGGTAAGTTGCAACCTCTCTGTATAGATGTTATTTCTTCACCTGAAGAGAGAATACAATTTACGTTTGGAGAGAGAAAAAAGAGATGGGTGTTTATAGTTTATACAAGTTTAGAGAGAGAGATTTTAATTTTCTTAAGTAGCTAAAGCAAACACACACCTTTATGAGATACAAGTTAAAAAGAACTAAAGACAGAGTATGATAAAACACATTAATTGCACATACATTTTAGTCCAGATCAGTAAGCTATTTTAAGAAAACTGTATATTATGATATACATTAGAAAATTAGATCATCTCATTTATAAGAAACAACTCAAATCAAAATTTACATTTAAACCATATGGGACCAAAGTTTTTAATGTGGGTTTTATCATGCATGACGTATTATATGACAAAATATTTGAGTGAGTGTGCAGTTCAACTCTTTACTTAGAGAGATTTGCATACATACATGCCTATTATAAATGTGTATTTTGTGTACACATCATAAACTGTTAAAAAAAAAAAAAAAAAAAAAAAACCCACACATTTCCAATATCCACTCTAATGTTGCTCCAGAAACCATGTGGAGTAGGCTTAAATGCAAGGAGTGAACAGGGTCTTACCAGAAGATGCCATGTCACGCAAGCTAAAGACAGACAACAAGATAAAAATAAAAATTAAATGAATTTTAAAAGTGAGTGAGACAGAGCGGATAAAGAGAAGACTAGGTGCAGCTTTTAAACCTATATGTGGTTAGCTAAGTTTGAGCCAGACAGAACCGTCAAGTAACGTTAGCCTACTTTTATTGTCTCTCGAAATAAATTATAGACCCATCTTTTGAATTGATATCGAATCTTAGCTAATCGTTTAATAAATGTTGCATCATTACAATACAATCAACAACAATAACTTTAGCAGATTATTTAAAATACCTCAATTCGTGTCGCTTCTAGAAGGTCTGATGCTATAAGGTCTGTTATGATATAGGACTAGGCTCATAATATTATGTACAGCCTCCCCCTACTGGACGCATCAGGAACAACAGGGGCGTAAAACTGCCAGGGGCGTATATCTACCGGCTCCACAAACGCATCTAACCAGCGCACGTATCGATTGAGAGATTTTCAAAACAAATTATTTTCTTGATTACTACATTGGTACATAAGTAGGCCTACATTACCTAAAAGGAAAACCACTTATGAAGACAACATTGAGAAGTTCTGTTCGTTTAAACAAATCAGCTCGTTCGGACAGTTTATTTAAATCAACGCTGTTAAAGTAAGGCATAGCCTAATGCATCTTATTTTATTTAGTATTAGGTCCCTCAGAGGGATAAATGTATGGCTTTTAGTGTGGACAAACTATTTCATATCTCCTACTGTACTGTGCAATATAGTTTGCTTATGCAGTTTTTTTTTTATAGCAATAATTCAAAAATAAACCCTACTGTCTAGCTATATTCAGACATTCATATTGCTGTATTACAAAAGATCATAAAACCAGCAAATGTTTAGTGAGTTGAGACAAAGCCTTCATTCAAGTGCATCTGATGCTTTATTTGAGAGATACTGAGGTTATTTTTCACCTAAAGCAAAGCATATCTAGCTCCCAATGCCTCATTCCATCTGTGTAAAATACATTCAAAGATAGATAACACATGGCCTCCCAAGTTTAGTGCAATGAACATACATTTCAGGGAACAAACTGTTACTGGTTTCAGTTTTAAAATACAGGAAATCCAACTTTACAGTTACAAGAAATTATATCTGCAATCTAGGTCAGCAGATTTAGCAAAGAGACAGGTCAACATACAATATAATACAATACAATACAAATGTATTCATGTGTGTTCATATGTAATTTAAAATGAACAATGGAATAAAATTTGGTAAATACAGTTTGTGCACAATAGGCTACAGTACATCCAGTTGCTTTCTTGATTTTCCTGATGGTCATAATATTTTACATTTTATACATAATATTTCAAGCGTCCGCGTACCCCTTTTTCAAAAAAATTGAAGAAAGAAAAAAATAGATTTATATATATATTTATGTCAAATAGAACAATGTATTTATAGTTTTTCTGTGGGGGTGGAGGGTGCTAGAGTTGAGCTTCAAGATAGACAGCAAGCTGAATCTGTTTATCATATTCATGAATTATATGAACATGCAAACTGATTTAAATGTGATAAATTCCATGTTTTCTCCAAATATGATAAAGATGCGTACATCATGTTTCTAAAATAAAAAGAAGAGCAGAAGTTGTAGGTGCTGTGTTTTACAACCCTGGGAAGAGGTAGAATCTTTTAGATAATGTTGTTCTTTCTTTGCTTGGCATCTGATCTGGATGTTTCTCCTTAAACTTCTTAAGGACCTGTTTTTAAAAAAAAATAAAAACAAATATTACAATACAACTAACCACACATTATAACCTAAAATGTTTATTCTAGGCCTGTTTGTATTCGACTGGTTAGAGCAGTACAAACTGACACACAAAATTATAAAAGGAAGTAAACATCCACAACCATTGAAAAACCACAGATCGCCATTAATGTCTACAGATTTGATGTTTGTCTTTATAAAGAACTTGACTTTGCCTTTCTGAAGAGCTCCTCGATGTGGTCCTGGCAGGCGTGCTCATTAAATATTTCCACAATGTCTTGAATGAAGTGTGAGCCTTTCGCTGTGTTTCTATAGGACACCGTGTCTGTATAAAAAGATACAAATTATGACGTACATTGTGTGACTGATCCTCACTGCTTGCAAAACAAATAACACATCATTTGAACACATTTAAAGTCCCCCTGTAGTCAATAATTTTACCCCTTAAAACTCATCTTTGATCAACAAAATTAAATATTTAAATACATCTTAAAATAGCTTGAATGTAACTCTACACCCTTGCCTCATTTAGTATACGCGGTTCTATGAATATGCAAATTTGCCCCGCCTCCACTCACTCACACCAGCTCAGAGATCCACTCGTTGACGATCACACATTGTTGTGATTGGTTACAAGGTAGTTTGTGACGTCAGAAACACCAGCGATTTCAATCTGCGATTTTGAGACTTTGAAAGTGAAAGTGAAAGTGAAAGTGACACGTGATGGCCAAGTATGGTAACCCATACTTGGAATTTGACCTCTGCATTTAACCCATCCAAGTAAGTGCACACACATTAGGAGCAGAGTAGTGAGTAGTGAACACACACACACACACTGCAAACGTGGATACACACACCCGGAGCAGCGGGCAGCCTTGAGTGGCGCCCGGGGAGCAATTGGGGGTTAGGTGCCTTGCTCAAGGACACCTCAGTCATATTCCTGCCGGTACTGGAATCGAACCAGCAACCTTTGGGTCACCAGTCCAACTCTGTTACCATTAGGCCATCGACTGCCTTTGAGTTTTTGGTTCACCGCAGTTTTAAGGAGAAAATACTCAGCAATGGTGTTGACTTATGAATTTGCACATGGTTTGTCTTAAAGCATATTAAAAACACCACATAGACATACACAACATTAAAAGCTTGATTTTCACCACAATGGGTCTTTAATATTATTTACCTGGAGTACAGGACCTCAGGCAGCAGAAGTCTTTTTCACGGTGCTCTTTTCCTCTCCTGCGTCTTGGCACACCATCCTGGACATCTACACCGCCTTCTTTATCTATAACGTAAGGGAAACATTTGTCAAAGCATGTTGCTCTATCAGTGCTCAGAACTGGATGGGTCTCTAACCAATCAATCATTTTTATTTTTTATTTTGTAATATAATGTTTTGTAACTCACCACCCCTACACGCCTGTATGAGGATAATTTTTGGCTTGTCCCTCAATCCAACACAGTTTGGAGTATTCAAGCAATTAAAAATTTCATCTGTTTGGAAAATGTCCTCTTCATCATCACTGCTGGGGGAATCAAAAACCCCACAGATTCCACTGGCATCTCCATGTGACATCAACACCACAAAGCAGCTGTCCGACTGGACATGTTCCTCGCGCCGGGCGAAGTCTTGCATGGCAGCAAGCATGCCCTGAACATCAGACCATCAATATCTTTAAACGGTTAGTTCACCCAAAAATAAAGATTCTGTCATCATTTACTCACCCTCATGTCGTTCCAGACCCGTAAGACTTTCGTTCATCTTCGAAACACAAATGAAGACCTTTTTGATGAAATCGGAGAGATTTCTGCCACTTTGCCGCTTCAAAAAATTTCATAAAGAGATCATAAAACTAATCCATATGAATTGAGGGATTTAACCCAAATTTTCTGAGGAGACTCTATTGCTTCATATGATGAACATATTTAAATGAGGCTTTTTTCACATATAAACATTGATCAGCGAACATAAACAGAAGCTAAACTGAACCTCTTGCTGAAGCTCAAACGTGATGCGTAACACGAGAATGAACCTCATTGGTTTTTGCTGAAGCTCAAACGTGATGCGTAACACAAGAATGAACTTCATTGGTTCTTGCTGAAGCTCAAACGTGATGCGTAACACGAGAATGAACTTCATTGGTTCTTGCTGAAGCTCAAACGTGATGCGTAACATGAGAATGAACTTCATTGGTTCTTGCTGAAGCTCAAACGTGATGCGTAACACGAGAATGAACCTCATTGGTTTTTGCTGAAGCTCAAACGTGATGCGTAACACGAGAATGAACTTCATTGGTTTTTGCTGAAGCTCAAACGTGATGCGTAACACGAGAATGAACTTCATTGGTTCTTGCTGAAGCTCAAACGTGATGCGTAACACGAGAATGAACCTCATTGGTTCTTGCTGAAGCTCAAACGTGATGCGTAACACGAGAATGAACTTCATTGGTTCTTGCTGAAACTCAAACGTGATGCGTAACACGAGAATGAACCTCATTGGTTTTTGCTGAAGCTCAAACGTGATACGTAACAGGAGAATGAACCCCATTGGTTCTTGAAAGTTTGTTTACCACAACTGATGTTTGAGATGATGAATGTTTATATGTGAATAAAAGCCTAAACTCAATATGTTCATCATATAACACGATTTTGTTTCTTCAGAAAATTTACTATCCCTTAAAGCTGTTAATGGAGGGACAGAAAGCTCTCAGATTTCATCAAAAAGATCTTCATTTGTGTTCTGAAGATGAACAAAAGTCTTACGGGTTTGGAGCGACATGAGGGTGAGTAATTAATGACACAATTAAAATTTTTGGGTGAACTGTCCCTTTAATATTTTTTTTTTAAAAATGCCACAAATTTTGGTTCTTGGCTCAAGTAGATTAAACAAGTGTTCCTGTTTGGCTTAAATACACTAGTACGCACCAGTGCAGTGAGGTCTCTGAGTGTCACCACAGTGTAACCCAGACCCTTAAGCAGAATCACCATACTCCGTTCATCCTTGTCTGCCCCGGTCCTGTCATTTATGTGTTTAAACTCGACATTGTTGATGAGCAGTGCCAGACGTTTTCTGTCAGGAGATTTGTCTTTCATTGGGTAAATCTTGACAAAGAAAAGGAATAAGAATTCACAAACATGTTTTCTTAATTTGCACATAATATACTGTACAAGCATAACAAATAATACAATAAAAAATATAGTATTATTCTGCACTTACATCTTCTCCCTCTTTTCTAAGCATTTCCCTTTTCATCTCGGGTTTGCATGGCTTAAGAGGATCTGAAGTTATCTGTTCAAATGCAACAAAATGTTAATATAATGTAAGATTAAATAAACTAATTTCTGTGTTCAAATTATGATTTTATTTACCGCTCTCTGTCCACAGCCATTATTGTCACACCGCACAGCATTATTGTTCGGCCCCTTCCATTCCCTACGGCAGTTCCAGCAGAAGTAGAAAGTCCGTTTCATATTGGCCGTGCAGATAATGCATTTTACACACAGGTTACTTCGATCTCGTCTTTCCACATGAGACTGACATCCTGGACACTGCAGTAATCACAAACAGATGCATTTGTAAGACAGGGGTTTTCAATCTTTTATATGCTGCGGACTCACAAATATGATTATCCTCATGCGGAGGACCTCTATCCTAAAATTTTAAAGGCAGTTCTATATTATATAATACTGTGGGAAAAGTAATATTATAAATGTGTTGATTACATTGCATTGCGTTTTCTCTAGTTCTGTACTGTTAGCCTATATGAAAGTGAAAGTGACATACTCTGAATTTATCCTCTGCATTTAACCCATCCAAGTTAGTGCACACACATTAGGAGCAGTGAGTAGTGAGTGAACACACACACACACACACACTGCATACTGTGGACACACACACCCGAAGCAGTTGGCAGCCATTATGCTGTGACTCCTGGGGAGTGATTGGGGGTTAGGTGTCTTGCTCAAGGGCACCTCAGTCATTTCCTGCCAGTATTGAGAATCAAACCCACAACCTTCAGGTTACCAGTCTGACTTTCAAACCATCAGGCCACGACTATGTATTATTTAAAGGTGCTCTAAGTGATGTCAGGCCAAAATATTTTTTGTCACATACAGCAAACATCTCCTCACTATCCGCTAGCTGCCTGTCCCCTGAACACACTGTAAAAAAACGTGGTCTCTGTAGACACCACAGGCTACAAAAACAAACTTGGCTTACCCGCACCACGAAACATAACAAACAGTGTTCCAGCCAATCACTGGCAAGAAGTATTTGAGGGTTGGTCTGGGGGGTTAGTGCGCATGCACATGAAGGGGGTGTGTGAAGGAGAGAGAAGCATCAAGAGGGAAGTTTGAATAATGGCCGACACACGACCAAAGAGACGACATTCCGATGATCAACTTACAAAGAAGAGGGAAAAGGATAAAGAACGCGCGAAGTACCGAATTTACATCGGTAAAGCATTCGAAAGATGGCGAGAACTCCGCAGGCAGAAGGGCTTCCAGTCCGACATTCAGGTTGCTCTGTTTTTGCTGGACAGGTGGGTAACGTTAAATTCTTTTTTTTTGTTCTAAATTGACGCTTATGTTCGCCAAACCCACACAAGGATATAATTAGCTAGAACTATCAGAATCAGAATCAGAATCAGAATCAGAAAGAGCTTTATTGCCAAGTGTGCTTGCACACACAAGGAATTTGTTTTGGTGCTGAGGCTTCCAGTGGACATATACAAATACAAATACAACAAGAAACATAATACTACAAATTATAAGAATAAAGAATAAATGACCCCTAGTGTAAATGACTATGCAGTCAGCGTTAACTTTGGTGAATACAACATATGTTTGTAGCAGCTAGCGATCAATCTGTATTGATTGGAAGCACGGAAGGGAGGGGGAGGAGACGAGATGCGGAGGAGGGAGGGTCTAGCTAGCCTCCGTTTTGTTTGACAATAGTTCGAACGTCAACAAGAAGTGACGTCACCCAGGATCGCTTAGAGAACCTTTAAATTAAAATATATTTATACTATTTTTATTTATTTATTTTTTACAAATATTATTTACATTCATGTATTTATTACTTTTATTACCATTATATTTTTTATAATTTTTTACACAGCTTTTCTCTGAAATTTTCCACGAACTCCCTTACACTTCCTTGTGGACCCCTGGAGGTCCCCGGACCCTATCGTGAAAACCCCTAGTGTAAAGGCCCATTCACACCAAGAACGATAACTATAAAGATAGCTATAATGATAATATTAGCGTCCAGACCAGCGGTTGATATCGTTCTGTTTATTTTAAGTTTTGTCCACTGTCGCTTTAAATGCTCAAGCTCTTTAAAGAAGGATGTATTCTGATTGGCTGTTAATGTTTTTATTATTCATCCGCTGGAAAAAAAATCATTCTAAAAATGATTCCACCGATATCATTCCTCTCTGCCTTCATCGTTACACTTGTGGTGTGGACTCTGCTATTGTTTTATATTTAGAATTTAGATTTTTAGAAATATACCTTTCTCGTCCTTGGTGTGAACGGACATTAAAGGGATAGTTCACCCAAAAATGAAAATTAGCCCATGATTTACTCACCCTCAAGCCATCCTAGGTGTAAATGACATTCTTCTTTCAGACGAATACAATCGGAGTTATATTAAAAATGTCCTGACTCTTCCAAGCTTTATAATGGCAGTGAATTGCTGTTTCTGTTTTGAAGTCCATAAAAGTGCATCTATCCATCATAAACGAACTCCACACGGCTCCGGGGGGTTAATAAAGGCCTTTTGAAGCAATGCGTTTGTGCAAGAAAAATATCCATATTAAAAACTTTATAAAGTAAAATAACTAGCTTCCGGCCAAACGGACATACGGATTGCACTTAACTTTAAAGCAAAATTTATGTGAGTAATGCGATGTACTGCTGATATTTACGGTACGCCATGACGCACTACGCTACTTCCGACATCACAAGTTGTGTAAGTTGTACTTTGGGCACAAGTATGTTCGTTTGGCCGGAAGCTAGAATTTTACTAACGTGTTAAATATAAATATATTTTTTACACAAACTCATCGCTTCGCCTCAGAAGGCCTTTATTAAACCCCCGGAGCCGTGTGGAATCACTTTTCTGATGGATAGATGCACTTTTATAGACTTCAAAACATAAACAGCAATTTACTGGAAGAGCCAGGTCATTTTTTTATATAACCCCGATTGTATTCGTCTGAAAGACGAAAGTCATATACACCTAGGATGACTTGAGGGTGAATAAATCATGGCCTAATTTTCAGTTTTGGGTGAACTATCCCTTTAAGAAGCCATATGCATGCAAACAGCAGACAAATTGAATAATCTTACATTTTTAAAGTCAAACAGCCTTCTAGCAACAAGAGCAGCGAGGTTCTCCTCTAAGAATTCCCGTTGTTTGTCTGTCAGTGGTATCAGCTGACAGATCTCCCGATAAGAGAGATTTTCGCCACAGGTTTTCCGCTGAACATCATTAAAGCCAGGGCAGAAAAATTCTGTATTTTTCTAAAAGACAAGAAACAGTTGAACATAAAATGGTAGCATAGGTGTCAGTAAATAAACAATATAAACATTGTCATAGGTACCAACCTGTTTAAGATAATACTTGAACCAAGCCACAACATAGTCTGCTGGCATTCGATGACCACATGGCAATGTGACTGATAACAAAAAATTATTTACTTAAAAAGTTGACGAAGTACATTACATAAAGTAAATGTTGAAATCACACTTTTCTGTCATAATGCTGATGTATTTGAGGTCAACTTACCAGAGTCCACTCTTTCAGTTGATGGATGTACTTCGGAATAATGATGTTGTTTCTGTATATCTGGATTTCAAAAACAATAAAACATACTTTTCTGTTTTGTTTCCCCTAAACTTCCTTTTAAAATAAATGTTGGTCCGTTTCACTTTCAGTTTTTCTGTTATGATTTTCTTTAAGCTTTCTATTATTTTATTGAATCAAATTATCTTATCTTTAATTTTATTTAATTTTTATCATTATACACAAAAAGTCTAAAATGGGAAAAACAAATGTGAAAAAAGTCAGATTAGCCTACTCAAGTTTTTGATGACATTTGCTATCACGGCGTCCTCTTCCAAATCTTCCTCCCAGTTATCCACATCTTCCGTCATTTTTAACGTTTAAATGTAGTTCTATATTTTTCCTATGTTAAGCAAAGGTTCCTATGTTTCCTGTGTACAGGAGCGAAAAACGGTCTCCCATGTAGGTCCTAAACATAGGTCCTAGATCAGTTCCTTTTTTTAGTCTATGGCTAGAATGCATTAGGTTTTGTTTGAAAGGGGGCGGAGCGGAAACGCGTTGTCCCTTTGCGCTCACCGTACAATGCGTTCGTTCGATCCAAGATGGCTGCGCTCAGGGGCCGAGTGGTCACTGAATGTCTTACAACATGTATGTTTCGACAAACAAGCACAGCGAGTATTTCTACTCTTCCTATTGCTCTGACAGGGAATAAGGTGAGTGGCGTTTTGTATATTGATAATTCGCTCCCCAAAGTCCTCAAAAACGTTGTACTTCACATGACATGACTTTGACAGAAGCTAAATAGCATAGCTGAGGTTGTGTAGTTTGTGTAGTTCATATATATATAATTGTGATGTTCTTCATTTGGAAGTTGCATTATATATGTATTGTCTATTAAAAATAAATAAATGTAAATATCCTGAACAGCTTGTTGTTTATTGCATATATAAAGGTATGTGTTTGATGGTGCAATCTGAAAATTTTCCTGACTCCCATCTTGTTGCAGTGGTTTGTCCCGAGATCACATCTTCACACTGGCAGAGGGAGTAGGGGTCCTCTAGTTAGGGCACTTCTTGGGTGTCCCAATAATGGCCAGCTCCTGCTGGTCAGTGCCGTGGCAGTCAGACACAGCAGCTCACAGGTGGGTTGCTCTAAAGGAATGTGTTTCTACTACTGCTATATACACTGCCTGGCCAAAAAAAAAGTCACTATTTGGTTTAAATAGGCAAATGCTTAAGATTCTATGATTGGATCATTTTTGCAGTGATTATTATGTTTCTAGCATGTTATGTGTGTAACAACAGTTCTTCTAAACCTAATTGATGGAGGGTGTATCTTTAATTTCTTAAACTGCCCCTATTATGCTATTTTAAAGTTTCCTAATGGTGTTTTAGAGTCTCCTACAACAGGTTTACATGCATCAAAGGTCAAAAAAAAATTCTCATAATATATATTTGCACATCACCATATTTTTCAATGATTCTCAAACGACTCGTCAGATGAATCAATCTCTCTAAATCCCTCCTTTCCATGAGCTACTCTGCTCTGATTGGCCAGACAGCTCGGCCTGTTGTGATTGGTCTACCCTGAAAACAAAAACGCCGAATGCCATAAGGTCTGTGTACGTTGCGTTCGTTTGTTTTTTTATTTAATATTGAAAGTAGAAAAATGAGAACGGGTTTATTGCAACTACTACATTTCATCTTTTTCTCATCAAAGTGATCTCTGAAGGTAATTTTGTAAATTGACTATTGTGGTTGATTTTCAACTGCTCAAGTATTTTGCTTATTCTTACAGACGATAGAAGCAGCGCAGAGCTTATCGACTCCAAGTGAAACGGCAGATGCTGCTGTGTCTGTCCCAGTCTCCATCCCAAGTTCTGCTGCTGACCCCGCCCCTGCAGTCACACCACCAATCACAGAGCAAGTGGCCGAGGCTCCTCTCACTGCATTGGATGTTCTGCAGGGAGCTGGAGCTGAAGCCAGCCTATCAGAGCTCGGCTTGTGCAGCCCCACACCTGTGGGCCTGATCCAGAATCTGCTGGAGTTTATGCATGTTGGCATTGGGCTGCCATGGTGGGGGGCCATTGTTGCAGGTAGATTTGTGCATCTTTGTATATAAATTAGGCAGAATTATGAATTCTATCTATCCATTTGTCTGTTGTCTGTCTGTTTTTTTTATTATTTTACCATAACTACCTGTCTGTTTTCCTCAGGCACCATTGTTGCCCGGTGTGTTGTGTTCCCGGTCATTGTAAAGGGACAGAGAGAGGCAGCCAAACTGAACAACGTCATGCCGGAAATGACAAAACTCACCAACCGCATGAATGAAGCTAAGCAGAGCGGTAACAAATTTGATTGTAAGTGTGTCATCTTTTCTAAACCATATTTTCTCTTCATAAATCTGAGTGTGTAAATGGTCTTATCTCATGCATTGCTTCTTTTTTCTTTACTCTGGTGTTCTCCAATTTGTTCTCTCATTCTAGTCTCCAGCTTTTTAGTAGTGGATTATTTTTTTTATTATTTTTAATTAAGAAGAATTCATTTCCTTTCTTCAGTTTCAAAGGCATATACTGACTTGATGATGTTTCAGAAGAAACATGACGTGAACCCTTTGCGTGGGTTCTTAGTTCCCTTGGTACAGGTCAGTTACTGTTAATGCTTCATTCTTATGAGCATCTGATCGCTGTTTAGTTTTCAAGGTCAAGTTACTTGGATAATCAGCTGCTGTTTAATAGTCATATATTTAACTTTTTATCTCTTTCCTTTTCAGGCTCCAATCTTCGTGTCTTTCTTCATTGCCTTGCGTAAGATGGCTGATCTCCCTGTACCAAGTTTGCAGACTGGCGGCCTCTGGTGGTTCACAGATCTAACCGCATCTGATCCATTTTACATTCTCCCCATTGCCGTGACTGGCACTATGTTTGCCATCTTAGAGGTAAATTAGTTAATACAAATAAATTAATTAATTATTTACTAACTGTAAAGTAATTCCAAAACTTTCTTTCTGTCACGGAACGAGGCTATTCTTGATGCAATGAAAGCATATTGTGACCAGGGATAAAAGTCACCATATGATCACTTTTGCATTTTCTATTTTTAAAATTTTTAGATTGGTTTTGTATCTTACATAAAGCTGTTGTATGTCTTTTGAGAATTGGAATTTAGCCATGGGTTGTATGAACCATATTAATGGTTTTTTTTTGTTCTTTTTTGGAGCTTGACAGACACATTTTTTACAGGGTTCCCGCGGGGTCTTAAAAAGCCTTAAAAGCATTGAATTTATGAATTTGGAAATAATACCTTAAAAAGTCTTTAAAAAGTCTTGAATTTTGATGTCTGGGTCTTAAAAATTGTGTTGTATGTCAGTGTTCATTTCATTGACTAAAATAATAACTTTTCTTCAACGACATTTTTCACTGACGAAAACGAGACGCTACCTAAATAAAACCTAGTTTTGAATGACAAAAACTATGACGAAAATCTATTTACATTTTCGTCAACGAATAAAAACTAGATGAAAATGTTAGATAGTGTCGATCTGGGAAGCGATCCAGTCAGAACTGATGTCCTGCGTGTGTGGTAGATGCACAGTAACGTGCTGATCTACCCCACGGTCTCATAAAATGTTAAAAATGTAAACCAACCCAAAGCGTGGAGCCATGCACATATTCACCTATACAGCGCGCGGGTACTGCACTGAGCTCTCGTGTCTGAATGGACAAATACACACAACATTATGTATAAATGTCCGGTTTGGAGAGTATTCATGTAAACTATGTCGGTTATGTCTTAAACAGTTGAATCGGGTGTGCATCAGTGCAATCGTATCCGCATGTCATTGGACATGAGCCGATGTCTTAAAGTGACAGTGGCAATAAACATAATGCGGTCTGTGTCATTAATTTTGATCAAGTAACAAAAGAAAAAAGAGAAAAGCATTTACTGTTTGTTAATAGCTTTAATAAGGATTAATTATATTTAATTCATCCAAATAATTGTCTGCTTGAAAGAATAAAGAATTATGTATGTAAGTTGTTATAAAGAATGCATATCATTCATTGAAAAGAAGACTGTCTTTTACTTTAGGAAAAGTGGTTTTATTTAATTTTAAGATATTTTTTTTAAGTCACAGTAGTTAAATCTGTATCTGTATTGCTTGTTGAAACTTAAAAATCATTCATATTAATAGGTTAATATATGTTTTCTCCGGGAGTATATGGGTTTGGAAATTTTAGAGAAATTCTAAATTGACACATTACAATTTACCTAAACCCATTATATTTTAGTCGACTAAATCTACTGTAGATTTAGTTTACAGTAGATTTCGAAAATCTAAAAAAACTAAAATCACTAAAATCTTATTGTATTTCGTCAACTAAAACTAGACTAAAACTAAAACAATTCAGATGACTAAAATATGACTAAAATTAGTTTGTCATATTTTTAGTCAAAAGACTGAGACTAAAACTAAATCAAAATTTGCTGTCAAAATTAACACTGCTGTATGTAACTTCTCCGTATTGTATTTTTCCTCAAAAGTTTCATTTGTCAACCACGATTATTATTATTATTTTCGATGTTTATTGTTCAGGGGTCTCTCAGTTCCCCATATTCCCAGCATAGAATAAGTAGCTAGCTAATGTTAAAACACAACTTAACATTGTTCGGCAAACTTTCTTGTGGCCTACTGAAATGTTTTTATTTTTCACACCTGCTTGGCTTATCATCTTTTACCCATTCCATATTTGAAAAATAAATGAACACAAGTTGAAGGATTTTGTTTTTCTTTGCTGGTAGGGACGTGAAATAGGTATTAATTTTTTTTATATAAATGGTCTTAAAAAGGTCTTAAAAAGACTTGAATTTAACTTGAAGAAACCTGTAGGAACCCTGTTTTTAGGTATTGCAGCCATTTCAAATGTGTGTGTTTTTTTTAGTTGGGAGCTGAATCTGGTGTAGACAACCCCAATCTGAGGGCCATGAA
This sequence comes from Gila robusta, assembly GCA_030770095.1. Classification (NCBI taxonomy): domain Eukaryota; kingdom Metazoa; phylum Chordata; class Actinopteri; order Cypriniformes; family Leuciscidae; genus Gila; species Gila robusta. The sequence goes on along the minus strand of JAVALU010001796.1, from coordinate 492,523 downwards.
GACCATCTTCAGGATCATGCCCTTTGTTATCCTCCCTCTGACCATTCACTTCCCCACGGTTAGTCTCTCGCCACACAGTATTTGTGAAGGGATCGGTCTTCTCTTGTCATGCTGTTTCATGTGGTCTGTGTGTTTTACAGGCGGTGTTTACCTACTGGATGACCTCTAACCTCTTCTCGCTGGGTCAGGTGGCCCTGCTGAGGCACCCGACAGTGAGACAGAAGCTTAACATCCCAGAACGCATCACACACCCACCTTCAGCTCTACCTATGAACGAAGGTTTCATAGAAAGCATCAAGAAAGGTGTGGATGGATTTAAAAGAAGGATTATTTAATTCATTTATTATTTATTAATATTTTAAATTAGCTTTTATTTTTAATTTGAATTTTTGTTTAAAGCAGCACTATGTAGTTTTTCAACCTTCATAATATATTTCCAAGACCCTTGAGATGGTACATCGACTTACAATAGGTTGAATGACACGTCTGCCACAGCTTGACAGTGTCTGTATCGCTTTTACTGGCACTATGTAACTTCGGGTTTCGGGTAGGAACCCGAGCACAAAAAGAACTACAAAATTCGACTGCTTTACGGCATACGTCACTTCCCCCACCACCCCCACTTCCTCAAATTCTGACGTGAGAGCCCAACTAGCGTTTGATTGCCGTCTGTATTGTTGTTGTCATGGCCGAAGCAGCAACTAAAAGGAAGAAGGCAAAGGTTTTGTCCATAGACTGTAAAAAATATGGACAAAGCGTCTGTGACGTCACCCATAGACTTTCTGACGAACGGTTTTGAGGCCGTTTATGGGGGGTATGGGCGGCGCCATCTTTGAAAATCTTTTCAGAAAGGATACAGAGGTGGTATGATGTGTTGTCAGATCATGGCCGAGACGTCAAATTTCAGGAATTCCACTCGGCGTAGCCCGTTATCAGCTGTCAATCACGCTGTCAATCAAAGTTAACCACGCCCTTATTTGTCATACATTTTATATCTAAATACGATCTAAACTAATGAGTTAGAAAAAAAATCACCCCCCTCACAGTTGTCAGGCACTCGGAATCTATCGAAAAATACAATAAAAGTCCATGGGACCAACCTGTAAAAACATGAATTTATGCTGTGAAAACGGACATTTTAACATGGGGGTCTATGGACATTTGCTCCCTTTTGGGACCTGCCCCTACCGGATTTTCGATGTATTGCAGTTTTTCGCACTTCCGGGTAGGCTTCATTTTTCAGATTAGAATGTTGCCGCTTGGTTTTGTCAGAGGAGACTAAAAAAAGAAAAAGGGAGAGTGACAAAATAAAAGGCCGGACGAGGATCAATATTGGTCCAGCGTTCGCTCGCTGGCGTGAGCTTAAGGAGGAGGAGGAGGCGGGTGCCCGACCGATGCTGACCTGGCCATCATGCTGTTGGACTAGTAAATATATTGCTTACATACTATCTCTATTTTTTCGAATTTGTTGTCTGCCAGGCCATGTTACGGAATCTGTCTGGTCCTCCATTTATCTTCATGATAGTCATGTTTGTTTATTTATTTTTCTGGTGAAAGTGTCTTGCCTCAGGCTATAATGCAAATCGATTTTTCAAATTTGCAGATTCATCTTGATATTATAATATTGACGATATATGGCTATTACCTACCACACAGACACTGAATTGAGCATATCCACTATGTTAAACAGTAGCCAATAGGCTACTATAATGACGCTGGCTTGTAAACGTGAGCTACGCGATCTTTTGACGTTTGAAAAAAAATAAAACCCATGAAATTATATTCATAATATGACATGCTGAAATATATGCCAATGTACCTGGGATGAAGACATTTTACACGCAACGCTGGCAGTCTGCCCAAGACGTGAGAACTCGCGAGAACTCAAGGCGGTATCGGCTTGTCAACAAATGCACGTGTATCCCCTGGTGTAACCCTATGGTGTAACCATGACAGATTTTACGACAGTAGTAGAAGACAATACTGTTTCCCAACTGTAGGGGGACCCGAGAGCAAAAACGACATAGTGCTACTTTAAGCTTTAGTAATTTTGATATGTGATCTGTGCATTTTTTATATTTCTATATACCTTTATTTTCATTTCAATTTTAGTACTTCAACTTTAACTTATTTATTTGACATCAGCTATTTGCAAGTGAAAATAGCAACAAAAAGTTGTGCAAAAGAGGCCAGTTAGTGTTAAATGCTATCTATATACTTCACACCTCAGTGTATTGTAGTATATTATAAAACAGTCTGCAACTATAACAACAAATGTAGTGTAATACTATTATATTTACATCATAGATCATAAATGGATGCTGCTTTATTGGGACATAATTTGTCCCTAAAGCCCAGCCCTAAACCTACTTCTAACCCAGCCTGTTAAATGCAAGTATTCCCACAATTAAATACCCTTTAAGCACTTTATTTCTACTTTTCAAATATTTTCTCAGTGCTGGTATGCGATGGTAAAAGGGAGAAAAAGGAGTTTATTAAAAAGTCGATTTGACCTTTGGTCGGTCGCATCAAAAACAAACGCCACCTACCTTACTCTCCACGCCACTGATTCTTTTATCAACGGCATTTCTTTTGCAATTTTGTCTGACTCAATCATACAATGGTGGGCAGAGTTAGTGTAAGTAGATTCTGCCTACAACATGAGCTATTTGCTCTTGGTGTAAATAGACACTCCTTATTTATTTCCGTTAGTTGGGCAACATTTCTAATTTCCCATTTACGTTTTTTAAAATCAAATATTTTTATTTTATTTCAGCCTTATTTCAATTGCGGAAAATGCTGTTTCATAGTTTTTGGCCATGTTTACACTGGTATTAAGATGCGTTTTGGTCGATCGGATCACAATTGGACGACGCTAAATACAGGTGTAAACGGGGTCTAAAACGTTTTGAGCTTTTCCACTTTCTACCACTTGCTTTCTTAGTGTAAACACTCATGTGGTCGAATGCTTTCAAACAGTCACAATAGACCCTCTACTTTCCACCTACTGAACTAATGCTTAAACATTATGGGAAGCGGCTTGCCAGATGGGATTTAAACTTTGGCTGGAGACCCAAGTTTGGTTTAAAAACAAAAAACATACCAAATAAAATGTTCTCACCATTCCTGATTTCTAACACACTCACAGCGTTCAGCTGATCTTGCAGCTGTCAGTGCAGAAACGAAAGCTGCCTTTTTCTGTATATTTTTCCGTCGTCTCCAGTCACGTTCATATATGTAAATTGCGTGAGCTCATGAGATCAAAAGTTCTGACAAAGCCCACACATTTACCCGCCCATAGACCCTCCCCTCGAAGAGATCAGGACAGAAGTGGTTGAAAGTGGACAAAAGAGACGGATTAAAACACCAGGTGTAAACGGGAATGTGTCTCCCTCATCCACTTGTGATCCGATCAACCAAAATGCATCTTAATTCCAGGTGTAAACAGGGCCTTAGTTGTAGTTAACAAGAACAACACTGTTCTGTATCTGAATCTTCTCTCCTGATCTTGTCCTTTGCCTGTCTTATACTCTCTATATAATAATGTTTCTGTGTCTGTTCACCTCAGGATGGAAGAATGCCCAGTTGGCTCAGCAGCTGGAGGAGAGAGACCGGAGAATTAAAGGACACCTGGATATGGCAGCCAAAGGTGAGCTCTCCATAGCTCAGTTTCAAAACTTACTGAACTGTTTATGCCTTTTACTGCCTACACTATCTTCCAAAAGATAGGGGTCAGTAAGAATTTTCATAATGCTTTTGAAAGATGTATCTTATGCTCACCAAAGGGGCATTTATTTGATCAAAAATACAGTAAAAACAGTAATATTTTTAAAAAATATTTCAATTTAAATTATCAGTTTTCGGTATATTTTAATATAAAGTATAATTTATACCTGTGATCAAAGCTGAATTTTCAGCATCCTTACTCCAGTCTTCAGTGTCACATGATCCTTCAGAAATCATTATATTTTTAAAAAATATTTCAATTTAAATCATCAGTTTTCGGTATATTTTAATATAAAGTATAATTTATTCCTGTGATCAAAGCTGAATTTTCAGCATCCTTACTACAGGCTTCAGTGTCACATGATCCTTCAGAAATCATTCTAATATGATGATATGCTGCTCAAGAAACATTTCTTATTATTATCAATGTTGAAAACTGTTGTGCCATTTAAAGCTAGGGGCAATGTTTTTACAGATGATGCTTGCCGTTCACAATTGTCATTTATTCCTGCACTGTCCAAGGTCCCCTGAGGCAGACTTTTACCCATAATCCCCTTCAGCAGTCAGCAGCACCAATGTCAACAGGAAAATCGATTAGTCCAAAGCAAGACAAGAAGAGGCCCTGGGAAGAGACGATTGGCTAACACTTCGATGGAGAATTTTGTGATCGCTTTGTACATATATGTATTGAGAAGGACTAAGGGATGGGTAGTAATATTAAGACTAAATGCGATATTTGATGAAGAGGTGTTGTGCTGTTTTCATGCTATTAAAGAGCAATCGTATTGCCTTCCCACCTTCTCCATTCATTTACAGTCTGCTGAAGTGCTGTTTTCATTCATGCACACACACAAATGTATATTCCTCTTGTAGTTGTCATCCAAAGCACATAAATAGAATGACAGATAAAATATTAAGAGCCCAACGTAAATATTTATGTCCTCATGATTAACACGCACACACAGATTTAGCATTTTGTCCTTTATTTTCATTTATTTTTTGTCTTATTCAACTAGTTATTTATCACAAATCCATAATAACACTGCCTTTGTCATTTTAGTCTTTACAAAAAATGGAAAATACTGCTTTTGATATTCAGATATCAATTTGTACAGATAAAACATTCTGTAGTGGCAATCTTTCATTAGGCTTTCAGTGTACAAGCATCTAAATTCATGTTAAATTAACATGTGCAAGATTGATTTAGGGTTATAGGCCTAGCTGTTTCAAAACAATGGTACAAATGTCTCTAAGTAATTTCTCTGTTATCAGTGCTATCATTTCATCATCTAACCAACCCCTGCAACAACATTATCCACTGGTTTCACAGACGAGGCTTAAGTCTAGTCCCAGACTAAAATGCATGTTTGAGCTGTTTTAACTGAAAGCAACTTGCACTGATATATCTTAAAATAAGTCAGTGTCAATGTTTTGTCTCAAGATGCACACCAGTAATGTTTTTCAAAAGGCACATTTATAAAAGCTACTTGAAGGTGCAATAGGTGATCTTGGAAATTATAACTTTAGCCTGCTAGCATTGAAAGCATACGATCCCGCCGCCCAAATCCATGCCGCCTTCAAAACATGAATGCACACAGACCAGAAGAGACGACCAGAGACACGGAGAGAAAACTTGGCAGTAGAGTGAGTAACAGTACTAAAATAGTATTGTTTGCCTGCAACTCTTGCTCTGTCTGCATAGCATACGTGGACCCGCTGATAACGAATGATGTTTACGTGAACAGGCATGCTTTCATTTCATTCGGACAGATGATATATATTTATTAAAAATACATTTAGACCACTTAACATAGTGATTGCTATCAGGATATGACGAGACTTTTAACCAGCATAACAAAAAAAAAATCTGTAGAGAATCTATTGCACCTTTAAATGTCCTAATTAAACTAACCTTAAGGCCTAAATGTCTGTGAAACCAGACCAAGGAGTTTGTTTCTTGTTCCCCATTAAACCAGCATTCATCTGGTCAAAAATGCAGCTCTTCTACATAAATATTTCCAATAAATATAAAGGACTTGCTTTGACTTGCGGGGGACTTTTCACGTGATATCTGTTCAATCTAAAATTGTAACCAGTGTAAAACGAGGTTAATCACATCAGCAGCTTGTGTATTGCATGTCCAGGTTTATTCCAGGTATAGCACAGTTGTCTTATCAGTTGATCGTCCTGTTCTACTCTGCCTTTTCATCCTCGGTGTCCATCTCGGTAAGAACACAGTAGCACACCTTCTGAATGAGTATACCTGAAGATGCTGGGGAAAAGGGGAATGAAAATATTGACGCATCAATATTAAGAGCAGTTTTAACTCTGTAAACCTAAACTAGTATTAGAAGACATACCAATAAACTTGCGGAGCCACATTGGCCGACGTGTGGCAGGTAGATGGCAGCACAGGAAGTAGACGGGAACTCCCGATAAGGCAATGCTAATGCCGATTAACGAGTTGATAGTGTCGCTATATAAAGGCACCACCACAAGAAATACAGTGCAGAGGCAGAATATAATTGGGAAGAACAGGCTGAGCTGAAAAAAAGAAAAAAGGTAAGATAAATGAGAGTTTAGACTGTGTGAATTATTATTATTACTAAATGATTTGCGGTGACAGCAACATAGTGTCGGCTCATATCCGGCCTACATTTGGTGCGTGTGGATTCCACATGTAGCCTACCAGATGTGGGCCGGATCTGGGCCGACACTATGTTGCTGTCTGGGATGGTTTGAGCACTATAATGCTTATGCACTAAACCAAAATTAATAGTTATTTATAAAAGAGTATTTTTCACCCCATCATTTTGTTTTGACTTCCTTTTCGGTGTATGACACTTGACAAAATGACATTTTAATCAGTAAAAATCATAATTTTCTTAAAATTCATGTCCCCTCGTAATCTTTAATCAAAATAACTTCCCCTCCATCTTGCTGCAACATCTCTTCTCTTTTCTGATGATGCGTTTACTGACAGGCTATCTCACAATTGCAACTTTATATCTCACATTGAGACTTTATATGACACCACGATTTTATTTATTTTAAACTTGATCTCACAAAGAGCTACCGGTTTTAATTTCTTTACTCTGAGACACAAACAGGCTTCCAAAAGGAACACCTGAATGTTGCAGTGGTTTGGTTTATATAAAAATATCCCTTCAATAAGTGTTGTTGGAATTTAGCTTCCTCACTTTAGCTTCAAAATTACAAAATAAACAACAGCAGATTCTAGTTTGTGTGGTTACCTTCAGTGGTCGTACTCTGTCTGGTTGTTTCCATCGCAGGTACATCTGTCCCAGGATAGACAGACCCACAAAGAACCAGTAGCTGAAGCTGTAGTAGTTGATCAGTTTAAAGACGTCCTCCACACACAGATACACAAGAGCCATGGCACCCTGTCACACAACAAAACATGTGAGAATATACACAGTTATAGACACAATGATTTATGGGCTATTTGGATGCACAGGATTGAAACAGAACAAAAGTACATCTATAAAACATCATATAGAGGGTATGCATGTGACGTCAGCGTTGGCCGGAGTGACTGCGGTTACGCCCACAAGTGGCAAAAAGACTGAGCGGCAGCATTGGTTTTCAGCGTGAATGCTGCGGAAAAACACACAAAACGCGTCTAAAACGGGAAAGAGCTTTGAGACTGACTGTACAACTAGATTTGACAAGAAATATGAGGTATATTTTTACAGACTACCTAAAGCTACAGAACAGAGAAGCAAATAGATCGCTGCAATTCATAGAAACAACTGGACTCCAGGCAGCGAAAGGTG